>OZ038500.1:73913278-73918278 GCA_964036315.1 Acanthosepion esculentum | reverse complement strand
GACATACAAAACATTCAGACAATTTCTACATAATTTATATCCAGAAAAGAAAATTATAAGAATATAGAAAAATTAAATAAAAATCTTAACTACAGTAACTTATCAGTTGTTTTTAATGAAATATAAAACAAAGTATATTGGTAAATTCTCAGCTATAAAAGTCAAAAA
This sequence comes from Acanthosepion esculentum, assembly GCA_964036315.1. Classification (NCBI taxonomy): domain Eukaryota; kingdom Metazoa; phylum Mollusca; class Cephalopoda; order Sepiida; family Sepiidae; genus Acanthosepion; species Acanthosepion esculentum. The sequence goes on along the minus strand of OZ038500.1, from coordinate 73,918,110 downwards.
CAAAAATAAAAAAAAACTTTTAAATAACCATGCTAACTATATTTTGAAACAATTTGACATTGAGAAAATTGTTTGGGACAGTAACATGGTGGAAATGAGTGTTGGTTAGTCAAGTCATCCAGTGGCTGTGAGTTCAATCCCTGCATCAAATCATTAACCATTTGTGCCCTGACCACTGCTTTACCAGTGGTAGAGAAAAATGACAATGTTCAGCCACCAGTTGAACAGTAGTAGAGAAAAATGACTTAATGCTCAGCTACTAGTTGAATGATGGGTAAAGACTTGTAACTATTTTTATATCAAACTGTGAAACATTACATAGCAATTATTTGTGAATTTTGACTCAGGAGCTCAGGCAGAAGAATTAAAATTGTTCAGAAATGCAGGGCTCAAAGGGTTAAATGATATATACCGGTTTAGCAGAAACAAACAAGAACAATCATCACAGAGGCAAAAATAAGACAATAATCAACATATAAGATATCCCATAGACTTGAAGATGGCCAGAGGGTACTTGGTTGAAACACTGTGTCTATGATACTGTCAAAGATGAGAATAAGAGTTTAAATAAGTATATTCAGGGGTATTCTTTCATATACCCAGCAAATATTAAAAGGAATTATCTCAATAATTTTCTCTCATAGTTGGCTATGAAATTTCAGCTTCATTTGAACCAGCAAATCAGAAGCATTTGGATAGTTTATTGTGACTATCACAGGAGTATATATATATATATATATATATATATATATATATATATATATATATATATATATATATATATTTACTTTTCTAATACATGTTTTCAAATGATTCTGTATTGGAAAAAATAATTATGAACTGGTACAATAGCATCTTTAGTTTTAAATTAAATAGTAAAATGTTACTCTTATAAGTATAATGTAATCTTGCTATATAGCTAGACATATTTCTTTTGACAGAGAATCCAATAAATCTTTTAATTCTAATAAAAAATGCAGTTTGAAAAGTGATACTTTTTCCTTCTCTGTATATTACATATGACAAGCGAAGTCACCTGATACTGCCTAGTAAGAAATAGCTTAAGGAATCATAAACTTTTAGTAGATGATTTTCTAAACAAAAGAATGAAAACATCGGAATCATTTTTTTTTTCTTGTAATTTAAAAAAAATAAGCAAAAAGATAACTCCTGAATTCTGAACAACAAACTTTCAAATAAAATTACTTTTGAGCAGGATATTGACAATGTCAGATTTTATTATACATTTCAAGACTTTCATAATAAAACTGGTATTAAACAGATGATATTGATTAAATTTTTATGTGGTGTATATATATATATATATATATATATATATATATATATTTTAGAATTGGACATAGCCCGACAATTTATTTAAAGACATTTATATATTATGTTTAACGTTCTTTTTATAGATACAAGTATTTAAGCAAATGCTCCGTTTTATAATAAACAGTATTAAATAACATTTACCGGCCTGAACGTTAAACATAATATATAAATGTCTTTAAATAAATTGTCGGGCTATGTCCAATTCTAAAATATATGACGTCATTTGTTTACATTTGATACGCTAGAGCAGATATGAATAGAAGAGATTCATGGAAGATTTAAGTTTAAAGATAGTAAAATCGACCTTGCTAACCAGACGCTGCTCTGTGGCCGAAAGGTTAAGGCACATCACGCGAAATGATGGTTCCGTATATAATACAGGTTCGATTCCTGTCGGAGAGCGAAAATTTTCTATGAAAATTTCTCGGACATTCAGGCCGGTAAATGTTATTTAATACTGTTTATTATAAAACAGAGCATTTGCTTAAATACTTGTATCTATAAAAAGAACGTTAAACATAATATATAAATGTCTTTAAATATATACATACATACATACATACATACATACTTGTGTTAACCTACGTATGCCATGTGAATTTCAGCTGGTAATAGCTATCCTTATGTAAAAGAAAATATTGTGAACTGAAGGTTTCAGGTTTTATTATTACAGCAATTTGAAGCATCATTTTTTATTTATAAATAAACCCCAAAAGATATAAGCCCGAGAAACCTGATTAAGCCAATATCTCATACACTGGAATAAATTATTATTTTTATCTTAATTTAGATTCCTTGATCTTCATCTGTCTTCATGCCATTTCGCTAACATTCAACTTCAACATTACTTGCAGCAGCTTTATTGCTTCTCTAAGATCTTTTCTATTGAATTAATATCTTAAGAGGTTGGCAGCCATTTCATTCATTTAGTGTCTTTGAAACTTTTTTTTTTCTTTTTCTGGCAAGGTGGGCAAGAATCAACTTTGCAGAAATTGAAGGAGCATTATCTTGCATCTTGGCTGGGGGCAAGTACCCATCAAAAAAATGTCTTGTCCAAGAACTTGCACTAATTCTCTGGATTTATCTTGACAATATCATCCACTTTGAAGGGACCTGGAATTTTACTGCCCAGAACACTAGCTCAAAACATTACTCTACCTCTCTCCCTTGTTGTCATGTTGGTTGACATTTTCCATGAAGACCCAACGTCTACCTTAGCAATCAGGTTCCTCCAATTTTGACTTACATTCATCCTTAACATCACTAGTGAAAAATTAGTTTTCATGTACTTCTTCACTCAAATTACCTTTCTCTTTGGGATGGTGACTTAAAGATGGTATTTTGGTTGCTTTCATGTCTTTAGTCAATGATTTGAATATTCTCATATTTTTTTATTTACATTCACTAAACAATTTTTTCTTAAAATTCTTTTTGTGACTTTCAAGTTTTAATCTTGCTAATGTTTGAGTTTTTTGGGTTTTTTTTCTATTGTTCAGCGTTTTGCAATTTCCAATGTACTGATATTAACTAATTTCCCCACAAACGTGGAGCAACAAAGGCTGTGGTTTGATTTTTTAAGTTTGGTACCATATATGAAGGCAAAGGACAAAACGGTCAAGTCCCCATCACCACTGCATGTCGGTAGTTCAATGAGAAAAGGGTTGCTACAGAGTTGGTATCACCAAGACCCGGCCTCCACACTGAATTAAACTTTAAACAGTGGGAAAAGGTTGCATAAACATACACAACAAACAGGTAAAAAATGAGAAAATCCATTTTTTAAAAGGAGTAGTTTTATGCTTAGTTTTGTTTTAATTATTGATCTGTCCAGAAAGTTAATGGTGATTTTTAGTCGTTCATGTTCCAACACATTAGAACACGTCAAATTTATCGACAGATCTAATATGCTTACATTTCCAATTAGAGCACACTTCAAACTATCTCTTGAGAAAGAAAGTTTAAAATTAATTGTGTCAATTTTACATCCCTATGAAAATGGAAGATTATAAGGTGCATTTTAGACATTTTTTTTTAAAAAACTGAAACAAATAGATTTCAGAAATATATTTCCTTATTTTTCTTCTTCATTTCTTTTGTAAACAAATAGATTTCAGACACATCATATTTCCTTATTTTTCTTCTTCATTTCTTTTGTAAACAAATAGATTTCAGACACCTCATATTTCCTTATTTTTCTTCTTCATTTCTTTTGTAAACAAATAGATTTCAGACACCTCATATTTCCTTATTTTTCTTCTTCATTTCTTTTGTAAACAAATAGATTTCAGACACATCATATTTCCTTATTTTTCTTCTTCATTTCTTTTGTAAACAAATAGATTTCAGACACATCATATTTCCTTATTTTTCTTCATTTCTTTTGTAAACAAATAGATTTCACATTTATTTCCTAAAACTAGTCAATTAAATCATGGTTTTAACATATTCTTGTTCAATCTTTTTCTCTTACAATCGTATAAATGTTGATCAAATTTAATTTTATTAACATTTGAAAGTCTTTTTCAATAGATTTTCTTTGGATATGGTCACTAAAGAAAGAAAAAAATGAACAATTTCAGCTTCATAAAAAATTTCAATGTGTTTTCACAGTGTGAAGATGAAACCGAAAAATGTTGGTATTTCAGTTAAACTGCCCATCTCTAGTATTCGTATGATCAACATATGCGCAAATATCCCTCCCATATTCATATGATCAATACACACTCATATATATTCGTCTTATATTTATATGATCAAAATACGCATATATATTCCTCTCATATGTATAAGATAAATATATACGTATATTGAAAATTTCTGCTGTTACTAACCATAACATTTCGGCCTTTGTGCTCTCCAGCCTTCATCAGGTGTTTGTCAATCCAGATAACCTTCAAGGCATTTCAAACTGAACTCTTTAATTAATGTACGAGAGTAGATGGCTCCTATTCCGCTGACCATTTCTGGAGATATCTGGTCTATTTTTTTTTATTTAATACTGTTTGGCAAGAGACATGATCACCAGAACAACCTATCGCCATAAATTAAATAAAAGGTTCGTTCAAAATTCCTTGAAGGTTATCCAGATCGACATGCACCCTGACGAAGGCCACAGGTCACAATGAATAAAATGTTGTGATAATAGCAAAGGACGATAGTCTACATACAAATAATATCTTGAAAACTTGATCAACATCAGTTGGTTAATACCAGTTTTATTATGGAAGCAAACTTGCATCATATTATACAATCTGAGATTGTGTAAGGTGAAATATCTTTCTTTTTTTCTTTTGACATTGAGCCTGCTTTCAAAATTTTAAAACTTTTCCAACACCAACTTAAGAAAGGAATAAGTTTTCAAAAATTATGTCAACAAATCTGTCTATGACAACGCAATTTTTTTGTTGTTCACATCTTACCGCTCTTTATGGATAATCGATGCTACAGGCAACTGCTTTCTCCAAATTATTTTTGAGAGAAAACCATAAATGGCAGAA
>OZ038500.1:73898180-73905578 GCA_964036315.1 Acanthosepion esculentum | reverse complement strand
CATATATATACACACACATACTATATATATATATATATACATATACTATATATATATATATCACACACATATACTATATATATATATATATACACACACATATACTATATATATATATATATACACACACATATACTATATATATATATATATATACACACACACACATATACTATATATATATATATATATACACACATATACTATATATATATATATATATATATACACACATATACTATATATATATATATATATACACACATATACTATATATATATATATATATATATATACACACATATACTATATATATATATATATATATATACACACATATACTATATATATATATATATATATACACACATATACTATATATATATATATATATATATACACACATATACTATATATATATATATATATATATACACACATATACTATATATATATATATATATACACACATATACTATATATATATATATATACACACATATACTATATATATATATATATATATATACACACATATACTATATATATATATATATATACACACATATACTATATATATATATATATATACACACATATACTATATATATATATATATATACACACATATACTATATATATATATATATATACACACATATACTATATATATATATATATATATATACACACATATACTATATATATATATATATATATATACACACATATACTATATATATATATATATATATATACACACACATATACTATATATATATATATATATATACCACACACATATACTATATATATATATATATATATACACACACATATACTATATATATATATATATATATATACACACATATACTATATATATATATATATATATATACACACATATACTATATATATATATATATATATATATATATACACACATATACTATATATATATATATATATATATATATACACACACATATACTATATATATATATATATATATTATACACACATATACTATATATATATATATATATATATACACACATATACTATATATATATATATATATATATATACACACATATACTATATATATATATATATATATATATATATACACACATATACTATATATATATATATATATATATATACACACATATACTATATATATATATATATATATATATACACACATATACTATATATATATATATATATATATATATATATATACACACATACTATATATATATATATAGATAAATATATACACACATATATATATACATACATACACACACACACATAAATATACATACACAGACATTATTTGCATGCACACATCATATATATGCATGTCACATATTCATACACCCATTATATTCATACTTATCTGTGTGTGCTCAAATTTGTACATATGCATCAATGTCCTTACATTTTCTTAAAGAACTATTCTTAAGATACTGATGTCTTCCATGTTTTCCTAAAGAACTATTATCAAATTTAAGTGTTTTCTGTTTTTTTAGCCTGCGAAGTGTAATTATGTTCATATTGGCAAACAGGTAGCAAGTGAATATAACAAAGCCGGGAAAGCAGCAACCAACATTTTGGCAGAGTTTCCGAATGATTCACTAATATTAAAGTTGTTATTGTTTTATTTCTTTTTGTCAGATACTTTGAAAGCGAACAATAGTTCAATAATTAAAATATGGAAAAGAATGAAGTATTCTTCATGGACTTTATCATGCAATATCAGATGTGATTCACAGTCTAATTTATTAAAAAAGTTTCCTGACATTATAAAAATATATATATATATATAGGAGGCATGGTGGAGTAGTGGGCACTCGGACTGATGGTTCGGAGGGCAGAGTTCGAATTCCAGTCGAATCCATTACATTCACTTACATGCTAATGCCCTTGATAAAGGTACGAATCCTCTTCTCCCTCCAGCTATGGGTAATTAGCAGGACAGACCGAGTTCTATACTCTTGGATGGCAACTGGTCTAGGAGAAGGACAACTCTGAATTCAAAACCTGCAGAGGGTTGTCTGGGGGCCTTGTGGCACATTGTTCACCAGGTCTCCATGTTCAACCCTTCAAAAAGTGTGGTTGGTTCTGCACAAAGCCTTCACCACTATAATCTAATCATTTAGCCATTTAGTTGTTGACCCTCATACGTTGATTAGGAATATATTATAATTTACAGGATTTTTAAAATAGTTAATGGATGATAATTTTTTTAAAAAAACAAACAGATAAGGGTGAAGAAAGAAAGGAAAAAAGCAGGGAAAAAAGAAGATTAAGAATAGAAGGAAAGATGGCAAAAAGAAGAGGATGTGGTGAAAGTCTTGATATGAGTGGTGGTAATAGGGGAAAGGGAGAGTGAAAGAGAGGGAGAGTGAAAGAGAGGGACAGTGAAAGAGAAGGAAATTGAGAGAAATCAATGACCTATTAAATATACCCAGTAGAAATCACAGTAAATAGACCTTCAGAAATTAATTTTAAAAAAAAAAAATAAAAAATAAAAAAAAATATTACATAAGATAAGAGATAAACCCCAAAATATGAAAGGGAGATAATTCAAAATTAAAGAGTATTAAATTAACAAATATGTCAGAAAAGAATATTAAGGGAAAAATTAAAAAAAATTAATATAAAAGTGGAGGGGAACTAAATATTATCGGATGAATACAACCAAATTAACATATATCAAATTAAATTTATATTAATTAATACCCATCCACAAAGAAAAAACTTTTATATTTGAAATTTAATATATAATATAATAAATAAAAATTGGCAAAAAATGAAGGAAAAGGGCCTCAAGAATAAGGGAATTAAAAGAAGACTTTAGAATCAATGGATAATACTATATAAAAAAATAATAATAATAATATATAAATATACTAATTAAATAATAGTAACAAAAAAAATTTAAATCAATATGAAATATTACAAAAAATAAAAAACCTTAACTGAAATTAAAATATTTAATACAAAAACAAAAATAAAAATAACCCCCACAAAAAATATATAAACCCCTTAAAATTTATACTAAGATAAATATTCAAATACCACTTCATCAAACCTCATAATACAATATATATTAATACAAAACACTTCAATACTACATATCAATATTATATATTAACATATGCACTACATATAAAAAATAAAAAGCCCCAAAATATTAAATACATTGCTCTGCTTATTATAAAACCTTGAGCTCTATGTGTGAATCAGTTTTAATATTTAATATTAAAATAATAATATAAAATATTAAATATTAACACAATATAAAATATTAAATATATAATACTGGCAGAAACATCTAAAACATTTAATAACTAATCCTCCAAATAATAAACATCAACCCCCTCCTTATTAATAATGAACTAATCCAACCACATTGTCTAAATACCCAAAATATTATCTGTAAAACTAAAATAATAGGCAACTTATTCCTAAATCAAAACAAGCACCATGATGACAGATGACAATAACCAAAAGTGCTTGGCAAAAAACCATGGACTAGGTTTTTATGGCAACAACTTAGACCGAAATATTAAAAAACTTGCGAGAAAGCAAGAAAAAGCTGAAAAAAAGATTATCAAATGAAAAAGTTGCATAGTTTTTAACAACACAAGCATGAATAATGACATGCTGCCAACATATATATATATATATATATATATATATATATATATATCTCAGTTTGTCTGATAATTGCAAAAGCGTGAAACCTAGGATCACAAACTCATACCCATACAACTGAATATGTTAGCTCTATCACTGATATTGAGCACTTTCCAATAAGTATAAGGCATATTATATATATATATATATATATCTATATATATATATATAAAACAATCTTTCATTAATTGAAAATAATTATAAAGGAGAATATTTTCTTAATTGAAGCAATTTCAATATAAAAGGCTGGATTTTTTTTTTATTTTAAATATTAACAGTGAATGGACATACTAAAAGGATATTTCATACTGTTCTTCTCAAAAGGTTCCTTCTTCAGAGAGTGACAGTCATGTATATTTGGGATTTGTTTCTTGATGTTGTCAAACAAAAGAAAAAAGATGGAAACAAGCACAATCTGGTTGCTTATTCTTTTATCAAAATCTAATAAATTTTAACTTTGTTTAAAGATAAAAAAACATCTTGGTCATTACCTTTCTTTAGATACACACGCTGGCATGCAGAAGTTTTGGGTGAACTACATAAAATAATCATACAACTTTATTTTTATTAAGATTGTTCAGCAGTATGCCTTAATCAGTCGTGTCTGTGGACCTTGATGATTGGAAAATAAGTTGTAGTGTTTACATAGGTGCCATGCGACAGAAAATATACCACTTTAAGCAGCACAAATCTGAAAAGTGGCTATGCAAAACAATTGACCTGATGAAAGACCTGTAATAACAGTCATGATAATTAACATAAGTGTAAAGTGCCTTGGCCAATCATTGTAGTTAAACATTAGCTTGATTTTTTTTTACACTAAAATCATGGCTAAAATTTCTGCTGAAACAAAGATGAAGGTTGTAATTTTGAAGGGAATGATGACTCAACCAGAGATAGCCAAACAGCTGAGAATTTTCAAAAACATTGTTCAAACCATACAACAGATGTTTGCTAAAACCAGAAGACCACAAATTTAGAAAAGAGCGATGAAAGAAAGATTGTGAGAATCTTGGTAAGTAAGCCATAATTAACAGCAATCTTAACAGTGCAGTTTCACTTGATACAATACAAAAAAACAACAAATCGAATGAGCATATAGCAGAAAAAAAAAACATAACTAAAAATACACCTGAATAGAAGATTGTAGTGATCAAAAGAACACCTAACATAGAATGCTGGAAAGTGGCAAAAAGTTATCTTTAGTGATTAATGCAAAATAGAGTTACATTCTAATGCAAAAGAATATGTAAAACCCATGGAAGAAAGAAACAATGCAAAGTACACCACAAATGTGGTGATGGTGGACACGTAATGGTGTAGGGTTGGATGAAAATGATAAAAGTTGGTAAAAGTTGATGGAAACTTAAACAGCAAAAACTACATTAGTCTTCTATGGTCTAATCTACTGCCAGACTATGAAGATGGAGAAATATTTCAACATGGTAGTGTTCCTTGCAGTACATCACATGCAATGAAAAGATGAAGATGTTCAACCTTTAGGAGACTGACAAACACAAAGTCTGTTTGAATAAGTTTGATGAAAAGACACATCCTTGTCTTACCTCTTTATTTTTGTATATCTGCTGAACTCATTTTCTATCTCATTTTCTATCTGGATGCTAGTGGTTTGCTGCCAGTATAGGTTCTTGATTATTCTAGTATCTTTCCCAAATATATCACAGTTGCTGAGCAGTTCCAATAGATCTTTGTGTCATACTTTATTAAACACCTTTGCATAATCTATAAAACGCGAGTACACATCCTTCTGCATTTGCTCTTTCTGATAACTTTCTGAGCAAAAATATCATGTGCACTGTTCCAGTGTCTTTGAGGAATATACACTGTTCCTATCCTCCTATTTTCAGTATTTTTGCATATGCTTTTTTTTTTCAGTATCACTATGCTTAAGATGCTCTATCACCCACCATAGAGCATTTACAAATTAATTTCAAATGACTCTTCCTGATATTAAGTATAAATTTCCTTTTCATTCCCATTTTCTCTAAAACTTTGTCATTGCTCATATGTTCAGTCCATGGTATCCACAGCATCCTCCTGTAGAACAGCATTTATGCTCCTTCAAGTCTCCTCTTCATCTGTGAGGAGATTGTCCAGCATTCATTGGCATACAGGAGGACCAGTATTATGCAACGGTTTGGTACTCTTTTCTTTGTTTCTAATGAATTTTTTCCATTTCTTAATACTTTGCTTAGCATTTGGAAGGCATCTTTGGCTATCCCAATGCCTCTTTGGATTTCAGTGTCACACTTTTCGTCCTCTGTTGAAACACTAATAATACACAAGGTTAAAAAAAAAAAAAAAAAAAAAAAAAAGATGGGGAGGTGCCTACTCACACAAGTAGACACTAAAAATAACATTTAAAGTAATACACGCCTACACACAGTAAGCCTAACTCAGTGTGGTGCAAGGTCACAATTGTAATGCAACCAGGGAGGATCAAATTAACTACAATAACAATTGTCCGCGAGACTAGCTCCCTAACCACAAAACATGTGCTCTCACACACAGACACACACACACACACACACAATTAATTGAAGAGGTCAATGTCTGATGGTGAAAGGCAAGTTTTACTATATGTTATCTTTTCTTTTTGGAGGCACTGTAGAATAATGGATAGTGGTTCAGATTTAGGAATCTGAGGGCCGAGTTCAAATTCCAGTTGAGTTCATTACATTCACTTACGTGCTAATACCCTTGGGGAAAGGTATAAATCAATCTCTTCTGCCAGCTATAGGTAATTAGCAAGACAGACTGGGTACTATAGCCTTGGGTGGCAACTGGTCTAGGAAAGGAAAAACCCAAAATTAAAACCCACCCTGGAGAGAGTTGGTCTCTGTCCAGCTGTCTTGCTCAGGAAACACCATTGCTAGTGCAGCTGCGGTACATGTGGTGCCCCTTTGACCCTAATGAATTATGGGTTAAAAAAAAAAAAAAAAAAAAAAAGGGTAAATAAATTTTCTACAACTGTAGACATATAACAAACCAAATGTATAACTGTTAACCAGCATCCCATTATACCAAGATTTGAACAAGACAAATTTGCCTTATTCAAACCTTGTCTGAATCTTTATACTGAACAACATCATATTAAGGCAATGGATACTGAAATACTTCAGTAATATGATAGAGACAACAGATACAGCATTTTATTCAGAAAAATAAGATCCTAATTACTGATTAGCATTTTTTTCCATGCAAAGAATTATACAGAAATATTTACCATATCTCCCGACTGTTTCCGTTCTTCTTTGAGTTTCCTGTCCAACTCTTGGACTGCTTCACGATCTGTGGAAGAAGTTGCAGATAAGAAAAATGTTTACAGAGATTCAGTGAGATTTGAACTACTGAAGGGGAAAAGATCTGAACAGCAATCAATGAAAAATTAAGTCAAGGACATGTTTGCTTAAAGACATACTGTTAATTAACCAAACCAGTTGTATAAAATGGCCTAAGTAAAAATTATCAAACCAACAGAGGAATTTCAATTTCTCCCCAAAGTCTTGTGTCATATGTTAACATTTTTAGAGAAAAAAAAAATCTTTATTTCTCTTATTTATTGTTAATCACAGGAATGATACAATGGGACATGCAAAAGTAGGAGTGAGGGTGATGCTGCACAATTCTCCATCATTCTTATTACATATGCTTCAAGCT
>OZ038500.1:73665680-73890680 GCA_964036315.1 Acanthosepion esculentum | reverse complement strand
ACCTGAGGAGCTTGTGTAAATGGTTGGCAGAACAGAGATTAGGAGTGATAGGAAAAAGAAAAATATTGCTAGGTACTACAAAGGACAGGAAGCTGTAAAGAGCCATGATCATCCACACCCAAAAGGGACAGTGCACATAAAAAAAGAAGATATCTAAATGAAAAAGAGTTGCATAAAACTAGGTGTTCCTTTACAACATCAACTACATTATTTATATATATATATATGCAAGTTTCATTAAAAACGACAGACAAGGTACTACGGTTAAGTTTTTTTATTTAATTTTTCTTTTATACGAACAAGAGCTTTCTTTGCTGGACAAAAAAAGGTTAAAAATAATGGAGGCTTTAATAACAAAAAGCCTACCCTTAACAATATTAACTATGAACAAAGCCACAACGTGCTAACCGTATTCGGAAATTAAAACACCCCTACTACACACTAAGACATATACATAATGCACACACTCAATTAAGCTGAAAAATCAAATCATCCTTGATAATGGCTAAAGGTATAGCCGAAAGCGCTCGGAAAAAATAAAACATTTGGACAGTTCTTACACATCCTTTGTCCAGCAAAGAAAACTCTTGTTCATACACAAGAAAAATTAAATAAAAAACTTAACCATAGTACCTTGTCTGTCGTTTTTAGTGAAACTTGCATAAAAGAAGAATTGCTGCCTAAATATACAACTATCAAATTATATATATATATATATATATACATACACACACACACACACACACACACACACACACACACACACACACACACACACACACACACACACTTGTATATTTAGCAAATTTGATAAATTCTTTGCTGACAGTTTATCAGTCTGTTGTCCACTTCATATGGATTAAATCGCTAACACTTGTTGCCAAATAAAAAGAATTATCATTTTATGACTCTTGGTATAATTTGTCCCACAAACAACATTTTGTAGAGTCATGCAAATCCAGGTAACAAAGACACAAGACATGGAATTTGAACAAACAATAATTAATAATTGCATTAACAAACATGTTTACAGGAAAGGAAAGAAATAAACTTTGTCATTGAAGTTATCAATAGTTCAATGCCTTCAGGTGACACCTCTGTGATACTTAGATGTGTAATTTCCTGTAGAAAGACAGAACATGTTCTCACTTCAAAGTCTTCAAACCTTTCAAAAATCCTCCCACCTGTAGTTTTAGTCAAGCACTGTAATCCAAAACACTGCAACCTACTGTTTGTGAAGGAAGGCATATTTGCAAGTAAGAACTATTTGCCAGTAGACATTCATATACAATTTTCTGGCAACACTAAATTGTCAAGGGCATTCAGTATAATGGCACAGAAAATGGAATTGACGAGTAGAGTTCAAACTGCAGCTTAGTATGTTCCATTCACTTTCACACTAATAACCTTGGAGAAGGCATGAATTCATTTCTTCTCCACCTCGCTATGGGTTAAATAACAGAATATACTGGGTTACTTAGTCTTGGATAGCTGCCAGTCTAAGAGGACTACTACTCTGGATTCAAAACCATGACGAAGGCAATGGTAAATTATTCCACTATCTTTCCCAAGAGTGCATTAACAGTTAACTGTTAATAAAGAAAAAAAAAGTCTGAAAAGCCATGATCACTTATGTCTTGAAGGAATATGGCATAAAAAAAAAAAAAAACATTACCAGTTGGGGAAAGAATCTTTTACTAGGTTTTCAAATCGGAATTTTACCTATTTGATATTAACCAATGTTTTGGCCTTCTTCAAGTGACTGTTGCTTCCAGTGAATAAATTTCCACATACAACTAAAATTGGTTGAAGAACTGATCAGTCAAAATATTAAAATAGAAACAACAAATGTTAAAATAATGAACAAATATCATTAAATAAAAGCAATAGCACATTACATAATTTCAGATAAAATTTCTACTTAACAGATGGCCAAGATTCTGACGCTTTAAAAGTAAAAATTAAATTTACACATTTGCAGAAAGAGAAAGAGAGCATTTATCTTGTCTTTTTTATGATAACAAAAAATAAAAAAATAAGACTTGACTGAATGAGTAGATAAATCAATAAAAATCATAAAAATTTATATGTAAAATTCAGTCCATGAGAAACTAGTGAATCAAGAAATGTTGATTCATATTAGAATGAGATAATGTTGGGTTGTTTAAAAGGTAATTTCTAGAGAATCCCAAGCAGAAATAATTGGTGATCAGTTCAAGACTAAAAAGCAAATTGACAACAAGGACACTACTTAGTTTTAAAGTATGATAAAGATTCAAAGAAAGCAGACTCAGCAACAGCATTTTCAGATGACAAGTTTTGATGCTAGTTAAAAAGGCACTGAAAATTCCTTATCCCAAATAAAAAAAAAAAGATTCAATAATATACCACTTTTTCACAAAGTATCAGAATCTCTAATCAACTCTGAATTGATTAAACATCTTACTTCGCATAGCCATCTTTTAGATAAACAACATGGCTCTCATTTCTCTAGGTCAACTGCCAATATGTTTAAGTTAAAGGCAAATTTGTTTATCAAGCTTTAGATAAGAACAGCAAGGCTTAGGCTGTGGCTTTAGATATCTCAAAGACAATTGATAGGGTTTGGCATGCTGACCTTCTCCACAAGCTCAAGGGCTACGGCATCTCTGGCTGAATATTTCACTTAATCCAATCATTCTTAACAAATCATATAATGAAGGTTGTGTTGAACGGCCACACTTCTACATTGTTTCACATTAATGTGGGTCTTCCCCAGGGTTCTAGCCTTGGATCTATGTTGTTTCTTATCTTCATCAATGACCTTCCAGATATCATCAGTTCCCAACTAGGCATTTATGCAGATGACAATTATTTACTCTTTCCCTCAGCATGGCTGATGCTACCTCCAGGAGATGAAGTCATTACACCTTCTTGGTTTCACATTCTCCACTGATATGGAAGGATTATATTGAATCAATTCTTAAGTCTGCTGCTGGGAAAGTTGGTTCACTATGTCGTGCAAGACAATTTTTTCCCATCAGAATCCATCTTGCACATTTATAAATCTACCATTATTCCATGTTGTTGTAACCTAGGAAAGGTTACTGAATAGAATAATCAAACGAAGGTTAGTAGTGAACAATAATACCTAGGACACAAACAATACATATAAGAATCGCCAGCAGTTCTTAGAAGAAGTAGTCAACTGCTAGAAGTGAGTTAAGTGAATTCCACAATGCATCTCCAACTGCAGACCAGCATACAGTATTCATTACTGTATTTATGGGAATAGGGCATACCCATTATCGTCAGTAGGTATGCTACAACACATGTATTAAATATTGTTGTCATATCAGGTCTGTGGCTCCTGCTGTATATCTCAAGATCCTTCACAAAATTCAAAGAAGGGACTGTAATGTTATCAATCCTGACCTGGTATCTCAACTTCAGTCACTTTCCCACCAACATGACATGGCTTCCCCTGTTTTGTTTTTTTTTAATATTTTCATGGCAACTTTTCTAATGAGCTCTTCTTTATACCTTGAGTGCATGAATTTAAGCATGTTACTTGATTGGCAGCTAGGTCTCATTGTTTTATTGCTGAAATAGCTAAATGTAAGCATAAGTTCTATTATAATAGTATCTTTCTTATACTTCATGCCTGTAAAACTCTCCTCTAATTTCTTGCTTTACTGCCACCTACAACCTTCAAAAATTTAAATGAAATGTCAACTGCCACCTTCTGTCTTCCTGAATCCTGTTTTGTTTTTATTAGATTTTTTCAGTCTTTTTTAACCAACAGTAACCTTTTGTGTATTTGCATCTTTGTGGCATTATCATCTTGCTTGGGGTGAAATGATTAAAAAAAAATTAAAAATAAATTTCTGATGTATAATTTGGACAGATTTTATGAAATCAATCAGGTATTTTTCAGCATCCCCTTTTCTGTATTTGTTTGACTTCCCATATGTATATAAAGCCATGTGTGTGTGTGTGTGTGTATATATATATATATATATATATATATATATATTTATTTAAACAACTGTGCCTATGTTAGCATGTGTAGAAGGAGAGGATGAAAAGTTCTTGGTCCAAACTATTTTCCCCAAATGTGGTCAAACATTGGAAAGGTTTATTGATCAAGTCTCACAGTAAAAATACAAAATTTTTTTTATTTATTTTCAACATACAAGTTAATAACAGACAACACTGGAAAAAAAATGTCAAACACATAACAGCAATAAAAAAGTTGAAGTGCAAATTCTTCTTCTAGGTGTCAAGTCTCCCCATGACATAGGCAATCATGGTTAACCACAACTTCCTATCTTGTAACCCTCTTGCCAGATGACAAAAAAAAAAGTGTTTAAGAAACCCAAAAATAAATATGATGGTTGGCAGACATTTTACATATAACCCTAAGACAATCCACCAGGAAAAAGAATAACTTACTCCAATCAGCATTTTCTATTTTTAAGGAAGGATAGCAGTTGTTTATGTATATATTATTATTTATTTTTTTTTTTTTTAAGCGTATCACCCCAAGCAAGGCTGGAGGCCACTATCACACAAGGGGTTAAAGAAGGGTTGGAGGAAGAGCAGATAGGAGTGGTAAAGGAGAGGATGTGGAGAAAGAGAAAGACAGTGGGTCGATCAAGGCAAGGGGGTTACAGAAGATTTGGAGCGAGAGCAGATAGGAATGAAAAATGAAAGGATGTGGAGAAGGGAAGTGGATAGATCAAGGCAACTGGAGATGTCGATTGACGCTACACTTAAACCGTTGAAGATTGTATTTGTCAGGGAAACAGTAATAGGGAAGGGAGTTCCATAGGCGAGATGTGCGAGACATGAAGCTATTGGAGTAGAAGAGACGTCTACATCTAACAGTTTCCATGGTGTAGGGGATATATATATATACATATATATATATATATATATATATATATATATTTTACCAGTTTCTTAACGATATCTTTACTCCATATCTACCTATCAATTATAGCATTACATCAACTCATGAATTTCTTCAAAACTACACAACCAGACCAAGGTATTTTAGCATCATTCAACATAGAAAATCTATTTAAAAATGTACCTGTCGATGAAACTATCAATAGATTACTTAACTCTGTGCATAAAAATAATAAAATTCCACTGCCATCCATCAAACCTAATATTCCCCCAAAATTATTGCATGACTGTACAACTAAAGCCCCTTTTTTGACCACAATGGCATTATCTACACTCAAACTAATGGTGTTAGTATGGGAAATCCACTCAGCCCATGCTTCTCTAACTACTACATATCCCACATAGAAAATACAATATTTAAAAAAGTTACTCAACCCAAAATATATAGCTGCTATAGGTGATATTTTTATTTTAGCTGAAAACAAAAAGAAATTGATAATCTCAAAAGTACATTTGAAAAACAAATTATCGTTAACTTCACCTATGAACTTAGTCAAAAAATAAACTTCCAATCTTAGATGTTCTAGTAGAATTCAGTAATAACACATTCACCATTTTGTTACACAAAACCCACTAATAGAAACACTTAACATCTTAATTTTATGAGTGAATGCCCTCTTAGATATAAAATAGGCATTATAAAGACTTATCAAGAGAGCACACAAGAATTTATCCTCTCTTTCTCCTTCTTTTATGTGCTGTGTCACTTCAGGACATTGGCAATCATAGCCCTTCACATCTTCCTGTCACTTGTAGCTCTTAATAAATTTTGTCTTTTTGTTATTTCTCCCAAACCCTGTTCTGCCATCCATTGTCTCAAGCCCATCAAGTATGTCACTCATTGCTTTCCCCTATCTCCCTTTCCCTCTATCCATCCTGTGAGTATCAGATTTTCCAAGCTCTCCTTTCTCATTACGTGCCCCAGAAATTTTAACTGCCTCTTCCTAATGTTAAGTATAAGTTTTCTTTTTGTTTCCATTCTCTCCAAAACTTTTTTGTTGCTCACATGTTTGGCTAATGGTATGCTCAGCATCCTTCTGCAGAACCATATTTCTGTTGCTTCGAATCTCTTCTTTGAGATTTCCAGCATTCACTGCCATACAGGAGGACAGAGCTCATGTAAAAGTTCAGTACTCTTTTATTTGTTTCCATCAAAATTTTCCTGGTTCATAATACTCTGCTTAGCTTTTGAAATGCATCTTTGGCCATCCTAATATGTCTTTGGATCTGTGTCACACTTTCCATCTTCTGTTAAAACATTTCCCAGATGTTTAAATTTCTATACCTGCTTGATTTTAATATCCCCGTTCTGTAATTTGCATTTTGGGTTCATCTTTTTGCTGATGACCATGCATTCTGTCTTCTTGTAGTTTATGCTTAGTCCTTTCTTCTCACTTTCCTTTGCTACCTTCTGTAGAAGGTTTTGTAGTTTCCTTTCCATATCTGCTATCAGCACTGTGTCATCTGCATGTCTTGTATTGTTAAGATTGTCGCTGACAATTTTGAATCCTGGTAAATTTTGCTAGTTATCTCAGAATTGCCTCGCTGTATATGTTGAATAAGTCTGGTGAGAAGACACACCCTTGTCTTACACCCCTTTCTATTTTTGCATATCTGCTGAACTCATTTTCTGTTTGCTGCCAGTATAGATTCTTGATTATTCTAATGTCTTTTCCCAAATATGTCAAAGTTGCTGAGCAGCTCTAACAGATTTTTGTGGCGTACTTTGTTGAACAACTTTGTGTAGTCTATAAAACACAGGTACCCCTCCTTCTGCATTTGTATTGCTCTTTCTGATAACATTCTGTTGCATTTCTTGTTCCAGTGTCTTTGGCAAAACCACACTGTTCTTGTCCTATCTCTGGGCCAATTCTGCTGCACGCACTATTCATCGGAATTCAAATGATGAGTTTCGTTATGTTGTTCATTAGGCTGATATTTTTTTATGGTGGACTTCGCATTCGTTTGAATCCGATTTTTTTTAGGCAGTGCTATAAAAAATAAATCTGCTTAGGTCTTCCGATATATTACTACTGTTGTAAATTAATTATTTCTGTAATCTTGTCTATGCTAAAATCATCTAAGGCTGCCAGCATCTCTATTATAATTTCATCTAGCCTTACCGCTTTGTTTCTGTTCAATTTGGCCAGTGCAGCTTCCACTTCAGTTTTTAATATTTCTGGTTCGTTGATATTTCCGTGCATTGGCGGTTGTTCTCTTTCATTGTGGAAGAGATCTCGGATATATTTGTTCCATTGCTGAGGTATTTTTCTCTTCATCTAATATGAGCATTGATTAGGTATTGTTATTAAATCCCCACCCTACACTTTAATAATTTATCTTTCATTCTTTCTTTCTACTGCTTTAAAATTGGATATTGTTAAGAACTTGCAAACATCAGGGTGTCGCAGAATTAGGTCACAACCAAATGGCCTTGACCGCTTTTGAATTGGATCAACAGTTTGATTTGATTTCACATGTAGCATTCAACATTTGTTTTCATACGTAGCATTCAATGTTAGATGTGTCCCTGTACTAACTAATCAGAAGAATCATAGTAGTTACACAGAGATGTGCAAATGTTTATTTCTTTCTCCATGGACTGGCTCTAATGTAAAATTGTCTTCCAGAGATGGAAAGTTAGAAGCTTCCAGCATCATCAGGAACTCAAAAGCCAAAATGGACTATATCCTCCATGAATGAAAAGCAAAGTGCTTTCAGGATGATAATCAAACAACATTGACTGAGGATGATAATCAAACAACATTGACTGAACAAAATATTTCTACATAAAAAAGGGAAACAACTAAACCAAGACAAAACAAGATATGTCTTCCTTGAACTATTTATAAAAAGAAAAGAACATTTCTCTTATGACAATTTTTATATTTTTCTCTCTTTTCTCCTAGTCTTTCTTTATCATTTTCTTCTTCTCTCACTCTATATCTTTATTATATTAAAATAAGTATAACGTTACATCTCGCATTCATTTTCTATATGTTATCTGTACTTGTATTTGCCCTGGCTGAATAGAAAATCTCACTTTTTTCTTTTAAGCGAACCATGTTCACAGTCATATGTTTGAATTTTGTTGAGAGATAAAATTCTTAACAGTGCATACACAATTATAACAAATATGTTGAAAGGCTTTCCTTTCAGTTTAACTACAAGAATTCTTTCAGATAACTCCCAAAATATATTTCTTGATGTCTTGATCTAGCATCAATTCAACTCCTTTTTCATTTTTCACTTTGCCTGCATATATAAACTTATGGTTGTCACCGACAAAATCTGTTGTTTGGCAACCTAATATGTTGACATTTAATCTACTCATCTCCTGTTTTACATTTTCCAGCTGGCCACAGTTGTTTAACATTCTATGTCCCAAGAGTTATTTTTTGTTTGATGGGGACAGTTGCTGGATGACAGATTAACGAGACCAGTCACTCATGTTGCTCCTCACTTGAAGAATTCAATAATGTGAAACAAACACAAGTTAATAAAGGTTTTCTGAAATACCTCATCAATCACCAAATCAGACTATTTCTTTATAAAGTAACTAAAAGCAATACTGAAAATACAGATAACATTTTCTATAAAAGACAAATACATTTTAACTATAAGCAAGATTAATTTTCTCTTAGAAACATTATACAGAAAGACACAAACTCAGCAAACTAAACAAGAAAATTATCTACTATAAAAAATTTAAAACAGCTAATCTTATCATTAACAATAACAACAAACCTTGAAGATGTAAATTACAGCAAACCAATATTACTTAAGAATTCACATACCTCTTAAAGAACTGTGTTCCTGATCAAACCAAACTCATGAATAATTAGATTGGACATACCACTACATGCCTATCAAAAGGACTGACATTACACCTCACTTACCTTAGCCCAATTAAGATCCATGAAGACACACATGGAAATATACCACCAGACTACAGAGTGCAATTTTATAATTATAATTTTGTGTATGCATGTTGCTTGTTTTTGTCAACTGCACAGTATAGTAGAGTCAGTTGGGCATTGTCTGTGAGAAAAAGAGCACCATGATGCAATTCTCTCCGCCAGAAATTTGGAAACGGCATGCTGTACTGCTTGGCATTCGCACTGGAAGCTCTAATACAAACATTTCAAAGTGGTTGAGTGTCAATCAGAAGGGCAGTGCAAAGGATTCAGAAAGAGTTGGATGAGTCTAATGGTGATTACGAAAACTCACTTTGATCATTCTGATAAGAAAAGAACACCCAAATTTTTGGTGGGATCCACACCATAATTGACAACAATCCCTCCAAGTCAATCAGGTTCATAGCCAGGGACACAGGAGTGTACAAGTTTCCTATCAGGCAAGTAATACATGAAAACATTTGGTATTTCTCATACAAAATGAGAAAGGGACAATTTTTATCCCAAGCCATAAAGGATAAAAGGAAAGGCTGCACTACGAAGCTTCTGAACATCCCCTCCAACCAAACATGCTTTGATTTTTCTCAGACAAGAAAAATTTCTGCCAGGATAACATGGTGAACACACAGAACAACCATTGGCTTGCTGTGTCCCCACAAGATATTCAGAGAGAGATGAAAACCAAATATCCAGTCAACATCATGGTGTTTGGAGTGATCACTAGTGATGGCGACGTTATGCCTCCATTCATCTTCCCACGGGGCCTCAGGCTCAACACAGGGCCTACATCAAATGCCTTGAGGAGGTAGTGCTGCCCTGAGTGAAGAGGGTGGCTGCCAGAAGACCCTATGTCTGGCAACAAGACACTGCACCATGCCACACAAGAAAGAGAATCCAATAGCTGAAAGACAATTTCTACAATCACATCACCCCTTACATCTGGCCACCTAACTCCCCAGATTGCAACCACCTTGATTATTATGTGTGGTGTGCAGTTGAGCGAGAGAGCAACAAAACTCCTTGTAACACCAAAGATGAAGTGAAGGCAAGGATTATGGCAGCATTCACCAAACAAAGAGACTGTCCAGAAGAATTGCAGGAGATTCCAAAGTCATCTGGAGACTATGGTTGAGACCAATGGCAATTTTATTGAATAAATTTACTCTTTAGTATTTCAAGATGTTTTTGTGTAATTTTCGTAAATATACCTTAAAATGAGACGTCAGTATTATTTTCATTTTTGCATAATTTAGACAACAATTTTGCACCCTGTTTATTGAATTGGCTTTGTACATAACACAGTAAAAATACAAAATTTAATATATTTTCAACATACAAGTTAATAACAGGCAACACTTTGACCCAACTGGAAGGATTTCATTTTGGAGCATATATTTATAAACTGAAGTAAAAATATTGTTTTCGACATTTTAAATTTAAGAATGCTCAAATATTCTTACGGTAAACTATGGAGAATGCTACGCGATGTAATTGGATGGTTAATAAATGAAAGTGAGTAAATGTTATTGTATCCTTACATTTGTCGTAAATAATTACATAGGTTACACAACTACATGCTTATCCAGACATTTTACGTTACACCTATCTGATCACAGCTCCATTAGAACCCATTTAAACACACACAAAAATTTGCCAAACTCCATTAGAAATATACTAGTAGAAAACACAAATATATTAATTGCTTCCACCTGTAAAACAAAGGTTAAAAATAATGGAGGCTTTAATAATAAAAAAGAAAATGCCTACCCGTAACAATATTAACTGCAAACAAAGCCGCAACGTGCTAACCGTATTTGGAAATTAAAACATCCCTACTACACACTAAGACATACACATAATGCACACACTCAATTAAGATGAAAAATTGAATCATCCTTGATAATGGCTAAAGGTATAGGCAAAAGCGCTCGGATAAATAAAATATTTGGACAGTTTTTACACTCCCTTTGTCCAGCAAAGAAAGCTCTTGTTCGCACACAAGAAAAATTAAATAAAAAACTTAACCGTAGTACCTTGTCTGTCGTTTTTAGTGAAACTTGCATAAAAGAAGGATTGCTGCCTAAATATACAACTATATATATATATATATATATATATATATATATATATTTCCAAGAGGATAAAATCTAGGTAGAGCTCTATGTACAAGACAGTACAAGAATATAATATAAAAGATGCAAACACTAATATTCTATAGTTATAATTTATTACACTGGAATCATGATCACAATTTAAATCATCAGAATTCATTGAATTTGTAGGTCTGATGAATTGGAGTGTGATTATGATTCCAATGCAATTAATTATAACCATGGAATATTATTGTTTGAGCCTTCTATGAGATATATATATATATATATATATATATATATATATATATATATATATATAATTAATACTAGTAAAAGGTTTGTCACTTAGCTGATTGATGTTACTTTCAGCATTCTGATTGCAAAGTTTCGTAGACAGACTCTCCAGGAATCACTCATCAGTGGCCATCAGCAACCGACTGCTTATACTTCTCAATTTTTCTTTTTTATGTGCACTTTTCATTGGTGAAAGTTTGTTTTTTGTTTGTTTTGCATAGTGTGTGTGTGCATTTGCGTCCATGCACCTTCCTGGGCATATGCACATACATGTAAAATGTTGTAGTTATATTTGTCCTTGAGTTATTTTCAACTTACACTCACTTTTAATCTCTTCTCTCTCTTTCTTCCTTACTTTCAATTGTATCTTTTGTTTTCTAAATCCGCGTTCTTTTTATTGCTCTCTCTCCTTAATAAGGTTTTTTTTTTTTTTTCTTATATTCTCTTACACTCAGTAAGCCTTTGCATCTTAGTGCACTTATTGCCTTGTGTTTTTGTCTTTTTTAGGAGGGGGGTATTATAAAATACATAAATTCCTTTATATTTATATATATATATATATATATATAAAAAAAAACACTTCTGTTCTTTCACTCCTGACATTGCGCAAATGTATGAAACTGACAATCTTCAGGTGGTAAAGGAAGGAACCATTCACAGAATTTCTGTGGAGGGTTCCTTCCTTTATTGTCTGAAAATTGTGCCAACACATGGAATTGTCTGTGTACTTTTTGAGCAAATATTAAATGTGTGTGTGTGTGTGTGTGTGTGTGTGTGTGTGTGTGATGTTAATTGTAACTTCCACTTCTTCACTACATTTCAAGATAAAAACCAAAAACATATTTGTGCACAAAAGTACAATAGCTCCTCAATATTTGCAACAAAGAATGCCATGAGGCACAAAGATGTTAAAAAAACATTTTTAAATATGACAATAAACCAGGTTTTGCAGAGAGGAAGATTTTGAAACTATTTCTAAAGTCTGACAGATAAAAGGCTGCAAACTTACCAATTGTTTTGCATTTCTTATGTGCAAATATCAAGGCAAGAGCTGAACAAAGGTTGACGTCTCTTTTGTCCTTCACCAATTCCAATTCCCGCATTCCTTCCTGTATGCGACCTGAACACAAGAGAAAGACATAACAAGATTAATTACGATTCAATAGGCAGACGACAATGTGAATGTCACAAATAAGACACATTATTTAAGAAGAGTGTAGATTCATAACTGTTATATAATTAACAGACAGCCCATAACCAGTGTTATCATTGGTAGGATTTATTCAAATAAATTAACTTTCAATCGCTTAATTATATAAAAGTTGACCCAATTCTCAAAATATGACCAAACATTCCATTCTTGATCAGACTAAGGATTTTTAAGCACCACTTCATATAGAATCATATAGCAAGTTTTATATATATATGATTGACACATTTGATTTTTAGGGATTATCAACCTTTTGTAGGCTATTTAAAACCAGAAAATATTTTTAGATTTAAGAGTTTTTTGGAGATAATTGTGAGCAGTAGAATAAAGTCCTTTGGACTGACAAATCAAAGTTCAAAATCTTTGGATCAAATAGGAGGATCTATGTGCAACAAAGTGTTGGTGAAAGATTTGCACCAGGTGAAGGGCAAATTGAATCAGACCGGCTATCATAGAATATTGCAGCATCACACAATTCCATCTGGAACAAAGCTTGTGGGTCAAGGATTTGTACTCGTGCAAGATAATGACCTAAATCATACTAGTAAACTCTGCTAGAGGTACATTAAAAGCCAAGAGGAAAAGCACTTTCTTCAACTAATGTCTTGGTCAGTGCAATCAGCAGACTTAAATCCCATTTAATTGGTGTGGGATGAATTTGACAAAAAAAAGTCAGAGCTAAACAACCCACAAGTGCAGCTCACATCTGGCAACTCTTGCAGGAAAGCTGGACAAAACTATCTTCAGTCTACCTCCAGTCTTTGGTGGAAAGAATGCCAAGAATCTGTGAAGAAGTGATAGTGGCCAAAGGGGGTCATTTTGATGAATCAAAAGTTCAAGTGTTTTGTGTTACTTTTAATTTGTATTTAATATGGCTCAGGAAGACTTATATCAAGTATAATAAATAAAACCGCTGTAGTGCTTAACTTGTTTCATTGAAAATAACACTTTTAGTATGAGAAATAAAAATTCCTACGGGTGGCCAAATACTTTTGACTGATAGTGTGTATATATATATATATATATATATATAAAACCATATTTCATCAATAGTGAGAAGCCATTCTAAAAATTATCATTAGATCACTGAAAATGTTATAAAATCAACATGGAGTTGTCCAATTGATGTGGTTTCACTTGTCATTCAAACATTTTGACAACCACTTGGCTGATAGATCTATTCATTTTCTACTGGTTATTTAAAGCTATAAAATATTTTTAGATTGTAAAATTTTTTCTTTTTGAGATAATGACTTCAGAGATACAAATCTTACCTTTTCTTTCCCCAGTTATGAGTTAATTAGCCTATAGCTAGGGAGAGAAGAGGTGCATACACACCTTTCCAAAGGGTATTTGCACATAAGTGGATATAGTGAATCCAACTGGAATTGGAACTCAGCTCTCCAATTAACAATTCCAATCCATTAAACCACTAAAACACATCCAAGCTTACAGTACTGGTATTTCCAAGCAGTCACCTATGTAGGTACTACCCAAGCTCAACATTGCTTAATTTCGATGATTGTACAGCAACCAGTGTTTCAACATGATTGGCTGTAAGCTCCACTTGGCTGACATCATCTGTGTACTAAAATGTTCATGAATTATAAACCAAACACATTTCTGGATATCTCTCAGCAATTCTTCAAGTTGAGATTCTTCAGTCAGACAAACTTGGGTCATGAACATTATCAACAATTTCAGGAGTTGAAGGTGTCTCAGACTGTACTGCATCCTGCGTCTCAAAATATTCACACTGGTAGTTGGAACACCACTTGTCCACATTTGTTGAATAGGATGAACAGTTGCCACCCAATGTTTACATCACAAATTCAGTTTGGAGTTTTTCTTTTGCAGAGACAAGAACTTAATGACAGCCTTGACTGAAACATTTTAAAACTCCAAAGTTTCCATTGACAGAATTCAGTCAATGATGAGAAACAAATTCAAAAATAAGCAAAAGAACATGATGAAAGAACACTTTTTCCAGCTACAATGGCAAAATACTGCTTAGATTTGCAAAGTGGTTTTGGTCAAGAACTTTTCAGCACCTTCTCATAGTGAATCTAATGTTAATTTTAAAATATGATATCAACTGCTAAAAAACTTACGCAAAGTATTAATCTTTGAGGGTAAAAAAGGGTATGTGACAATATAAGTAACGAGGATTTTACAAGAAAATGAAATCTACCCTGATAGTGGTTGTACAGAAAAGGAGTTAACATTTGTAACGAAATATATTAATTTGGCAAACTAAATTTTACAAATAGGTGAAATCTACATAAATCATCTAAGAGCATGAAGAAGAAAAAAAAAACAAAAAAAAAACCCCAAAGAAAAACAATTTTTTTTTCCATGTAAAATAAAAACATTTTTTGATTTTTAAAAAGGAACCAGTTTTAAGATGTGAAGATTTTAATTTGAAACTTGAAACCTCATTCATTTTGACAAACTGACCCATTCCAACTTGTCCAGGCCAAAACAGAAAGAAAGGAAATTAATTTTCAACAAGTGATTGATTATCAGTTTCTATTTACTCCTCCTCACAGAAAAAAAAAAAAAAAAATTTATCCATGGTCCAGAAATTACTTGGAAGCACTTTAACAACAAAAAATAATAATAATCATTTTGAATAGTTTAGCTAATTCAAAAACTAGGGCTTTAGATTATTAATTGACTAACATTTCTGAATGTCTGGGAGACATTTGCTTTTTTTTTTTTTTTTTTTCATCAAAACATTTGTTTGAAATGATGGATTAACAAACTTCAACAATTCATTTTAAATTTCACCTAAGCAGGAAAAGATGTTTTTAAAAAATGCGAGTGACAGGAATTTCTGGTTTCCTGTCTGAATTTCTGAAGCGATGAGTTATTGTTATTTACTGTCAGACTAAGGTTTTCATCTTTGTTGTTATTATTACAATATGTCAGCCACTGTGCTCTCCAGTTTCTTCAGGTCTCTTTCAATCCAAGTAAACTTGCAATGTTAAAAAACTAGAAAAAAATCTTCATCACTACATCTTTTAAGATTTAGTGAAAATATTATGCAACAAAAAAAATAATGCTTACATTATGTCTGACACAGCTATAAAGCCTGCAGCGAAACATTTAAGAAATATTTATCGATTCAATGAATAAATCGAACCAAGCAGCATAGGTCTTTTAGTCATATCTTTGTTAATCTCTAGACAAAGCAGAGTAAAAAAAAAAAAAAAGAGGTCACGTTTTTTAGCAAGTAAAAATACATTACTTAACTAAACCAAAAAATGTGCCAGACTTGGTTATTTTTTTTTTTTTTGCAAAAACAAAGAAAGAATACATCCTCTAAAAATATTCATTAAGTCTCTTAACAGAAGAAACATTTCATACCTAAGGGAGGTAACTGTGCTCAAACAATGCTCCTATCAGGCTTTGTTAAGTGCACACTGCCTCAATCAGTAACAAGCTTTTGATTCTATCAATCATTTCCTTTATTGATTCCAACGATCAGGCATTATAAAATCAGATCAAAATAATGGAAGAAAGTAGAAAAAAAAATAAATCACAAGAAACAGCTTTTATAGATTAACAAATAAAAGCAAAATATAAAAATAAAGGTTTTATTTTTTTTAGTTTCTCAGGATGAGAATAGAGGAAGTCATGAAAATAAACACAGCCTTAGGGCTTATGTGAAGGTGCACATTAAAATGAAATAAAGTGTGGGTGGAAGGGGGGTCCTAAAAGCAAATATTTGGCTTTGTATTCTAGAAAAAAATTTTAAAAAATAAGTAAACCCTTATAGTTTTGGTTTCAGCATCCAGAGTTTCATAGACCCGACCCCCGACCATCCAATCTTCAGGGGAGGTATAAGCAACAGACAGTTTATATTTTTCGATTTTTCTTTTTCATGCACTTATCATTGGTGTAAGTTTTTTTTTCCATATTGTTTGTGTCGTCTGCTTGTGCATTTCTAACCATCTGTGCAGATGTGCATACATGTAGGATGTCATGATTATTTGACCTTTCCTTCGTTTTTCTTATTTTTTTTCTCTCTCTCTCTTCACTTTACACTAACTCCTTAATTTTTTCTTTTTATCTTTTTTTTTTTATTTTTCCTCCAATTGTAGCTATTTTTTGCTATTTATGTCCGTTTTTATTTCTGGACATGTTATCATTTTTAATTTTATATATATATATTAGTGCCCTCCAAAAGTACTACAATAGCAAGGCCAATTCCTTTGTTTTTGTGGTTCACTGAAGACATTTGGGTTTAAGATCAAAAGATGAATATGAAACAAGAGTTCAGAATTTCCCTTTTTATTTCTTGTTATTTACATTTATGTGTTTAAACAACTTAGGACATAGCCCCTTTTGTTTGAACTCACCCATTTTTCAAGTGAGCAAATCTGTTGGAACACGTGACTGACAGGTGTTTCTTGTTTCCCCAGGTGCTGCCTTTTAGAGTGATTGTTTAAACATTAAATAGCTCTGAATGACTGCTCCTGGTTTTTAGCCTTGGATTTCCCCTGTAAAGACTGCATTTCTTGTGAAAAAGGATAAACCAACATGAAGACAAGAGTGAGCTGTCTATGAGAGAAAAGCAAGTCATTTTGAAGCTGAGAAAAAGGAGGAGAATCGATCAAAGCCACTGGACAAACATGGGGCAGAGCCAACACAACAATTTGGAATGTCCTGAAAAAGAAAGAAATTATTGGTGCACTGAGCAACAGACATAGAACAGATCAGAGCCAAGGAGAACAACAACAAACAAAAAAAAAAAGCAGTTGATGACAGAAACCTTGTGAGAGCTGTAAGGAAAAGCACAAAACAGCAGTCAGTGACATTACCAACAACCTCCACAGTGCAAGGGGTGAAGGTTTCACAATCCACTGTTAGGCCATACCACAAGATGCAAATCACTTATCAGCAGTTAAGAGTCATAAGGCCAGATTGGAATTTGCAAGGAAGTACAGAGATGAGCAACAAAAGTTCTGGAAGAAAGTTTTATGGACTGAGGAGACCAAAATTAATCTCTACCAAAGTGATGGAAAGGCCAAATCGTGAAGAAAGAAAGGGTCTGCTTATGATCCAAAACATACAAGCTCATCTGTGGATCATAGTGGCAGTAGTGTCTTGGTTTGGGCTTGCATGACTACTTCTGGAACAGGCTCATTCTTTCATTTTGTCTAACAATTTACAGAGAAATGCATCCAAACTAATCAAAAGGAAGTTTATCATGAAGCAGGACATACCGCCAACAAAACAAAGGACTTTATCGGGGGTGGTTAGACTGGCCAAGTCAATTACCGGATCATAACCCAATAGAGTGCGCATTTCATCTCCTGAAGAGACTGAAGGAAGAGCTAACTCCCAGCACGCCTGAAACAAACAAGAACTGAAAGCGACTACATTAAAACTCTGGAAAAGCATCACAAATGAGGAATGCAATGGTTTGGCGATGTCAATGGGTAACAGGCTTGTTGCAGTTATTGCAAACAAGGGCTATGCAGCCAAATATTAAATGTTATTTACTTTAAGACTACCTGTTCCTTTAATTTTGTTCACCACAAAACAGGGTGACCTGATACAAAAGGTGGTCTGTCCTAAGCTGCTTAACACATGTAAATGTAAATACCAGGAAATAAAAGCTGAAATTCTGAACTCTTGTCTCATATTCATCTGTTGATACTAGGTAAGAGTGATGATGTTTTTGTGCATAAGTGTCTCTGAGTCAGGGCAAAGTAAATTGTTTCCATTCTGTTCTCTATGTAAGCACCTATGTATACTTTTCATATTCGTCAAAAAGAGGAGAGAATTTGTTTTCACTATTTAAAACAACAAAAACAGCAGACTGGTAACATAAAACACATACCTTCCTAAAGGCTCGTAAATAAAGGCAAACAAATATAATTCACTGAACATTAGTTACTAGACAATATATATATATATATATATATATATATATATATATATATATATATATATATATATAAAGTAATCTGTATTTTATAATAAAACAAAATTAAGAAATATTTTTTTTTTATAAATCACGCATATGACTGACCTTGTAGAATTATAGCAAAACCTTTGAAATATTTCAGGACTGAGTCATTGCCATATTTTGTAAATCCTTCTGTGGCTGCTTTTTCCATGTGGCTATAAAACTGCTGACGACAGTAATAATTGATTTTACCCTAAAAAGAAACAAGAAATATATTGCAATAATAATAAAGGTATTAACATATTTTTTGGTACAAATTCACAAAAAAAAAAAAATATTCGTTTCTTCCAGAAGAAACAGTATTTTTCAAAACAGGTTAATTTTGTCATTTTCATAAGTGACTTGAAATGATGGAAAATCATGATGGAAAGATGTTACATAAAATACTGATTTTTGTTTCTTTTTATATTAAAGTTCACACGATACTAGTCTCGAGAGCTACTCAAGGTAGAGAGTTACTGCTAAAGTGGTTATGATGAATGAGGTGTGCGATATGAATGAAAGATTATGAGGATAAAGTTGACAGATATCAATTGACTTTTGGCTTGAAGAGGTTAAAACTGTTGTGTTCAGGGAAACATCCACACAGTGTTTGCCAAAGCAGTAATCCTTGAGGAAATGCTACTCGAGAGGAATTTTCTCCTAACAATTAAATATATGAAGGTGATTCTCCTGACAACTAAGGATATGATTTGAGGCCATAAAAGTCATAGTGGAACTAAAGAATAAAATTTATCTAAAGATTTGCCATGAAAATAGTAATAGACTTGCAACATTTTGTTTAAGTTTTCTGCCACAAGATTGTGGCATACAATTTTGAACTCTATCAAGGCTGGGAAGTGAGGATTGGGCAGCTCCAGCCCAGATATGGCAGTGATACTTTGTTTTTGCTCTAATCTAAGTCTTGTAATGATGAAGAAGCAGTCAGTTATTTTCCTGGAACAATAGAAGGAGTCAACTATTTTCCCAGCATCTTTAGCAATGGACCATATGTATAAGTTCCACTTGAGGTCTGGGAGTGAACTTTAGACCCAATTAATGTTCAAAAGCTAGGAGTTTCACTGAGGATTCAACCGTTCATTATGACTAAAGTAAATGATTGGTAATGTCGAAATAATATTAACTTGGTTTGACTAGACTAATATAGTTAATTGGATGATATTTTTGTTGGTTGGTTGATTGATTGATTTTGTTTAACAGCATATTAATCTCTGGGTTATTTAATGCTGTAATCTAAGTATATTTGTACATAATTTTATGCTTTCAACTACAGATTTTGTGGAAAATTTTATACTTTCAGGGTAAAGGTATGTTTTCTTAGATATATAATTTGTAGATCATAAAATGTATTGTTGGTAATTTTGCTATAAAAATATATATTTATTCTTTTTTTTTTTTAGTGTTGCATCGATTGTTATTTTGTCATAAAAATGTATAGTTGATCATTTTATTATAAAAATGTACTGCTGACTTTTGTTTGAGATTTACTATTTGCCCTTAGCTGGTACCCTAACAGGTGCTATATTCATTCATTGTAATTTTGACTTAGCTGGTGTCTTGTTATTTTTGAGGATAAGGTTAGATGTCTTAAATTTTTTATAGTAGATAATTTGATTTTTTTTTTTTATTTGGGTCAATTGAGGTAATGTATTTCTTTATAACATGTCTTAGTGAAGATTCATCTTGTTTGTAGTTAATGTGAATTTGGTTTTGTAGAAAATATTTATGTAATTTTTGACTATGTTCACTATCATTGTTATTTACTTTAGGGAGAAACAGCCTAATTTGGTGGTCTATAAGGTGATTAGGGAAGCCATTGTTAATTATTGTTTGCTTTACATTATTGAGTTCTTTAAGAAAGAGTAGTCGTAGACAGCTAACCCTATCCTCAAAAATAACAACACACCAGCAAAGTCAAAATTACAACAAACAAACATTATCTAGGAGCTCAAATGCTCATTAAAGAACTGTCTTTCTAATCAAACTGAATTCATAAATAATTATATCAGTCACACAACATGCCTATCCAGACATCTTACATTACACCTATCTGACCATAGCTCTATTAGAACCCATTTAAACACACACACAAACTTACCAGATTCCATTCAAAACATACTAGTAGAAAACAAATATAACAACTTCATCCACCTGTAAAAAAAGATTAAAAATAATGGAAGCCTTAATAATAAAAACAAAAAAGCCAACTCTTAACAATACTAACTACAAACAAGGCCACAATGTGCTAACCGTGTTCAGAATATAAGACCTCTCTATATAACACACTAAAAATATACACATAATGCACACACTCAATTAAACTGAGAAAATAAAATCATCCTTGATAATGGCTAAAAGTATAGCTGAAAGCGGTCAAAACTATAGCACATTTGAAGTTTCTACACACACTGTGCCCAAAAAAGAAAGCACTTGTTCAAACACAAGAAAAATTAAATAAAAGCTTAACTGTAGTACCCTGTCTGTCATTTTTAGTGAAACATATATATATATATATATACACATACATACACACACCTGTCCTTCCTCTTACCCCTCTTATCTAGCAAATTTGTCATAAACAATAGTTTACTATGGTCACATGTAGAAAGTCTTATAATTTTTTTTTTTTTTAAATAGGTAAAATATTAATTCTTTAAATCAGTAGTAAAATACAAATCAATGTTAGGTTGTAAATCTTCAAATATTGTATTTTTCTTTTCATTTGTCCCTTCCACCTTTCTTAAGAAAAGCGTAAATTAATTAAATCGGTATAATCTTTAATTTAGCGGTGTGTGTTTTCTCTGGTATTTAACGATACCTTATTCAATTATTTATAACGATTGGTTATCACAAACGTTATCTGTTGACAGCAGGCATTTTATGAAATGAAACAGGTTTAAACCAAGGGAAATAATTCCAAATTCCATTTACTTAGTTACTTCCCTTATACTTAAGTACTTCGTTTTTACAGTTCAAAACTTAACTCAAAGAAAGTCTTTTGTTGAGTAATAAAATTATGTTGAGAATGCATTTTTTTTCAGTCAATAAAGTTCAAAAACACTTTCTATGTAACTGAAAAAAAAAATTAATACAAATCTGAAGAATTCAAATTAAAAATATGGCGAAATACTTAAGTTTGTAATGTTTGCAAATGACAAATAACATTTTATTTTTTTATACCAATTTCTACAAAATATCTGAAAAAGTCTTATTTTATACCAGGTAAAATTTAAATTGTATTACATCAAGTTGATATTGAAAAGTAAAGGATTACTCCAGTTCTAATTCACTTCTATTCAATTTTGAAACAGTATTTAATGATTTGTAAGAAATAGGGTCAGTCAACTTTACTAGTACAAATATGAGTAAAGAATTCTATATCACTTTTGTAAGAATCAACTTGAAGTGGTAAATATGACCCGTCAGTCTGCTCATAATTGCTGAGGTGTCAGGGAAAGTTGAAGAAAACAATCTGACCAGCAGTAGTATTTGGTACACAAATATGTTGGTAGAAAAAATAAAAGTCATCCAGATATTAGGAATATAGATGGCTTGAACATTACTATACTTATTAATGACTATATTAATTACTATACTTATTAAGAGATAATATATTTAAATACATAATTTTTATTTGCTAAAAAGCCTTTATAAAACAGTGTTTAATCAGTATCTGTATCTGATAGGTGGATCAATACTGGGGTTAAGATCATGTCAAAAACACATACTAAATTAAAATTTACTTTAAATTTTTTTTAAATTATGACTTATACTGTGACAAAAATATTGATGATATAATGGTTTTGCTTTGAAATGCTAATTTATATCAAATACTGTTTATAAAGCCAAAGAAAGAAGTGATTTTTTTATTTTATTTAAAAGATAAATATTTAATGTTACATTACATTATACATGATTGGTCAATTTTTTAATATCTGTGGTAATTTTTATATTCTTTAGGTAAGGTCTTATTATTTTACAGTTGAAATGGATAGACGTAACCGTAAATTCTATGTTAACAGTTTCTTCTACTGCACTTCTCACTTGTGGAAGGCTCTTCCAGTTTCTTGCTTTCCAGTCAACTTTGATCTTCAAAAACTTAAATGTAATGTCAATCATTATCTTCTGTCTTGTTCTTTTATTGTTCTCCTTCCTTAATAGTGTTTCTCATATTCTCTCAGACTCAGTCACCACCCCCCCCATTGCATCTTAGTGGCTTTATTGCCTTGCTTTCGGTGGAAAAAAGAGAAAGAGAAAAAGGTAGCATTTAAAAGGTTAATCTAAAATAAGATTTTTCTATAAAACTTTTCCCTGATTGAGTTTGTGTATATTTTAATCCCAATAATTTTTAAGAAAACAAAAGTTTTAATTAAGATGGAAATGAGTGAAGTAGCTTGAAGGTGCCGATTCAATTTACAATACATGTATAATGCTAAAAATGAACGCAGATTGTGTTCAGCATGTCATCCATTGAATGTTCAATAAAATGGAAATATATTGCTAAACTTGACTCTGATATTGTGCTTGCCTGTACTCAAAGCAGATATTTTAAGGTATGGGAAAGTTAAAAAACAAAAAAATTATTACGTTAAAACCTTGGGTTAGAGGTTAATGTTTTTTCTTCATCATTAGCCATCCTTCCTTAAAACTTACAGA
Source organism: Acanthosepion esculentum (assembly GCA_964036315.1). NCBI lineage: Eukaryota > Metazoa > Mollusca > Cephalopoda > Sepiida > Sepiidae > Acanthosepion > Acanthosepion esculentum. The sequence continues at coordinate 73,867,577 of OZ038500.1, read as the reverse complement.
CTAACAAAAAGAACAGCTTTTTTTCTTTCTTTTTTTTTAAATCAATTTCACCCTATGCAAGGCAGTAAAGCCACTAAGACACAAAAGGTTACTGGGTATGAAAGAATTAGAAAAGAGAAACATTATTAAGGAGCAAGAACAACAGAAGAGTAATCAGGAAGACAGTAGATTAACATGGCATTTAAATTTGTGAAGATCAATGTTGACTGGAAGGCATAGTGCAGAAGAGTGTTCCACAAGTGAGAAGTGCAAGAAAAACTGTTAGCATAGAATTTATGGTTACATCTAGTCAATTCAACAGTAAATTGATGAAACATTGTTGCCAACCTATTACTACACTTAAATTCATAAAGTCTAGTTACCATAGCAAAGAGTTCATCTGAACAATATTTAAAAGTATTTATAGGAAAAGTGCACAAAAAAACAACTTTATGGCAGTGAGAAAGTGACTGAAGCTGAGAAACCAGATCAGAACCAATAATATTGCTGATTCTTCTTTGGATTTTATCTAAATATATAGCAGGGGCAACAGACCAAATGTGGCATCAATATTGAAAGCATGGAAGAATGGTAGACTTCTAAATATGTAAGATAGAGTTGGACTAGAAAAATTGTCAAGCATGATACAGTGAACTTTCTTAGAAGCATACCTAGCAATGGATTCAATATAGCTTTTCCACTTCATATCAGCCAAGAATGTTAGCCCAGAAGGCACAATGAGTCACCCTCCTGGAAGTTAGCACTGGTCATGCTAATGGAAGGGGTCTCTGAGATGATTAACGGAGAGCAGTTTTGTGTTGGAGGCACTAAAATTAACAAGCCATTCTTTGCCCCAGTTAACAACTGTAGGTGCTTTTTGAGATCGGCTGCCAATTAAACTTTATCAAACTGATCAGATTTATTATCGAGACAGGGGTAATTGGCTGTATCATCAGCATAGATACAAAGGTCACTAATGAAAATTAAGAACAGAGTAGCACCAAGTATCGAGCCCTGGGGGACACCTGAATTGGTACAAACAGATTTAGAAGAGTGGCCATTCAAGATAACTTTCATTTCACGATTTGATAAAGATTTAATCAGTTCAAAAATTTGCCTGGGGACACCATAAATTTTCAACTTGTGAAGACTGGTATGCAAACCCTGTCAAATGCTTTCAAGATGTCCAAAGCAACATCCAGAGCTTCACTAATCTTATCTAAAGCTTGATAGACTTTCAGCAAGAATCATCAATACATTAGCAGTTGACCTAGAGAAATAAAAGCCATATTACTGTCTGAAAGAAGGCCTTGCAATGTGAAATGCTTAACTAATTCAGCATGGTTTAGGGTTTCTACTAGTTTATCAAAAAGAGATAGAGGGTTAATATGATGATTGTTGGAAGCTATTAAAAAATAAAATTTAAAAAATATATATATATATATATAAAGTTTATATTTAAATTTACATTTTAAATTTCACTCCCACTAAGAACTTAAACTCCTAAAGAGTATATTCATTTAAAACTAAAAGTGTATAAAATGCATTAAAAATAAATTTTCCTACAAAAACATTTTAGTTAAAGTAAAATCGATCCCAATCAATATAATTTGTGTGTGAAATAGACCAGAGTATTTTGCTTACTGGAAATAATAAATTTAATCGTTCAGTTTTCAATTAAAGCTAAAAAAATGAAAGCTTCTTCATGGAAGAAAGTAAGTGGAGGTAAGAAAGTGGAATTTTACCTTTTTAAAAAGAAAGAAAATTATATATACACACACACAGGGTGGCAATAAAGTCACTACAGTTACTTACAATAAAAAAAAAGAAAAGCAAAACATTGAAGCAGGTGACTTGCAGTTCGGACAGTATTGGTAATTTATTTACTATTGTTAAACATTAACAAAATTAACGGCTATATATGGTAAACTTTTTAGTTTTTACCATAGCATTACCAGATCCATTTTAAATCTGGACTGTTGATTAATTGCTTTGTAAGTAACTGTAGTGACTTTATCGCCACCCTGTAAAAAAAATGAGTCTTTCGGTTATTAAGAAAATTAAATTAAGAAAGGAAACCGAACAAACATTTTTTTTGTTTTTGGTGAACCCAATGCAAAGCGAGTTGGAAATGTGTTTGACTGACGCAGCACAATCTTAATTATTTCCAACAACTTTGAATTTGTGCCGTGAGTTTGTAAATCTTTTTATTTTTTGGTAAAAATCCAAAATAAAAATAAAATTCTACGCAGAAAAAAAAAAAACATTCAAATGGGTACATTTCATTATTTTTAATTGTGGCAAGAATCACAATTCGAAATTTCCTTGTTAATTTATTTTTTCAGTTCAACAATTTAATATCCAAATAAATAGAAACAAAGAACTACATTCTAATTTTATTTTCTGTTTTAGGATATTTTTCAATCGATTTGATATAAAATTCATCTTTAAAAAAAAAAAAAAAGTAAATTAATAACTCAAATGCTAATTTCGAATTATGTTTTTTTGTTTTTGTTTTAGATTTCCAAAAATTTAAAAACCGGTAAAGAATTAAATTTCCGTAAATGTTTCTTATAAAATTGTAATTTTATAAATTAAATTAAATCATAAACATGCAAAATAGTTGCACACAGTGGGTCATTATTTTCACATTTTTTTTTATTTTTATTTTTTTTAATGTTTAAAAAAGGGATTTTCAATTTCATGATGACTGTAAATTTTGAAATTATATTTTTATTTTACTCGATCAATTAGGTGATGGCAAATAAAAAAGATTATTTAGAAACTTACTTTACGTTCTTTCCTTTTTTTTAATTAGAAATAACTTGAATTTTTAAAGTTTTCTGAAAAAGCATGCTTTATTTATTTATTTTTTTAAAAGCATGGTCTCTACTCTCTTAGAGTGATAATGGATTCGCTTCTTACTTAATTGTCATTAAGTTATTTTTTAAGTTTATAAGAAGAGACGAAAGATACATTCCCCAACACTTTTTGTAAGGGTATGTTTACTTTTTGTCGGTGTAACTTCCACCTAAAAATGCGAAATTAAAATGAAAACAGAAAAAAATCGCAGACAATGAAAATAAAAAATCGAGACTAACAGTCACCATAGCAACCGTTTTTATGCTACTGAAAATACGAAATGTATGCTTGAACTTTCATTTAGAAAAGTTACTCACCAAAATTAATGGGTCCTGGTCCGCCATGATGCTGATAAATTTCTTTAAGACAGAATGTATATAAAACCGAACACTTATTTAAAAATATTGAGGAAAAAAAACAGAAATTAAACTAACAACACCAAATTATAGCACTTGTTGCACAATTTCGCTCGCGATAACACGAAGTTTATAGCACTGCGCAGTCGTCGACATAACTTCCGCTTCCGTTTTTTTTTTTTTTTTTAAAAAAGGCAGATCTTTGTGGATAAATGAAAACTAATAATTTTCAATATTTTTTAAAGTCATTTTAAAAATTATACATTACACTAAGAACTCATAAATTAAGAATTTTTGAAGGTGTTAAACTTTTGACCAACTAGTATTTAATAGCCTAATTTCGCAGTAATTTTCCATATTAAATGCTAAAAAAGTTTTTAATTTTTAATTTTTTGAAGCTCTATTCCAATAAATGGTTATGTCTAACAATACAGAAGCTACATTTTTTTCTTTATTTTTATTGAACTTAAGGTTTTAGCCAGTAGTGTATATATATGACACAATGATGAACACATTATTATCTTAGAAAAAACAACACTCTTATGATGACATTGTGCTAATGTCGGAAGTACTCAGAATAAAATGAGCATGCATCAACATGGTAATTTTCTTTCTTCTTTTAATAAGGATACGAAGAAGCTTGTTCATAATTATGAGAGGATTCTATTAAAATTAAGTAGACAAAACTTGTCTAAATTATTTAACGATATATGTCATAATAATATATATATATATATATATATATATGTTTATATATTTATCATTTTATTTCAAGTTGTTCATCTCTGTCTTTTTCTCTCACTATATGTTCATATCTATCTCAGTCTGTTTATATCTATTCACCTCATTCTCTTTTATCTATCTATCTATCATCTATCTATCTATCTCTTTCTCTCTCTCTCTCTCTCTCTCTCTCTCTCTCTCTATATATATATATATATATATATATATATATGATAAGGAGGCATGGTAGAGTAGTGTGTAGTGGCTTGGACTGAGGGCTTGGAGAGCTTAGTTCAAATTCCAGTCGAATCCATTACATTCACTGACATGCTAACACCCTTGGGTAAAGGTATGAATCCTCCTCATCTCTCTCCAGCTATGTGTAAATAGCAGAACAGAGTGGGTTCTATAGCCTTGCATGGCACTGGTCTAGGAGAAGGACAACCCTGAATTCAAAACTAGTGCACCAGTTCTCTGTATTCAGCCCTTCAAAAGGTGGCCCTGAAAATAATAAATATAATTTAATAATAATAATAAAATTATTGTAATAATTTAAACTATATATTTTTGTTAAAGTTTTTATGAAAGTTAGATATCAAAAAACAGATAGTAAATAGTAAAATGCTACTGAGAGTTATAATGGACAGGAAGTAGTGGAGAACCATTGTCACCAACAATTTGGACTCAAAATTGGCATTGAAGAATTATCTATCAAACAAAAAAAATTCCATTAAAATCGGATCAAAACTGTAGGAATGCATAAACAACATCCGCTCTCACACACACACGCACACACACATACATACACACACACACATTTTGAGAATTATAGATATAAGATATACATGTTAAAAATGTTACAATTATCCAAGTTGAAGAAGAGGCTGTTTGATTCAAAAATCACCATTCAAAATTCATATATATATATATATATATATATATATATATATATATATATATATATATATATATATATAGAGAGAGAGAGAGAGAGAGAGAGAGAGAGAGAGATTGATAATATTAGTGGTCAAAATACATATATATATATATATATATATATATATACATATATATATATATATATATATATATATATATATATATATATATATACATATACATAAATTTCCAAAATTATAGAATCCAGGTAGAACTCATCATCCAGGTCAGAGTAAGAATATAATATAAAAGGCTCAAACACTAATATTCCATGGTTATAATTTATTACATTGGAATTGTAATTACGATCCAATTCATCAAACCTACAAATTAAAAAAAATATATATATATATTGTTTTTAATCAATTCATCCCAAGTAATGTCATCAGTGATATATTTACATATAGGCTTGGCAGGCTGAAGCCTAGGGCCTCAAAATCTGGGTGGCCTCCGTGTATATTTTTGACACTCTCATAGGCCTTTCATACACATGCTATTATAATGCATTGTAGACTCTAAATATCCCTTCAGTAATTTTAAACTCCAGTCATCCTCCTCGGTTTTTCCTCAAATTGTTTAATTTAACAATCTTCTATATTCCTCTACTCATGAGAATGCGGGTTTTGGAGGGGCCTGACAAGTGGAATAGCCTAAGACTTCTAAATCTGACCTTGAATGTCCTAATGCCACTAAGATGCAAATGGCTACCGGGAGTAAAAGAGAATGAAAAGACTTTAAAAGGTACCAGAAATCCAATCCTAAATAGAAATCAATGGATAAACTTTTACTCCTGTTCAAAAGACCAAGGAGGAGTATGAACTGGTCAATAGGTGAACATATCTACTCCTGTACCCAAGAGGTTGAATCTTTTCTAACTTTGCAGTCAAAATTCCTCTTTTATATAGCAAACAAATAGCTCCAACCAGATCAAAAACCAACTCTTTAGGGGTCATATATTTTCTGTCCCCATTGGTTAAAAATTTGAGAATTACTATCCAATCAAACCGCATACATTTTCAGTTTAAATTGGGCAGGTTTTTGACATCAAAGTTGATACTTATTTTTGTTAACCTTTGGCACAGAACTTTTTAAAACATCTGGCTTCACTTCGTTTTTTTTTTATAAATTGTCTTGATTCATTTTGGCAGGATTTTTCATAACATCAAATTGGTGACCCTTTTTTTGTGCAAATTTTTATGCACCAATTTTTATTCATGTTTATTTTTTATCAACTGTCTGGTTTCATTTGAGAATTTTTTTAAAACGTCAAATTGGAGCCTCTTTTGGCAAATTTTTGCACATGAATTTTTATTCATGTTTTTTTTTTGTAAACCGTCTGTCTTCATTTTGGTAGGTTCCTTGAAAAATAAACTTTGTTAATAACATTCTAATTTTCTTGATTAGTTTTCTATACAATGTTAATATTATCCTTTTTACTAAAATTAAATTTTATATTAATTTTTACACATTTCAACATTTTCTTAGTTTTTCATGCAATTTTAATATTATCATTTTTATTAATAAAATATCTCTTTCTACATGTTATTCATTTTCTTACTCAAAAGCTATGAAAAAACAAATATTTAAACTTGTCATGAGAATCATCGAGATGTTGCTTAAATGTGTAAAAGTGTGATCAGCAACGATATGCAAGAATAAAGGATGATTGACAAAAAACTGCATACCATTATTTACATTCAGACTTTCTTATATCTCAGTATCTGTCTATATTTCTGAGATGAGGTCTCATGTACACTATTTACATTATTCGGACTATTGTCCTCATCTTTGTGGCCATGTTTATCACAACATTTTGGCCGTTTGTATGCTCCAGCCTTCTTCAGGTGGTTGGAATGTCGAACTGAACCCTTTATTTCACTCACTGGGGTAGACTCTTCTAGTTCTATGTGCCATGTCTAATGGATGTCAGTTATCTCCTGTTAATTCCCCTCTCAAAGTTCTCCACTGCCTTAACCAGGTATTGAACTTACACTCTTTGAGTCCTGTCACTGGATCTAACTAACACCTTTATCCACTGTGCCATGTGTCCTTGAGGACACCTGAAGAAGGCCGGAGTATACAATGGCCGAAACATTGTGATAAACATGGCGACAAAGATGAGGACAATAGTCCGAATAATGTAAATAGTGTTACTTATATCTCCTCATCTTTCTTTTTATTATTACAATGTCTTGGCTACTGTGCCCATTCCATCATGGCTTCCTTCAGGTGTCTGTTGATACTGGTAATCTTCAGGAAATTTTGAACTGAACACTTTATTTAATCTATGGGAGTAGACTGTTCTCGTTCCACTGTCAATATCTAGGGTAGTGTTTCTCAACCTTTTTTTACTTCAGAGCACACTTGTAGAATAAATAAAATTCACTTTAATGCAGTTTAAATTTTAATAAAGAAAAATTAGTCATGAAATTTGAAAATATAAAATGTTGGTTTAACATTCCCAAAGAGGATTAGCGGTACCATTTTCATTTAAAGGGATTTATGAAGGCACTATTTTCTTTTTTAGAGAGGCCTGTAATGACTGGCTTAAATTTCTTGAGGAAGGCAAAAGGGAAAGGATTATCCACTCCTTCTTAACGAAATTAAGGAATTTAGCATCCAGTTTAAAATATCAAATAACAAAGACTTGAATTAGACATGGAAACCATGCACTTGGAGTCTCTAGCTTTTTAAGAATAAAGATTTTTAAATATAAAAATAATTCATAAATTACTCTTCTATTAACTTGGGGTTCACCTGGCTATATTCCAGGGTGCATTAGTGCGCCTAGGTGCACCGTTTGAGAAGCACTGATCTAGGGATATCTTGTCTTGTTCTTTTGTTTGTAAAAAATGGCATGACTCTCCAGGACATTGGCAATCATGACTCTCCACAGCTTATTTTATTATCTGTGAATTGCCATGTTCTTTTGTGAAAGATAGTGGAATGGTTTCCGATTGCCTTCTCCATAGTTTTGTAATTCAGGGCCTTCTTTCTCTTAGAATGTCTTTCCCAACACTGATGCCGCAAAAATGAGCACGGAATTTGAACCTGGCTCTCTGCTTCTATTTCCTCCTGTGATATTAGATACACTACTCCCACACAGACACACCTATTCTTTTCTTTTTTAATACTGCCCAGTTTGTTTACAGAAAGTTTGGGCCTACCCAGTCCAAGGATTGTACTCACAAATACGATGTCATCAAATTCACAAACCAAAACTTTAATCCAAGCCTAATAATCCATAGGACAGTAGCTTAATAGATTAAAGCTAGGTACACACGCCCAAAGTGTAGGATGACAAAATGTATAATGATCTGAAACATTGTGATTAGCAACAGAAAAGATGAGAAGCTTAGCCTGAACACAAATAATATAAATAATAACTCTTTATGCTGAAATTCAGACAGAAACTGTTTTCTATGAGAGTTGGATGAAAAGTTTGTAGGCTTATTATGAAGATGAATGCTAGAGCTGTGAAAATCTTGCATGCATTAATTTCAACTCCTTTTAGTAATAACTGCAGTGTTTCTTTCTAGGTAAACTAACATCTGACTGTTCAAAGAAGACTTCAAAAGTATCTTGCAGCAACTTCTCTTGGAAATGAACAAAATTTGGCATTGTAGTATTATCAAGTAACTGCAGAAAAAGTGTTTAGTCTCCAAGGACATTCATGCCGACATAGTTGTAATATTAGGGGATGATACTCCAGTTTCATCAACAGTGCCAAAATGAGCAGCTGAAGTGGGAAGCAGAATCTTGTTTATGACCCAAAGTCTGGATATCCTGAAACTGCCACCACCAAGGAAAACATTGATCATGTTCACCACATGGTGATGGATGATAGGCAACTGACTATAAATCAAATAGTCAATGCTATTAGCATATCTTGTGAGAGTGTTGGGAAATTCTGCACAATAAACTTGGCATGATGAAGGTTTCTGCTCGATGGGTGTCATGTCTTCTGAAACCTGATAAAAAGTGCACCAGACTGGTCACATCATGGAAAAATCTGGCATCTTTTTTAGGTAGATCCAGCTGTTTTCCTTGAATGTTTCCTAACCCAGGTTGAGTGGTGGGTTCATCATTTTGAGCCAGTGACAAAGAGACAATGCATTCAGTGGAAACACCCCTCCTCACCTGCTCCAAAGAAAACCAAGATCTTTTCATTTGCAGGAAAGTTGATGGCCTCAATAATTTGGGATGCAACAAGTATTGTGTTTATTGACTATCTTCAAAAGGGCCACACCATCAATGGAGAGTACTATGCCAACTTACTGAGGCAGGTACGAAAGGCTGTCAAGGCTAAACATCCAGGACAATTGATAAAAGGGGTTTTGTTTCATCAGGACATTGCTCCAGCATACAAGTCCTTGGTTTCAATTGTTGCTGTGTATGACTGTAGCTTTGAACTAGTTGATCACCCTCCCTAGTTTCCTGATCTGGCCCCATCTGACTATCATCTGTTCCCCAATATGAAAAACATTCTTGGCTGGGAACCATTATTGCAGTGATCATGACATTATATCTGCTGTTGATGACTTTTTTGGCCGACAAAATGAAAGCTTCTTCACCAATGGGATCAAGCACTGCAATACCAATGGAAGAGGTGTGCGGGTAGCAAGGGGGACTATGTTGAAAAATAAACCTCATTTGGTCACATTCCATGAGAGTATCTTGGTTAGCCCATGAACTTTTCAGCCAACCCTCATATGTCTATTGTCTGTTTCAGTATCAGGTATAAAAGAGGGAATGGTAAAACAGGTGGAGGTGGAAACAACAATGAAAAGGAGTATATATATTGACATCTGTGGCCTGTTTTCATCTAGCAACAACGTCCTAGGTATCATTCCTGGATGATCTGAAATTCACATTATTAAGTCTTTTTTTTTTAAATATTATTTCCCTTCAGAATGTAAGTGATCATGGCTCTCCACAGTTTCATTTTCTTTATTATCTGTGAATTGCTACGACTTTTTGAAAAGATAGTAGAGTGGTTTTACATTGTGTTCTTCACTCTTTGAAATTCAGAGATGTTCTCCTAAATTGGTAGCTAACCAAGGCTAAAGAACCTTCTATTTAACCCCTAGTTGGGGGTGATGTTGACGAACTGAATTGGAGCCTTTCCCAAGATTATTAGTGCAAAAGTGGATGCAGCAGGCTAAGTCGGGATGTAAATTTGGTCCAATGATTTCACTTTATGCACCGATAGCCGTCACGCTGCCCGCGCATACTTATTTAGTTTTCACACTCCGAAGTTATCATTGTCTTAATCAGACATTCGCCAGACTCAGTTATCCTGAAATTATTTTTATTGATAACCATACAAACCTGACTAATGTAGATATCGATAAATTTTGAGAGTGATCTACCCTCTTTCACCTTCTCGCCCAAGAAAATACTGAGATACGCTGATTCTGTCGTACAATAGATCGAGTGGCTGGATCGATGCATTTTGATGGGCGAAACTGGAGAATACGCCTATTCCAGTTTCTTCTCACGTATCGCAATCAGACACACAGTTTCGCCCCGGGCAACGATAGAATTCTCACTCTTCTTTCAAAGATACACGAACTGCACAAGCAAGCAAAACATGCTAATGCTGTTGTATATTGCTGCTGGACTCAAATAAGGCGACGAGCATTTATATATAAAATATATAAATAACTTTCTTGTTCGAATTGCGGCAATTGTGTAGAGTGAGGGAGAATCGCACAGGTTGGAATTGTGCACACACGAATTGACGGAGACAAAATCTTCGGGGGAAACTCTAGCCAGCCTCTCTCTCTCAGGCCAAGAGTTGGGCCGTTTTTATAACATTTGGATACCCACGCAACTTCACGTGGCTACGCCTTCTTCCAGTGTGTCGCTTATACAACTTCTTGTGGCCATGCCTCTTCCGGCCAAGTGCCCATGAAACTTCATGTGGCCACGCCTCTTCTGGCATGCGCCCACACAAGCACGCATTTCCTTCCGCTCAGGACACCTTTACGTTCTGTTTATTCATGGCTCCGGACATCTGTGCATCCTGTTTATTTTAGCTATTTCCTGTTTATGTTATCACCCATTCCGACACCCCCTCACTGTCTGATACAGCGGAAGTGAAGACAAAGGTCTTCCCCAACCAATATCCAATAACGCTACCGATCGATTGAAATCGAAAGAAGTTTTTTGATAACAAAGATAAATGATACTGGGCAAGGAGACCGTGTTCTTTTGTATCAGCAAAACCTTAAACAAACACTTAATTCAATATCCTGTGCCCCATTAAGTTGTCGTTTGATCGAAGATGATCAGTAACAGCTGTCCGGTTACATGGCAGTGGATATATCCGTCATATTAATGCGAAACAAAGAACAGAAAAGATATTTTTTGGTCTAACTGAATGATTCTTTTAACGATAAGGTGCGGTGATGATGGCGCATGTATGGATGGATGAGGATATTCAAAATGTAAGCGAGTCGAATGCGGTCATGCAACAACCTCATTCTTCAGTTAAAGATCAACATCCGCCATTTTGGTTATTGAGTTACTTCATAAATGTCGATTGCAACAGTTATCAAATATGCCATCATTGCTTCTTGGATTTTATAAAAAAATTCTCTTCCAGTAGGAATATTATTTTGTAATGTGTGGACTCATATTTATTTTAAGTATTGCCTTTCCAGATCCTTCTTGTTATAATGTTCGTATCAACTCGTAGCTCGGGTTAATAATATTCACTATTTCTTAGTGAAATAACTGTTTAATTACGTACATTAATATTACATTAGTACCGAATATCGCAGTTGGTGCGACACATTTCGCAACTTCCTTGTGGAGTAGCGAAGGTTGATTGTCATTCTACACAACACTTCTAAAGTCTACTACTTCAACTCCATACTGAAATAATTGGTAGTATATGTCACCACTGCTGCAAACTAGGGCGGTTACTGCTCTTATGAGTGTGGTCCTTTGTTTGTTTCGTTTTGTTTCAAATGGTTGCGTTTTGTTCGTTAGTCGGTACCAGCAGTGAAGCAACTGGTAGTGTATGTCACCACTGCTGCAAACTAGAGAGGTTACTGCTCTTATGATGGTGTTTTGGTTGTTTCGTTTTGTTTCAAATGGTTGCGTTTTGTTCGTTAGTCGGGACCAGCAGTGAAGCAACTGGTAGTGTATGTCACCACTGCTGCAAACTAGGGAGGTTACTGCTCTTATGATGGTTTTTTGGTTGTTTCGTTTTGTTTTAAATGGTTGCGTTTTGTTCGTTCGTCAGGACCATCAGTGAAGCAAAAGGAAGTGTAAGTCACCACTGCTGCAAACTAGGACGGTTACTGCTCTCATGTGTGTGGTCCTTTGTTTGTTTCGTTTTGTTTCAAATGGTTGCGTTTTGTTCGTTAGTCGGTACCAGCAGTGAAGCAACTGGTAGTGTATGTCACCACTGCTGCAAACTAGGGAGGTTACTGCTCTTATGATGGTGTTTTGGTTGTTTCGTTTTGTTTCAAATGGTTGCGTTTTGTTCGTTAGTCGGGACCAGCAGTGAAGCAACTGGTTGTGTATGTCACCACTGCTGCAAACTAGGAAGGTTACTGCTCTTATGAAGGTGTTTTGGTTGTTTCGTTTTGTTTTAAATGGTTGCGTTTTGTTCGTTTGTCGGGGCCATCAGTGAAGCAAAAGGAAGTGTAAGTCACCACTGCTGCAAACTAGGACGGTTACTGCTCTCATGTGTGTGGTCCTTTGTTTGTTTCGTTTTGTTTCAAATGGTTGCGTTTTGTTCGTTAGTTGGTACCAGCAGTGAAGCAACTGGTAATGTATGTCACCACTGCTGCAAACTAGGGCGGTTACTGCTCTTATGTGTGTGGGGTTTTGTCTGTTTCGTTTTGTTCGTTAGTCGAGACCAGCAGTGAAGCAAAAGGAAGTGTAAGTCACTACTGCTGCAAACTGCAAACTTCAGGAAGAATGCAGTCGAAGATGTCAAAGTGTGATTGAAGCTAAAGGGCTTCACACTAAATATTAAATAATTCCAGTACTCTCTGTCATTTTTTATTATTTTGTTATTTTTTCAACCGTTCTAATTATATTTGCCTGCTATGGGTTTTGCAGTAAATCACTGAATCATCCATAACTTTTGTATTATCCTCTCAAATTACACCAAAATCTCAGAGAATAACAATTCATATCGTATTTATTGTCTGTGAAAATTATAGAATATAAAACAACTTTGATAAAAACTTATACCTACTTTTCTGACGAAAACAATGCCGTTCTGAACATTTTGGCCGCAACTGTATGTCACCACTGCTACAAATTAGATGGTTTATTAGTATGAATGTGGAGTTTTGGCCTTAAAATCTGACAAAAATCTGGAGCTTTAAGCACCGGATTTGTACTTAAAAAATCCTTGGTTTTATCAAAGGCTTCCTGACATTTTGAGGTCCATATAAACTTAGGATTTTTCTTTAACAAATCAGTCAGTGGGAAAGAAATTTCGGAAAAATTTCCACAGAATTTTCGATAATATCCCGCCATACTCAGGAATAGAATACTTGTCTGTATTTCTGAGATGAGGTATTATGTACACTATTTACATTATTCGGACTATTGTCCTCATCTTGGTCGCCATATTTATTACTACGTTTCGGCCGTTGTACGCCCCGGCCTTCTTCAGGTGTCTGGAATATCGAACTGAACCTTTTATTTCGCTCACAGGGGTAGACTATTCTAGTTCCGGAGCGTACAACGGCCGAAACGTAGTAATAAATATGGCGACAAAGATGAGGACAATAGTCCGAATAATGTAAATAGTGGATTAGGGTATAATATCTTGGACCTTAGCACTAAGCGGAGAGATCTTCCCAGGCCCCGTAACATGTTCTACGCAGGTGGAGGCTTTAAGAAAGCTTTATTCACTTGAGAATACAAGGTTCGCGTATAGTGTCCTTTTATAGTCCCAGTAAATAGAAATCGCTCTCTCAAAGCGGAGAGTAACAAAACACGTGAAGACCGCTCTTGATTATTTATAACAATAGGTTACCTCTGCTTGAGAAAAATTGCTTTTCATTAAATTAATAATAAAGTTCGCTAATTTAAGCCTGTCAAAGACCTTCCTCAGAGTTAAGAAGTGTTCTTCCCATGTATCATTACATATTACAGTATCGTCGATACACACACACACACACAAATATATATGTGTGTGTGTGTGTGTGTGTGTGTGTCTACTCTTTGTATATCCCTTAAGCACTTCATCAATCTTACGAAAGTTCCTTGTGATTTTTTCATGCCGAAAGGCATAATACAATACTGATAACTTCTACTAGGTGTCACAAAAGCTGATATCTGTTTAGCCCTGCCAGTTAATGGTACCGCCCAATAACCCTTTTAAAAGATCGCACTTCATGATATACAGTGGAACCTCGGTTCATGAATTCGTTCCTTAAGGCCGTTCGTAACCCGAAATGTTCGTAAACCGAAACTATTTTTCCAATGGGAATCAATGTAGAGAAAAAAAAATCTCAGTAGAATAAATTTGGAAAATAAAAGCACGCCACAACACATGAATGTATACAACATGGCGGTTGACTCATGATTATTGCGTTCGGCTCGGCAATGTTGTTCGAGAACCGAAATTTTGTTCGATAACCGAGGTATTTTCATCTGGGATTTTCTGTTCGATAACCGATTTGTTCGACACGTGAGACGTTCGAGAACCGAGGTTGATCTGTGTTTAGCTTTTCCGATTTGATCAATACAAACATCCATTCTAGGAATAGGGTAGGAATCTGTTTTTGGTAAGCTTTATCGTGTTATCTCCTCTTCGTTTCGTAACCCTTTCAACAGAGGTCTCTCTCTCCCGGGAGTATAAATACGGGCTGACCTTTCGCCTCTTTCTCTTTCCACGGCTCTTCCCACGGCTTCGCACACGTGCGGCCAAAACGGCCTCTCCTGGGGCCGACAAACTTGCACGTGGTGCGAGGTACTGAAAAACTTTCTCTAATATATCCAATATGTGAACTCTAATATACAACCAGCGTTTCCCATATTCTGGGAACACGCTAAAACGAAATTCACAACCGTACGGACATTCAACACACACCATAACTTTCCATACAGACACTAACGTTTTATTCATGTTTTAAATGATGTATTTGTAATTCTTGTATCAATCTGTTTGTCATTAATATATATTTGTTTTGTACATATATATCTGTCTTGTTCGTTTTATTTTGCTTTCTTTGGACTCCATCATAGTCCAACATTACTATGTAGCGAGACTGGCCAGCAGGAAGTCTTAGACCAGAGATTTTATCCTCACATTAACCCGCCGGTCCTCTACAGCTTATTGATCTTTCGATAATCCGTACAAAATCTCATCGACTTGTCGGGTTTTTCTATCAATACACGTGGTGAAACCCATTCGCTTTGGCTTGGTTCAATAATTCCATTTCTTAACATATATAATATTCCATCCCCCATGAGTTTTGGTTTCTGGTAATTCAACCAATATGGGTCTTGCTTTATCGATTTAGCATTTTCTATATCTACATCATGAGATGCCATATTCATCAGAAAATAAACACTCATAATCCGAGATAAGGGTAGCTAACTCGTCCTTCTTGGTGTCTGGCAAATATCCTCATTTGCTATCGTGGTCGGTTAATATCTCAGAGTTCTTAAGTATATGGAAAGAATCCCGATCTATGTATAATTCACTTTTTCTCCTGGGGTAGGCACCCTAGGAGAAAAAGTGAATTATACATAGATCGGGATTCCTCACAAGATAGTAAATACGTATCTATCATTCATTCTTCTAAAGTCCAGTTTATATGACATTTTTTGTGTCTACTTTTTACGATCAGGTGTATCCATTATATAGTTCGCTTATCTTTCTCCTAATTTTGTATGGGCCCTGAAATTTAGCTTTTAGTGAATGGCTATTCGTGGGTAATAAAATTAGAACTTCGGCTTCTTTTCTCAAATTTTCGCTCAGCTGTTTTACTATCATAAGGCTCTTTCATTTTACCTTGAACACTTCCGAGGTACTCTCTAGCTAACATATCTGCTGCACTCAGATATTCGTCTTTTGAATCGATCTACATAATGTAATAAATGCTCTCTGCTTGGGTCTTCCTGTAACCACTTTTCCTTTATCAATTGCACGGATCTTTGATTTCCAATTCCGATCTATTACCCTTTACAATATCACCCGCACATCCAAGCTTACAGCACCTGGTATTCACAGACGGTCATCCATCTAGGTATTGACCAGGCTCGACGTTGTTTAATTAATTTTATGGAAAATGGAAACAAAAAGGAAGTCTGTATTTCAAATCAGAAAGAGACAGTTTAAATTTCTGAGACACATGAGTAAGTGAATAAAACTGTTTAGTGATACAAGTCTTAATAATTAACCCATAGCTTGGAGGAGAAAAGGTGTATTCATCCCTTTCCCAAGGGTATTTGCACATAAGTTAATATAATGAACCTAACAGGAATTGGAACTCAGCTCTCCAATTAACAATTCCGAGATGTTATCCTTTACATCACCTGCACATCCAAGCGTACAGCACCTGATATTCACAGACGGTCACCCATCTAGGAATTGACCAGGCTCGACGTTGCTTAACTTCGGTGATCGTATGGGAACCAATGTTTTAACGTGATGTGGCCCTATGCCTAAAAGAATGGGGATAGAGATTATTCGACCCTGTGTACGTGGCATGGTGTGTTCTAAATGTGAAGGTCTGATTTGGTTTGGTTTGTTTTGTTTTATGGCATATCAACACCTTAATGGGTTATTTAATGCCGACGAGATTTTTATTCCTGGTAATTTTTAATTGCACGGATCTCCGATTTCCAATTCCGAGCCATTATACTTTACATCATCCGCACATCCAAGCTTACAGCAACTGATATTCCCAAGCGGTCACCCAGGCTTCACATTGCTTAATTTCAGTGACCGTGTTTCAACGAGATATGGCAGTAAAACTAACATCTATATCAACCAAGATGAGAACAATAGTTCAAAATAATACAAGAATACTAACAATTGCTAACTGCATTCTGCTACCACTTGTTTTCGACGACAAAAATCTGTGCATAAAAATGGATCACAGAGCCTTGATATTTTTTCTCACTTCTCATTGGTCAGTTAATATTAAAATTATGTTCTCAACTACGTCCGAATAACATCGACCTAGTTCCTGATCTGAACAAAAATATAATTCCGCTCAAATCTGTCTATGCCTCCCGGAGCCTATCACGTGACAATGTTTATTATAAATGCTTCGACACAAGTTCGTTCTTCCTCTTTTAATGTCTCCTGCCTACCAACAATGTAGGACTTTAAGAAAAAGCGTTTCAACCCAGTTCGGGTGAACCCTACGTAACGCTATCACATACGCACATATACGCACGTACGGAACATTACAGAGCATTACAAGCATTACAAGCATCAGAAACTTAAACATTACAGAACATTACCAGCAACAGAAACTTAATTACAAACATTACGGAACATTCACTCCTTCAACTCTTCTGAAGCTAAAAGTTTACTCAACATATTCTCAGCTTTACAGAATTCTTTCAACTTTCTCACGGTGAAAATTTTGAGCGGCAAGTTCATTCAACTTTCTATCAGCTCAGATAAAAATATTTCCTTAGTAAAGACTTTAATTCCAGTCAAAGGGAAGTAACACCTATTAATTATGCTTGTATATCATTGACATACATAAATATGAATATTGTTTGTTATTGTAAATCAGTTTTTGTGTTGCTTCTATTATTTCATATTTTGTGGTAATTTGCGTAAATATAAATTCTAGAGGTTCATTCAACATACCGACATCTACATGCTTATTGTAATTATAAAGAAATCACTTATTATAGACCTGTGAATAGGCTAATTGTTCGGTTGTCGTTTTTTTTTTTTACTATTGTTCCCCTAGTACAAGATTCAAGAGCTAGTCAATGTAGTGGGTTGCTAAATGAAGATGTTGTAAGGCAGTACAGGGAGAGACCAAGTGTTGCATATTATGTGTAACTAAAATAAGTTAATAAGTAGTTAGTAAAATAGATTTCCAGATTTGTCTGTCGGTTGCACTATGACTTGGCCTGGAGTAAAGAACGCCATATGCTGAACATGGAAAGTCAAGAAGTTGGAAATAGAGAAGAATTCCCTGTTGCAACTACTCAGTCATTTGAGTATCTAAGCCAGGGGTGGGCAAACTACGGCCTGCGAGCCACATGCAGCCCGCCAAACGATTTCGTGCGGCCCGCTTTAAAATGTTATTTATTAAAACTATATTTTCCCTTTAAAAGCCCTTTATTTTGCCAATTTTAAATATCAATTATTTTGGTTTATATATACTATGCGGCCCAGTAAAACTATAAATTTTTAGAATGCGGCCCTTGTACTAAAAAGTTTGCCCCCCCCCTGATCTAAGCGGTAGTAAGGGATTTCAACTACTGTTATCGCCGGTCCTGATATTCAATTTGAAATATACTTTCTTTAGTCTGGAGATCATTTTTTAAAAGCCAGACAGTCTCTAGTTTTATGCAACAGTATATCCCATAAAAGAAATGGTCATACTTATATTGTATGTGACGCTAAGCTTTACAATAGCCTTTGTGTGAAGTTGACAGTCATGTTGGACATTTTATCAAAGACAAAGACCTGCATTTCTTTTCTGAATGGCTCTTAATTCGAACAGATAAATCACCAACACACCTTCTTTTTGCTTAACTTGTTACAACTTCAACTTTCGTATTGGACGCATAATGGTGACCTTTCAACGTCTGTTTCAATTTCGAAAGCAACCAAAAATGTTCGTCTCCCTATACCGCTCCAGAACGTAACTGATATCTGCCATGCTCTATTTCTTAAAATGCCACATCCGATCAAAAATAGAGTATTGCTAAAAATCTGCACCGGAACCGCCAAACCCTCACTTTCCAGCCTCGACTGAGTTAAAAAAAAAAACAAAAAAAATACGATTGCGCGATCCTGGAGGTGATGAATTGTTTTCTACAGTTAGTCCGCTTTCTCACAGACACAACGTTGCTAGACTCTCGCTGCTCTACCGCTATTTCATGGCAGATGTTCGAGCGAACATTATTCTTTGCTTCTTCTACAGTGTAACCCGGATATAAGAGAAACCCTGATATACGATAGATTTTCGATGGTCCCAAATTAGAGCCTGTGTTAATATATATATAATAGACCAAACCCGGATATAAGAGAAACCCGGATATAAGAGACGTCTTCTCTTGTCCCGACAACTCTCTTATATCCGGGTTACATTGTAGTTCACTATTTCATAGCTAGAATACACCATGTGACATTCGCTCTTCCTCGTTCTCTTCATATTCCGTTAGTAAAGATGAAGTTCCATTTAGACAACTTCTTCCTCAGAATTGTTGCATTGTGGAACGGACTCCGAAGGGGATGCTTTCCTGATCACTACAATCTTAACCTTTTCAAGTCGATAGTCAACCGTCAATCCTACGTATCCTCATAATATGCAAATGTTATGCCCCCCCCCCCTACACACCATTACAACATCCACATTCA
Source organism: Acanthosepion esculentum (assembly GCA_964036315.1). NCBI lineage: Eukaryota > Metazoa > Mollusca > Cephalopoda > Sepiida > Sepiidae > Acanthosepion > Acanthosepion esculentum. The sequence goes on along the minus strand of OZ038500.1, from coordinate 73,848,170 downwards.
GTAACCCTCTTTTTCACTTACACCACTATGTGATCCTCTCACACAAGCAGCGTTTTCCCATATTCTGGGAACAAGCTTACGTACACGTTCGTACGGACACTCAACCCACACACACAACTTTCCATACAGACTGTAACATTTTATTCATGTCTTCAATGTATTTGTAATTCGTGTATTAATCTATTTGTTATTAATATATATTTATTCGCATACATGTATATTGGTCTCATTCGTTTTTTTTTTTTTGCCTTCTTTGGACTCCATTATAGTCCAACATTCTTATGTAGCTGGACCGGCCAGCGGAAGTCTTAACCTAGAGATAACTTATCTTCTCTTCTCACATTCACCCCCACCACGCGGTCCACTACAAAAGTACTTAATCGCCCGGAGTTAGAGATGGCTACTTGTCGTTTCGGAGTTTAATGCCCTTTTTGTTCTCAGTAAAAAAAAATGTTAATTGAGATAGTTGTCCTTTTGTTTGTGTGACCATCCACTGATGAGGTTTGAATTAATAGAAAGTTTCACTGGCTGGCGCCAGGCTCACTCAATTAACTATTCAAATTATCGCAAGATTTATTTCCGTTCTTCTATTAGTGAAAAATAATCCAACAGAATCCTTTTCTCCCAGAAAATTCGAATTTTATTACCCCGAGCCAGACACAGCGTCACCATAAATCAACTCAAAATCAAGGCTTATCAAGAAAAGTCCGTTTGAACGGCCCATTGGTTATTAAAGTATTTGTTTTCACATAGTGATAAGGAGCATAGGGTTGATTTTTTAACATAAAATTTTATAACAATGGTGACCTCGGAACGTTCATACTGGTGAAAACATGAAATTCGAAGACGAATGGAGAACCACCACTCTTATTCCACAATGAATATGCTTCCATTAATAATTTTTGACTTGTATTGTTTTCACCCATTCTGATTCCTTTTCATCTCAATTACACAAGACCGCCAGTTTAGGGTCATGCAGTGTAACACGTTCTAGAAATGTTTAAAGTATTATCAATCATTATTCATTTTTGACGAGTATTTCTTTTATTATAATAATAGATTTTTTTTCTTATCATAGTTGCACAGACCGCCAGTCACCAGTCATTAGTAAACAAATAGTACAATTATCTTGAATTTTTAGATAAAGTATCGGTAGTCATTATTAATCATGTTATTAATATTTCTTTCATTTTAATTTTAATTGTTTTTCGTCGCGACTACGCGTACTATCAATTCGGTAACAAATAATAAGCCTTGTATTAATCCGCGTTGTTTTTTACTAATTGCTGTAGACTAAAGGTTTGAGTACTTAGGTGCTTAACACATAGGAGAGGTTTTATAGTTATAGGGGTCGAATTTATTCTCAATATGCAATAAACGGGGCACTTAATAAAGATGGGTTCGGAAAATCACTTAAACGGCCAAAATGTGTGAAATTAATAAACTGGATGGTCTTAAAAAGTACCGGAGAGGGAGTTGGAAAATTTTCTAAAAAAAAAGTGCAAGTACCCACTATTAGGCAACTAAGAGAAGTTATAATGAAAAATATCTAAAATAAATATTGAAAATATATATCATTCAGTCAGTTAAGTGTCATACATGAACACGCTTGGGCGATCATGTCTTTTTCAAATCATGACTGACTAGGCAGAAAATTTTCCCGTATTAGATTGCCATTTCTTTCTGCGTTAAATTGGTTGTCAAACAGGGCTATAGGACCCGAGATTTACTTTAACCACCCCCACACACACTGAGTGTTTCCACTCGAACTGCTGGTCAAAGCTGGTCAGAGCGTGTCTAAGCTAGTCATACCACCGCTAAGCAATAGATGTTACGCAACGGAGAGAAAACGCAAGGGAGGAGAGAAGTTCTCCGGAACGGAACAAATACTACCTCTGCAGCATCTACTTCAACGGGAAAAACTTTCTTCCCATCCCCTGCCAATACCTCCAGAAGAACAGTTTATCGTCTTACCCAGGACGCGGATGCAGTTTATCGTCATACCCAGGACGTTGAAAATAGGTTAGACTCTGCCAGGAGTAGTTTCGTACAACGCCACAGGTCACTACAAAACTAAAATATTAACATAGAAACTCGAGTCATATTCTTAAATAGCCTCGCCAAATCGAGGCTTTCATGTAAGTGTCATCCATGGAGGAAAACAGGTTCAGAAAAACATGCTGTCAGATGTATACAATCATTTTCTCAGATTAATAGTTAAAAATGGTTTCAAGTGAATGAAGCTTCTAGCTCTTAACGGGGACCATTATTCTTGGAACCTAATGGACTGGCGCTCCATAATCATAAAGAACTGTACCAAATAACAGAAACAAAATCGTTTGAAGACTTCCAACAACGGCAACAACTAAAATGGATATCACATGTAACTCGAAGAGAAAACAATGACATAATCAATATGCTGACATTCCAACTACTCCAAACAAAATGTTAGGAAGGAAACCCCCATCAATACTGGAAAGAGCGATAACAGCTACTGGACTTGAGAAAAACCTATATTTCTGAAAAATTATTTTTAGAGAATGATTTTATAAATTTCAACTAACGGCAGCACTGGCTACTCGTCGATGCATGCGAACATTTCCTTATAAGGAAACGGCTAATATTACCATTGTTATTATTATTATTATTATTATTATTATTAGTAGTAGTAGTAGTAGTAGTAGTAGTAGTAGTAGTAGTAGTAGTAGTATTTTAGGAAAAATCAAGTCAGCTTCTTAAATAGTCTCATCAGATTGAGATTTTCATTTGGATGCCCTGCATGGCGGCAAACCCGTTCAGAAATAACTAAACCTGTCTGCTGTAAACAAACGCTTTCTAAAATCAATGGTGAAAAATGGCTTTGAGCATCTGAAGACTGGCGGTCTTGCCATACTTCTTTGAACATTTTGGATAGCACATGTTACTTGAAGAAAATACAATGACATAAGCAAAATATTGTTTTTCTACACTACTCCAAACAAAAAGTTAGGAAGGAAACCTCCATCAACACTGGAAAGATAACAGCTACTCGACTTGAGAAAAACCTATTTCCCTGAAAAATTGTTTTAAGAAAAATATTTTATAAACTTCAACTGAAAATAGTACTGGCTATTCGGTCAATGAATGCCAAATGTTTCCTTATAAGGAAACGTCTAATATTAGCATTACCATTATTTATACACAATTAAGATTACAACATGCATAGTTTGCCGTCGTGGAATTTTAATAAATGTGTGAAAGTCAAATAGGGTTATTTAATTTTCCAAATTCTATTAAACGTGTTTTCAGTGTGATTTGAGAATAAACACAAAAAGTTAGGAAGAAAGCTCTCCCACCGCACAAAAAATACTGGAAAGGGCAATAACAGCTACTGGGCCTGAGAAACCTATTCCCCGCAAAAATTGTCTTAAGTGAAAGATTTTGTAAATTTCAACCGAAAACAGTACCCGCTGCTCGGTCAATGAATGCCGAATGTTTCCTTATAAGGAAACTGCTAATATTACCATTACCGTAGTTTCTTTAGTCATATGGAGAACGCATCGGAAAAATGGCTTAACTTAAAACTCGACCGAAACCTTCACGTTTTATTCCGAAAAACTAGTTAACATTACGAATAGCTGGACTTAAGGACTGTTGGTTGTTAATTTTCACCGTCACGTCGCGAGTATCATAATCTATTAGGATTGTAGGGACACCAACTGTACTGCACACGTGGCGGCAGTGGCTGCGTCTAGGGCAAAATAGTCCAAGACGGCGTATCCCTCTTCAGGCTGGTTTTGAATTCAGAGTTTTCCTTTTTCTATATTGGTTACCACCCAAGGCAAGAGAGCCCAGTCTGATGTACTGTTTAACCCATAACCGGATGAAAATAGATTGATGCCTTTTCCAAGAGGATTAGTGAGAATTGAACGAAACAGAATATATCGGAAATTTGAACTCGGCCCGCTGATTTTATTAAAATGCGAACGTACGATCGAACATGACCTGGTCCAGCTGTATAAAAAGTAGTATTGATTACCCCCACCGTATCACCCAAGACGTCCGCTAGGTGACGCTGCTCAGGGTCATATAAGGAAGGCACATAAGCATTCTCGTTTCGCTCTAGAATGTAGTAGGTATAGATCATGTCAGTTCGCCTACGGGAAATTTTATTTGTTTGGATGACCGACTGCTAAACTTCAAACCTAGCCATGGATTTTAAGCAAAAACGTATTAGCAAAAAGAAGTTACAATAATCTGTACACAGTTGAAAAGAAAAGACTTTAAAAACTTAGTTATTAAGAATGTGCGTGTGTGATACACACGTATGTATATGTGCATGTGTGTGGGACTTCAGTCGTCAGTCGACCGGGGTAACGAATGTGCTCCAGCAGGAACATCCTCATCTACGACCTACTACATCTTGGAGCAAGAGGAAAACAGATGAAGAGGAAGGATATGTTTCTCTTTTTATAGACGTAAACAGCGCCACCTAATAGGCTTTTGGCGAAGCCAAGTGGAGTAACCATAAACAGATAGTATTTATAGTATTAATTATTTACCCTGTAATAAACAATAAGAAAGAGATTCGCTTGTAAAATATTATTTAGTTTAACTTACCGTACTCCAAAGGAAGTCTGTGTTATATTTCTACATATAGGAAGAGTTCTACTAAAGGGAAGTAATTACTTCCGTGTTAACTGATTTATTTCTGTACTAGCCGATTTACCCGCGCCTTGCTGCATATCACACATTTTTATTAAGAAAATGATGATTGATTTTAAATCATTGTTATAATTTGTGGAGAAAAATGATGCAGTAATATTCAATGAGCTTGCCGATGTGACCTCCATCTTCTGGATTTCCCCTTCTATATTTTGGATAGGAGTCATTCCCTTGTTCAAATTTAAATTTAATTTAAATGAAAGCGAAAAAAATTTCAATGTCGGTGAAAAAAAAAAAGAAGCTTGATCTGACCCCTTTGATATGTATTTGATGCAATACTTGAATGAATGAATTGATGAGCAGATTTCAACATTGACATGATAGTAACAAATACGTATTGTAAGGCACTACCCACTGATTGGTGGTTTGATTTGACGACCATGTTGTCTCACTTTGATCCTGCCGATGGGACCTCCATCTTCTGGCTTTCTACTTCTATAATTTGGATAGGAGTTATTCTCTTGTTCAAATTTAAATTTAATTTAAATCAAAGGTGGAAAAAAATTTTCCCTCCCTCGGGGACCGCCTTTGATCAAAATACTTATCCAAGTACCCTAAGAGCCATTCCCTTATTCAAATTTAAATTTAATTTAAATCAAAGGGAAACAATTTTCGATGTTGTTGGTGGTGGGGGTGTCCTTCCGTGGACCCACTTTAATCAAAGTGAAATATACTTATCCAAATACCCTGGATAATATAGCTTCAGAATATATATGGTTATGGGGTCTATCTTCAAAACCTTAGGAGTTCGATAACAAACAAACAGACAGACATAGGTTACAATTTTAGATATATAGCTACCCTGTTCAGTTTAAATATGGGGGACTTTTCCATTTTTAAAAAATCGGAAGCACCCTAAGCAAGGCAGTAATGCCACTAAAACACAAGGTGTTACTAGGTGTGGAAGAATTAGGAACAGAAACACTAATGATGAACAGAAAGAGAAGAGAGTAATCAGGTGGACAGTGACATTGCATTTAAATTGTTTTCAAGGCATTATAGCCACTAAAACAAAAGGGTTACAGTGTGTGGAGAAATTAGGAACAGAAACATTAATAATGAGCGGGAAGAGGAAAGAGTAATCAGGAGGACAGTAGATAGAGATTGACATTTCATTTAAATTTTTGCAGGTTAAAGTTGGTTGGAAAGCAAGGAGCCGGAAGGGAGTTCTACAAGCGAGAAGTGCGAGAGAGGAAACGGTTAGAATAGAACTTACGGCTACATCTAGCCAGCTCAACTGTAAATTGATGAGGATATTGATGCCAGTCTTGTGCTGCGCTTAAATATATAAAAAAAATAAGCAAATAAAACTAAAAATAAACGCACAAGGATTCACTGACTCAGTGCGAAATTGTAACTTAAAGACATTTTTTATTTGCAATAATTTTCTTTTATATTTGAAAAAGAAGATGACTGTAAGGATTTGCTGAAAATGTTCCTGGAGTTTTTCCAAAACGGAAATCCTTGCACTTATTATTTTTTTTAACTTAATCCAGATCATTGACTCAACCATACAAACAGAAAGTGTGAAAATATCAATTTTAACTGCGGACAATCACAAAGTTCCGGTTTCTACAGAAGAAAACCCCGAAGAAAATCCACGAGTGTGTAGTAGATCTAAGAAGGATTCGTGAATATTTAAGATTGCGCTACAAATAAAATATGCAATATACACAAATATAAATTATAAGAAATGGTCACATGGTAACGATATTCAATCACGACAAAAAACCACATGTTTGAAACAACAGATTAAATTTTATATACACAATTTACAATTTCTTTGTTTGTAATGATGTGTGCAAAGGTATAGAGGAAAAGTTCTTTGTTGTTTCGGAAATGTTCAATGTCTAAAACGTTGTCTGCCTTTGATTGAATGGTTGAATTTTTAACTTAGACAAAAGATTTTTCTATGATAGATTTTAAGTAGGTATGTCCAATTTTGACCTTTTTAGCGTTTTTTTTAGTTGTTTTTTTGTCAGTTGAAAGACACATTAATTTCGAAATTCTTGTAAAAATTAACTACTTGTTGGATTTTAATGAAAACTTCAGAACTTATTCAGAAATGAATGAACTTATTTTAGAAATGTTTGTCTCTTTGAAAGTCATGGTATAAATATTTTTTTTTTATATCTGTTACCCCCCTCGAACTTAATTTTATGAAAACACAAAAAAAAATTTATTTGCAACCTCAATTTTTTTTTTTAATTAAATGCACAAAACTCTGAAAAATCTAAATCATCGATTTTTTTGTTAAAAAAATGTCCGAAATTGTCCAAACTTTTACCTCAATTGTAAAAATACAAAACCCAATAAAACTAAGACAATATTTAATTAAGAAAGTTTTTAATGGCTTTTCTGAATAATATATACGATGGTAATTATTATCTGAAAGAAAAAAAATTTTTTGATGAACAATAAATTTTTACATTAATTTTCTTTTTTACTTTCAATTTTAAATACACAATATGACAAAAGGTTGTTATATATTTATACATTAAGTTCTTTCTGCAACCTTATGGAAATGATATATTATGTTCTCTACTTTTTAAAGATCATAAATTTGAAAGCTTATTAAAATCTGACAACCATAATTATTTTAAAAATAATTTTTAATATTCCAAAATTGTATTTAAAATCGTCTACAACGAAAGTACGGATGCACATTGTTGAAATAATGTCACATGAGTAGTTTCCTTTGATAGAAGCAAGTTTTTTTTTTTACTTCAGAAATGGCTTTGATTCATTCAGTAACAAGAAAACAACGCTTGTCAAGTTTTCTGAATATCGTCGTATTATTTTCAATTTTTTTCTTTTTCTATTCAAATATAATCGAATAGTGGGATAAAAGAAAATATCGACTATTTACAATTACAAAAAAAAAAAAAAAAAAACGCCCTTGGAAGTCCACCCAAATTTTCAAGTTTGAAATCGAATGCATAAATTCATTGTACATTACTTTGGAATTATTATCCACACGACAAATTATCAATTAAAACGATTTTTGGAGTTTAAATTTTCTGGAGTTAGCTCGCTACTACTCAAACTAAAAAATACTTATCGAGTCAAAACAAAACCAACATAGCTGCTATTAGCATGTTAATTTTATTAATAAATAAAATAAAACTCATATTACTGCCATATAATTATTAATAAATAGAAAAAAAATCTGCCTTAATAAAAAAGAAATAAAATCTCATTTCATTAAGTTAACCCGTTTCAATTAATGGTGTTTCATGTAATTTTTATATTCTCAGAAAAATATTTCATGACTGAAATAATAAACCTCAATTTAAAAAAATGTATTTTTTTTACTGTTTTATTTTTACTTGTAAAATTTGATTTTCTTTCATAATTTAAATATTATTTTCAGTGCAGAATTCTTCCTCAAACGTAAGGTAAAAAAAAAAAAATTTGAAAGTGAATATTTAAAAAAAAAATCTACTAACCAGATTCACTTAAAATTAGAACGAATTATATCACTTTGGCGCTACCGTACAATAAATTTCCGTACCGTAAGTTGTGAATATATTGACGTACATCAATCAACGCCTGTCAAAATAGACCACCCTGGTGGGAAATATCTCTCTTAAAAAAATTTCTGCTAAAAATGTAAGTAATGTTTCTTTCAAATTACATTAAGTATACTTTAATCATTCTAAATTTCCTAAGATAACAAAAGAAAAAGGTGTAATTGATTTTTCATGATTTTTTAACTAACAAACTATGATCTTTCCGACAGAAATGTCGATAAGTTCGATTTTACGAAATTTTTTGACTCGAAAAAAAACAAGATTTTTAATAAAATTTTTAACATTTATAGGAAGGATTAAAAAATCTGAAAAAATATTCAGAAAATACTTTGGTCTTTCCTCTTTAATAACAACATAAATATTTAAACGTTAAAAATTGTTTTATCAATTTGGGGACCTTTTGTCGTTAAGGTATACCACTTTTTAGCGAAATATTGGACATACCTAATTTTAAGTGAAAAAGTTTGTTGTATGAAATTTTCTAATCTCTCATAAAGAAAGTTTGTTTCTTTGGCGGCAATTTTGACACATAATTCCCGTGTATTTTGGAAATTTTTATTGACAGAGATTTAACATAAATGTGAGAGGGCACCTTTCGGTGACTTCGGTGGTGAGATTGATGTTTTGAGTGTTTTTTGGAAATTTTTGTTGACAGAGATTTAACATAAGGTGAGAAGAGATCTTTCAACGACTTCGGTATTAGATATGATATGTTGTTTTATTTCTTGGGTCGGTGGCCTGTAGACGGGGCAGTCGGTAAATTTGTTGCCGCGCTTTGTCATGGAATTTGGAAGCTGAAAGCGAGTCCTTTGTATCAGAAGATTTTGTCTTCAGTCAGAATTTTATCGTCGGACGATAAGGACGTGTTTATTCTGGCTCCGTGGTGAACTACTCTAGTTTGCCACGTATATTAGGGTTACCTTAAATAATTCGAATTACAGTATCGAATTATTTGCCTTTAAAGATTATAGAATTAATTTTTATTTAGCTTTTAATAGCTATATTACTGATTTATTTATGGATGGGAACAGGGGAGGGTGAGTTTTCGCATCGAAGAGCTTTGTCGGAAAATTTAATTGGCTTCGGTAGAAATCCGTAGCTAAGATTTGTTTATATTTTAAAAACTTTGAAGAGAAGATTTGTTCAGCTTCGGTAGAATTCCGTAGCTAAGTTTTGTTTGAATATATCGAATTTCAGAAGAGAAGAATTTAACTGGCTTCGGTAGAAATCCGTAGCTAAGATTTGTTTATATTTGAGAATCTTTGGAAGAAAAGATTTCGTGAGCTTCGGTAGAATTCCGTAGCTAAAAGAAGTAATTTTATTCCCTAGAAGGGGAATTGTTTCATTTGATTTATTTGTTTGTTGATTCGGAGAATCAACGTTTCTATTTGTTTGACAGAGTCAATCGATGCGGGGAATTCTGCCCCTATTCACGTTCTTTATTAAAATAAGATTTAAAAGAATTCCAAAGCTAAAGTTTTAAAATATTTTGAAAGATATTCTTCATGGAATAAGATTTTAAGATCCTAGACTAGGTTAGGAATGCGTTTTTCAATTTACCCTTTCAGCTCCAGAGGAAGTGAAAAAGAGTTTCAAAGAAAGAAAAGAAAATATTTGAAGAAAGAAGAAACACAAAAGAAATTGAATTGATTGTAAAAAAAAAAAATGCTTTAATTGTTTGTTGTAAAGAAAAAGTTGAAAGATGTTTGCGTTGTCTGCTTGCTGACAACATTGTTTTGTAAGTAATAATCCTTTTATTCATTTTTGTTTGTTACCCACTTGGCATATGGACCAATATGCATGTAATTATGATTTGTCGAAATAAATGTTTAATCTGTGAACATTAACGGTAGTTGTCTATTAGATCGTCTGCTTCATTGAGTGGGTTTGTTGTTGATTTCCTTTGAAGAAGCCGAGAAAGAAATCGGGAGTTTAGTCCTGTGTGTTATTAGTGTATTAAATTGTAATTTAAATATATTACTTTAAGATCGTATACGGGTAAAATTTAAATTTGATTGAGAATTTAATTTTTCATTTAAATTTTGGTCTTTGACATCACCCTTCACACTGACGCACAGAAGACACTATATCTCTCTCTAGAAAAATTTTATTTTTTCCCCACTTTATTTCTTCTTCAATTTTTTATTTTTTCTACAGTATCTTTGCGTGTGTGAGTCTCAAAATGCGACGAAAATTCGTTTGCTGTTCCTTTTTATAGTTTTTTTTTAACAACGAAATCGGCTCCAGTGGCTTGGTAGCTTTTTGCGAATTTTTCTGAGAAATGCGTGGGCGAATGTAGTATTTTTTAAATTTTTTAGCCAATAGGATTTCTTTAAACATTTAAATTAGGGATGAATTTGAGAAAGATTTTTTTTTATGTCAGTTGAGCCCATTTTTGCATAAATTTTGACTGTTTTCTTATGGAAATGTCTCGAAGCTTATTTTTATTTAACAACCAATGAAATTAAAAAAAATGTTTGAAAATTGAAATGGAGGTTACTAAAAGTGTGTGAGAGGAACATTGGGTGATAAGTGCCCATCATACTCAAATGAGAAGAAATTGTGTTCCAGCTTCCAGTATGGTTATTTTGAGAGTCGGAATGTATCATGGTATGGAAGGCTTTCAACATTGTCAACGCCTGAAATTGTTAATCATATTCATGACCTAATTTTAGCCGATTGACTAATCTTGGTCAAAAGAACTGAGACACTAAAGATATTCAAGGAATGCGTTGCCGTTGGGTTTATAGTTTATGAGCAGTTACGATGGTCGTAGCAGTCAATCAAGTGGGTGTCAAAATGTTTTAAACTGCTAACGAGAAACGACAACCGGAAAACATGGTTAAACGTGTCCGCAATCAGATGTGATTTCAAAAGGACGGTTTTTCCGATGACACCGCTTTTTTTTTTAGCAACTTCACCCACCGGCAATGTTTATTGTTTTAAAAAGCGATTATTAGAATTTTAAAAACCTAAACATATGAAAGTGAATTCATACATTTTTTTTTGTTCTTCAGAATCTACAACAAAAATAATAAACACATTTTATTTATATTAGATTATTTATTTACACTTACATTATATTATTATTTGAAATGTTTGACATATAGGATATAAACTTGTGGAGGTTGTGTAGTTAATTGATTAACTTATATGGATCAATAAATGTTGAGTAAAAATAAGCTGTGTGATGAAATTAACAATTTCCTCTCACATTAAAATATCAGTAATCAATAAACATAGAATAAGAACAAACATGAGAAACAACAGTTTTTGCACAACAATGAATAAAATATTTATATAAACAAGAAGTACAACTAAAGAGGTAGTTTTAAAAAGTTCAAACGTCCTTTTATGCTTAGATTGAAAAGTTATCAAAGTTCTGGTTTGATAGATTATAACTTGTTGAACGGCCTGTACAATAATGAGAAAAGGTGTTTGGGTATTATTGTAATTTAAGGAAAAATAAACAATTCAAGTTGGTACTTAAAGTAGAGAAATATTGTTCACGACTTACTTTAAGGTTTACAGAAGTGTCACTCTTTGATTTGTTTTCACTTGTCGTTTGAAGAGACTATTCTGTAGTTGAAGTAAATGGTTCTTAACAAGCTGTGTTTATGTTAATTGCAATAATTAACATTGAGCTTGAAAGCGTATGACTTGATTCGTGTATCAAGTTGAATGTGGAAAACTTGAGTTGATTGTTCGTGATAAAATATTGCTGCGTGAGTGAGTGTTCTTTTCAGACTGAAATCATGTTAAGGAACTTTAACGTAAAACCTGGAACGGTGTGACGAGTTCAAAGGATTCTATCGGCTCACTGTTGAGGATGAATGACATTTCATATTTATTGCTAACTTTGGCTCACAGAGGCTTGACAGATTTTGGCGGAATTATTTTTTGGTCAGGTCAAGAACTAGGTCGAGGTTAATCGAACATGACTTAAATATTAAGTGACCAATCAGAAGTTGAGCTTTTCTGAAAATACGTACTAAGCTGAATAAGCTCTGTGGTCCACTTCTTGTACAAAAATTAATATTGATAAAAAAGATGGCAGCGGGATGCTAAAAACTCGTATATTTTACGGCGAATAAGTGAAGCACAAACAAGTAAGAGATGCTTTCAAATAAATCTTACTAAATTCAATAGATACGAAGTATTTCTTTTAACAATTCTACAATGTAAAATCACGGCTCCAAAATTAAATAATTGGTTTCTGGTTGAATACTACAAGTCACGTGATGTAACAACAATTCCAGTACCTCTTCCATCGACTGCCAAGAACTGGAGAGACACAATTCTCAGCAACAAGATATTTGTACTGGTTTTTCGTGAGAATCTCCTGGCTGATACCGTAACTGCTAACTCGATTGTTCGGCGACGTCCTTTCCCACATATTTTGGGTGTTTTGCTGCTAACCGGTCGCCCTGAACGCTCGTCTTGAATCGACACTCGACCGACCTTGAATAACGAGTGCCACACACACACACACACACACACACACACACACACACACACACACACACACACACACACACACACAAAATCAAATTAAAGAACGTACAGCAGAAGCGTGACGAAGATTTCTAGTGTCACGGTGGCAGATTTTCCGAACTTCACACAAAATTTGTTGCAGGTATTTACCACAAATCCGGCAGTCGTCATAAGGATGGTTAATCCGTTTCAACACAGTGCTACAAAAACTTACACTATGATTGAACACGTGTAAATATACAACGGGTCACTCTCCCAATTTTCTACCGACCGGCCGATGACTACCTCGCGTGGCGTCGTTCTTTTCGTTCACGTCGATGTTCACCAAAATCCGGGAAATACCCGCTGCACGTTCACTTGGAAACGAAAAATGAAAACTGAAGTCACCGTGGGAAATAAGAAATCGAAATATGTATCTACCACATGATGGTAAGACATTAGCTACAAGGTGCGGCAGAAATACCTCCCACATGTACCTCCTACATAAGGGTAATACATTAGTTACAGGGTGCGACTGAAATATGTCCCACATGTACCTCCCACATAACGGTGCGACAAAAATACACCCCACATGTATCTCCCACATAAGGGTAAGACATTAGCTACAGGGTGCGGCAGAAATACCTCCCACATGTACCTCCCACATAATAGTAAAACATTAACTACAGGGTGCGACAGAAATACGTCCCACTTGTACCTCCCACATAATGATGCAACAAAAATACGTTTTACATGTAACTCCCACATAAGCGAAAGACATTAGCTACATATTTTAAACCTGTGTGGTGCGAGTGAACTTAGGCAAGTGGAAATGGTGCCTTTATCTAGCTAATGTTTTACCATTATGTGGAAGATATTTCTAGGAGGTATATGTGGGACGTATTTCTGTCGCACCCTGTATATTTATGTATTTTATTCAGAATTTTAATGCTTAGTCTGAGTGGGTAAGTAGATGACATTTGGGACAACTTCTGCTATGTCGGACTAACAAATCAGTTCTTACATCTCAACATCACGACGCGTTACTGGCAATACGAATGGGCAGCATCGGAACTAACCGAGGGACAGTCCTGCTAAAGACGGACAGGACTGACAATTTCAAACCCAGCTGTGATTGTTAATATAGAGTAGCAGCCGGAAATTATCAACATCCGGCTTGTTATCGCTTAACCTCAAAAGCTCTTATTTACTTATTTGTTCTTTTGTTCCTATTCGGTCATGTGGGTACCACTTAGAATAACCGACTTCAAAGATCTCATCCGACAGCCAGAAAACAAAAACATTTGAGATCGTGATAAAATCACACCTTCCTTCTTGTATGCAGGCCTACCAACCATAGCGTCACATACGCGTAGATAGAAAGAAGCCTATTGATAGACTGATGCAGTGGGTTGGGTACATTTCTGATACCATTTCGTATACCGATCAGAAACGTCTGTGGAATCGAATGACAATTTCTTTTTAATCTCTTAGATAAAACATTTTTAATTATTTTAAATTTTTGACAAGTATTTTCTTCATCTTAATTTCAAGTGTCGTTTTATATTACAATTTTCAAATTGTCATTCAGTAATTATTACAAAGAAGTGTAAATTAGAAATATGAATATAAAAAAATAAGATGAATAAGGAATATAGTGATACTATCAGTAAAACAGGCTCTTCAGGGTTAGAGATGCGTGTTTTATTTGTGATCTATGCTACTAACTAAAGCGCGTTTAATGACGATCAGATAGTTGCGATAAAAAACAAATTGAAATTAAAACAAAGTAGTGGGAATGCTATGGTAGGATTTAATATTCTTTTTTTTTTCATTTCCCCCATTATGGGCATTATTATATCAATGATATAATAACACTTTATTTCACGGACGGAATGGAATGGCCGAATGGAAAAAGAAATGACAAACATGCATTATTCTCAGAGAGAGTTTTATACCACTAAGTCATACATAAAATTATATAGACACGTCACTCAAAGAAAAAACGTATTCGAGCGGGCCGGATTTATCATCTATGTCACCAGCGAAGACATATTCCTCTCAAACAGGAAACGGCAAGTCATGGTTTTTCCCAATATGAAAACTGCGAACAGGAGATAGTTTCTATATCTGATGAAGATATATTCACAAAGGAAAACGGCGCTATGGGCTTGTGGTCCTATCATTTGGCAGCTTGCCCGAGCGAGGCAGATTTAGCCACGCCAATACTAAAAAAGTAAACGCTCAGTTTGACTCTTGAAAGCTGACTGGCGGACTGACCACTTTTATTACTCGCGACTCCATTTGAACCAGAGCGGAGAAATCGCCTTTTGTATTTCTACAAAAGGAAATTCAAGTAAAAAAATAAATTATAAATGACGATGATTCTTCTTTAAAAATCTTTTCTACTTTACCATTTTCCTGTTGGATTATGCTTCTATAAGTGACATGTTTTGTGATGACCTGGTTGACGCAAAAGACAAAAAAAAAATTAGCATATTGGCTAAGTATTAATAACTATATTCCAACCTTGTTAGATATTGTGTCTTATTGCTATCGATGAAAGAGTTGGTCATTCAAAAAAAAAGTAAATAAATAAAATTAAAACAAAATTAAAACTCTCTTGTATACCGTAGGTATATAGGAATGAAACACTACTTCCAACACAATTACATGCCCATATACATACCATATTAGAACACGCCTAAACTTTATTTTCTACCCAATAACGAACAATATTACAAACAGGCAAAAAATATTCCACAATATAACACATGCCGTTTAAATCAAAGTGTTTATTGGTCAGAAATTAACATCACCTTGTGAAATATTTGACCAATCAGAGAAAACTAAAACCTTATTTTTCTCGAATCTACATTCGGGAAAAATTTCTTATAAAAATCCAGAGATTTCGACTTTCAAAGAGCAGAGATGCGGCTTCCTCTCCAAAGCTCGTGATGAAAGTCGGCGACTTTAAACGAATCATCTCCAACAACAACAAAAAAGACGGTCAGTGAATCTTTGCTAACGATAAAAGTTTTTTTTTCAACCTTAGCTTTCTATTTCTGTGGGCCAACTATTAGAAAGTCTTTTCTAAATTACAGATTTTTCTGCGTAACAATTACCCAAAGATTTTAACTCAAGTAAAGTGTCTTTTTTTTTTTACTCCTTTTTTTACTCTTTTGAATTCATGTACATATGTTTGTAAATACAAATTATTTATTTAACAGGCTTAACTATGTTTTCTTTAATTTTATTTTATTATTGTTTGGAATTCGGACGTCTGTTTTTTTTTTAATATAACTAACCCTTGACGACTGAATTTCCTCCAAGTACCTCAGTTCGTAGCCTAATCTACATAATGCTAAAACTACTTTTGTATGTTTGTGTGTGTTCCTAAGATAGAGCTTAAACGATGCATGTCTGAGGCCTCTGTCATTCCAGTATTATCAATTTAGAAGGTGCTACTTTGGCTTGTTATCTACGTGTCATGAATGTAGTTTGGTATTCGATCTATATATTGCGATCTATGTGTCACGCAGTGCCGGATTTGCCATTGTGCTTAAGTGTACTTAAGAACAGGACCCCGTTAGCCAGCGCGCAGAGCATCTTCCTTTCATGCCCGTATGGATTGCCAGGCAAACCTCCTTCAGCGCCCAAGTAAGGGGCCTCATAACTTTACTAGCACAGAGCTTCATTTGTCCTAAACCCAGCGCTGGTGTCATGAATCTACTTTGGCATTCGATGTAAACTCTTGCCTTCTATTTAGCATTTTAGCCGATGTACGTGCTGTTTATCGCTAGAATATTATTAATAGAAAATTTATATATATATATATATATATATATATATTTACACACGCTCTATCTCTGATATTGAGCACTTTATCCCATAAATATAGCACACTTTAAGACTATATTTCTTCATATATATATATATATATATATATATATATATATATATATATATATATATATATTACATTTTTAATTTTATATGTTATATATATGTTATAATATAATTTACTGTGTAGATATCATTTCAAATTAAAATTTGTACGTTGTAGACATGTTAACCGATGTACATGTGTAGCGGTCCGTGTGTTTGTACGGTATTGTGAGATGAACACGTGTATCTCCTGATATAGGGCATACTACAAATATGCCAAACTCTGGAAAAGAAAACAACAAGAACCGATATATATATATATATATATATATATATATATATATATATATATATATATATATATATATATAAAGGTGAATTTTAGCGTGTTTATTTTTAGATTTAGATAAACACACAGTGACTGACAGTGACTCAATTCTACCGAGGAGTCGTGCAATATTAGCTTAAATAGTCACTGTTTACAAACTCACACCTCAGACCAAAGAGCTCAACCGAAATTAATTTTTCAGGAGCCAATATTTTTGTCATCCACAGACAGACTGTTTCGCTGTTTTACAACTCATCAGTGTGGCTAGACGTCCGGTTGCCTCTAGCTAGGATCGAAACCCGACTGAATTGGCGTCAGTCGGAACTTCTACCACTAATCCGTCGGCTCAAAGTCCGACAATTATTTAAAGACATTTTTATGATAATGTTTATACATTCTTTTTATAGATACAAATATTTAAGTAATTTATTATAAACAAAGCATTTGCTTAAATATTTGTATCTATAAAAAGAATGTATAAATATAAAAATGTCTTATATATATGTGTGTGTGTGAGTGTGTGTGTGTGTGTATTACGCACGCACACACACACACACACACACAAACAAATATATGTATTAACAAACAAATGGTTACAAATTACAAAAACAATAATGTGTATGTGTAACAAATAATTGTGTTTGTGTTCCAAGAAATGCGTGAGTGAATGTTCATACGTACGTGCGCGCACGCGCCTGTTTGTGTGTGTGTGGGGGGGGGTGCGCGCGCGCGTAATGTTCATGCGTGTTCCACAAGAGGGAACGCTTTCTTCTGCGAAAGTCTACATTGTCGTAGTGTCCACTGAAAATGAAAACTGAAAGAGGGTCTCGTTAAGTATATATATAGTGTTGGGAGAGCGTACCCGAGGAACAAGTTCAAAATTAAGGAGGAGATAAACTCCGACACATACGTTTTATCGCTAGAATATAAATAAAAGAATAAATTTTAATATCTCAGTTACATTTTCTTTGTTAGAAATATATATATATATGTTATAATATGTTTTACTATGTAGATATCGTTCCAGAATAAAAATTTGTACGTTGTAGATATATTTCCTTGTAGATAGTAAGCCAAAGTAGTAGCAGCACTTATTGTTTGTTCTGAAAGTTTGTCGTTTGATAAATGTCTATCATTGAATTTCTAGCTGAATTTTAGTAAGAAAATAATATAAAGTAGCATATATCTTATTTTGTCTAATTACCAAATATACCTATCATACGCATTCTACATTTTGCATGATGAACTCCTTTTAGGAGGATCCTAACGGGTGTATGTATTTTATGATAAATAAAAATGCGTTTATTTTGTCAAATATATTTATTTTGAATATAATCTCCTTCTTTGTCGATGCACTTAATCCAAAATTCGTCTCTTAGCTACGCAGATCGATCATTATACAGTGAATATCAGATCAAAATTCAAATAATTGTTTTAGGTAGGTATGTCCAATTTTGACCTTTTTAGCGTTTTTTTTAGTTGTTTTTTTGTCAGTTCGAAATTCTTGTAAAAATTAACTACTTGTTGGATTTTAATGAAAACTTCAGAACCTATTCAGAAATGAATGAACTTATTTTAGAAATGTTTGTCTCTTTGAAAGTCATGGTATAAATATTTTTTTTTTATATCTGTTACCCCCCTCGAACTTAATTTTATGAAAACACAAAAAAAAATTTATTTGCAACCTCAATTTTTTTTTTTAATTAAATGCACAAAACTCTGAAAAATCTAAATCATCGATTTTTTTGTTAAAAAAATGTCCGAAATTGTCCAAACTTTTACCTCAATTGTAAAAATACAAAACCCAATAAAACTAAGACAATATTTAATTAAGAAAGTTTTTAATGGCTTTTCTGAATAATATATACGATGGTAATTATTATCTGAAAGAAAAAAAATTTTTTGATGAACAATAAATTTTTACATTAATTTTCTTTTTTACTTTCAATTTTAAATACACAATATGACAAAAGGTTGTTATATATTTATACATTAAGTTCTTTCTGCAACCTTATGGAAATGATATATTATGTTCTCTACTTTTTAAAGATCATAAATTTGAAAGCTTATTAAAATCTGACAACCATAATTATTTTAAAAATAATTTTTAATATTCCAAAATTGTATTTAAAATCGTCTACAACGAAAGTACGGATGCACATTGTTGAAATAATGTCACATGAGTAGTTTCCTTTGATAGAAGCAAGTTTTTTTTTTTACTTCAGAAATGGCTTTGATTCATTCAGTAACAAGAAAACAACGCTTGTCAAGTTTTCTGAATATCGTCGTATTATTTTCAATTTTTTTCTTTTTCTATTCAAATATAATCGAATAGTGGGATAAAAGAAAATATCGACTATTTACAATTACAAAAAAAAAAAAAAAAAAACGCCCTTGGAAGTCCACCCAAATTTTCAAGTTTGAAATCGAATGCATAAATTCATTGTACATTACTTTGGAATTATTATCCACACGACAAATTATCAATTAAAACGATTTTTGGAGTTTAAATTTTCTGGAGTTAGCTCGCTACTACTCAAACTAAAAAATACTTATCGAGTCAAAACAAAACCAACATAGCTGCTATTAGCATGTTAATTTTATTAATAAATAAAATAAAACTCATATTACTGCCATATAATTATTAATAAATAGAAAAAAAATCTGCCTTAATAAAAAAGAAATAAAATCTCATTTCATTAAGTTAACCCGTTTCAATTAATGGTGTTTCATGTAATTTTTATATTCTCAGAAAAATATTTCATGACTGAAATAATAAACCTCAATTTAAAAAAATGTATTTTTTTTACTGTTTTATTTTTACTTGTAAAATTTGATTTTCTTTCATAATTTAAATATTATTTTCAGTGCAGAATTCTTCCTCAAACGTAAGGTAAAAAAAAAAAAATTTGAAAGTGAATATTTAAAAAAAAAATCTACTAACCAGATTCACTTAAAATTAGAACGAATTATATCACTTTGGCGCTACCGTACAATAAATTTCCGTACCGTAAGTTGTGAATATATTGACGTACATCAATCAACGCCTGTCAAAATAGACCACCCTGGTGGGAAATATCTCTCTTAAAAAAATTTCTGCTAAAAATGTAAGTAATGTTTCTTTCAAATTACATTAAGTATACTTTAATCATTCTAAATTTCCTAAGATAACAAAAGAAAAAGGTGTAATTGATTTTTCATGATTTTTTAACTAACAAACTATGATCTTTCCGACAGAAATGTCGATAAGTTCGATTTTACGAAATTTTTTGACTCGAAAAAAAACAAGATTTTTAATAAAATTTTTAACATTTATAGGAAGGATTAAAAAATCTGAAAAAATATTCAGAAAATACTTTGGTCTTTCCTCTTTAATAACAACATAAATATTTAAACGTTAAAAATTGTTTTATCAATTTGGGGACCTTTTGTCGTTAAGGTATACCACTTTTTAGCGAAATATTGGACATACCTAGTTTTAGGCCACAGATTTTTTTCTGATCTGCCTTCATTAGAGACGAATCATTTACGGGTCCGCGAAAAGGAAGATAACTTGCTAAATTCGAATATATTTAAAGATTTTCTGGAATCGTTACTCAAACTGCAGTTATGAGTCGTGTTTTAATGAATACGGTCTTTCAATTTTTCACAGACGACAAGGTAATGTCTTCTTTCGCTACATTTTAAAAAGAAAATTTGAAAATTCTACTTTGAGTAGAATTATCTCCCTTTGTATGGCTGATTTCAAAGTGGCGAAGTACAGACATCGAGTGGTCGGGTTTTATCACCATGACAATTACAGCAACAAAGCAGATTCCATCCGATAACCACCCACACGGAATGAATGAAATATTAAACAGTCAGCTCGTCTGGTCAGAGATGACCCACAGCAAACGGAAATAACTTATGAAAACAAGAAAAGTAGGTATAGTTTGTTTGCTTTTTCTTACGTTACATTTTTTTAACTTATTTCTTTTAAACATTTTTTCTTCCACATGTGTGTCTTCCACATGTGTGTCGACCACATGACATTTAGCACCAACAAATTAATTTTCTTTTTCTTTTTTTTTTTTTGCTTAGACATTAAACAAAGTTACAACAGAGACAAAGAACGAGCAAGCATTTTTCAATGATGGTAATTAGTAAGTTTTCCAGCAGGCCTGATGTAGTCATTGCCTTTTCAACTTAAAAAAAAAGATCGCTTTTATTTGTCACTCTTTCTTTCTAGAAGTTGCTTATATATCGACCAGTTCTGTTTTGCCAGTCGATCGATCGAATTACTGATTTCTATCAATGCGTTATAATTATTCTATATATTTATCAGGAAACAGAGCGATGTAACAATTTATGAAAGAAAAGTTTTCTGACCTCGTCTATCAGTCTATCTATTGATCTAGTCATATATCAATCTAGTTCGTTATCTAATAGAACTGAGGTGATTTCAGTATATATAACCGGCGATTTAGATAGATAGATATATTTTTTAATTGATGTACATCTTGTACAAGGCCTGAGGACCACTCGAGGTAGAGAATTACAGAGTAAGAGACACAGCTTATGTGGATATGTGTTAGCCCGTGACTTGAGCAGGTTAAGATTGGAGTGATCAAGGAAGCATCCTCTTGGGAGTCGGTTCCACGAGGCAGTGGTTCGTGGGAAAAAAACTACTCGAGTGGAACGTACATCTTACCAGAGGAATACGAAGGGGATGAGGGCGGTTCGCTATAATGTGAGTGGCATGGCGGGTCTTAGCCGTGAAGATTAGGCTTGGTAGAACCAAGGAGTGTATTTCATTTAAATACTTTCCCTAGAGCGATAGAGCAGCGACTGGCTTGCGACGTCTCCTCTGTGAGAAAGAAATTGTAGGGTAGAAAATAATTTTTCACCCACAAGGACGCGGAAATGCTTTGGGACTCAATCTAAACTGGAAAGAGAAGACTGGGCAGCTCCTGCCCATATATGGCAGCAGTTCTCCATTTTCGGTCTGATCTGGATCTTGTAAATGTAGAGGAGAGCAGGAGAAGTCAGGTACTTGCTGGAGCGGTACAGGGAACCGTTCACTTTCCCAGCGTCTTTGGCGATGGACCGGATGCACGAATTCAACTTAAGGTCTGGGCTGTTTAAGTCACTAGAGGCACTCAAGGCTCGGGGTTTCCCCGAGGGAAGGATCTGTTCATCGCCATTGGTGAAACGTCTAGGTCCGATTGCGATAGATAGATAGATAGATAGATAGATAGATAGATAGATAGATAGATAGATAGATAGATAGATAGATAGATAGATAGATATGAACAAACTGAGATAGATAGATAGATAGATATGAACAGACTGAGATAGATAGATAGATAGATAGATAGATAGATAGATAGATAGATAGATAGATAGATATGAACAGACTGAGATAGATAGATAGATAGATAGATAGATAGATAGATAGATAGATAGATATGAACAGACTGAGATAGATAGATAGATAGATATGAACAGACTGAGATAGATAGATAGATAGATAGATATGAACAGACTGAGATAGATAGATAGATAGATAGATATGAACAGACTGAGATAGATAGATAGATAGATAGATATGAACAGACTGAGATAGATAGATAGATAGATAGATATGAACAAACTGAGATAGATAGATAGATAGATAGATAGATAGATAGATAGATAGATAGATAGATATGAACAGACTGAGATAGATAGATAGATAGATATGCACAGACTGAGATAGATAGATAGATAGATAGATAGATAGATAGATATGAACAGACTGAGATAGATAGATAGATAGATAGATAGATAGATAGATAGATAGATAGATAGATAGATAGATAGATAGATAGATATGAACAGACTGAGATAGATAGATAGATAGATATGAACAGACTGAGATAGATAGATAGATATGAACAGACTGAGATAGATAGATAGATAGATATGAACAGACTGAGATAGATAGATAGATAGATAGATAGATAGATAGATAGATAGATAGATAGATATGAACAGACTGAGATAGATAGATAGATAGATAGATAGATAGATAGATATGAACAGACTGAGATAGATAGATAGATAGATATGAACAGACTGAGATAGATAGATAGATATGAACAGACTGAGATAGATAGATAGATAGATAGATAGATAGATAGATAGATAGATAGATAGATATGAACAGACTGAGATAGATAGATAGATAGATATGAACAGACTGAGATAGATAGATAGATATGAACAGACTGAGATAGATAGATAGATAGATAGATAGATAGATAGATAGATAGATATGAACAG
This sequence comes from Acanthosepion esculentum, assembly GCA_964036315.1. Classification (NCBI taxonomy): domain Eukaryota; kingdom Metazoa; phylum Mollusca; class Cephalopoda; order Sepiida; family Sepiidae; genus Acanthosepion; species Acanthosepion esculentum. The sequence continues at coordinate 73,824,941 of OZ038500.1, read as the reverse complement.
ACTGAGATAGATAGATAGATAGATATGAACAGACTGAGATAGATAGATAGATAGATAGATATGAACAGACTGAGATAGATAGATATGAACAGACTGAGATAGATAGATAGATAGATAGATAGATAGATATGAACAGACTGAGATAGATAGATAGATAGATATGAACAGACTGAGATAGATAGATAGATAGATATGAACAGACTGAGATAGATAGATAGATAGATAGATAGATAGATATGAACAGACTGAAATAGATAGATAGATAGATAGATAGATATGAACAGACTGAGATAGATAGATAGATAGATATGAACAGACTGAGATAGATAGATAGATAGATAGATAGATAGATAGATAGATATGAACAGACTGAGATAGATAGATAGATAGATAGATAGATAGATATGAACAGACTGAGATAGATAGATAGATAGATAGATAGATAGATAGATAGATAGATAGATAGATAGATATGAACAGACTGAGATAGATAGATAGATAGATAGATAGATAGATAGATAGATAGATAGATAGATAGATAGATATGAACAGACTGAGATAGATAGATAGATAGATAGATAGATAGATAGATAGATAGATAGATAGATATATATGAACAGACTGAGTTAGATAGATAGATAGATAGATATGAACAGACTGAGATAGATAGATAGATAGATATGAACAGACTGAGATAGGTAGATAGATAGATAGATAGATATGAACAGACTGAGATAGATAGATAGATAGATAGATAGATAGATAGATAGATAGATAGATATGAACAGACTGAGATGGATAGATAGATAGATAGATAGATATGAACAGACTGAGATGGATAGATAGATAGATAGATAGATAGATAGATAGATAGATAGATATGAACAGACTGAGATGGATAGATAGATAGATAGATATGAACAGACTGAGATGGATAGATAGATAGATAGATAGATAGATAGATAGATAGATAGATAGATAAAAATTGGAATATTTAATTTCTATTGCAAATAGACGATATTCAGGTGAAGCATCGACTGCAGTAGTCAGTACATTGGTGTGCTTGTAAAATATACTCTGTATAAAAAACAAATTTATATCTTTTTTTTTTCTTTTTGCAATTTGGTTAAGTTTTTCAGCACCCCCTTGCACAGAAAGGCTTCGATCGATATGTTATTTTTTTCTTCTACGGGAATTTACTGGTGAAAAAAAAAACTGTGTAAAGAGAATAATAAACTCTACTTGATATTTACGAACTTGACAAAGGACTTTAGCCCCATCAACCGCTCTGCTCTGTGCTACGTCCATTAAAATGCTTGGCATTTTCTGATAAAATGTTGAGGATGAGGATTAGCCTGGCTTTCCATCAGGATATGGAAGCTACTGTCATCGCGCGGCCGGTGAAAGGTCTGGTCCCTTTATTCATGTAACAAATGGAACAAAACAAAAATGTGTCATCGCTCCTCTACGTTTTGCACTCTCTCTCTCTCTCTCTCTCTCTCTCTCTCTCTCTCTCTCTCGCTATATATATATATATATATATATATATATATATATATATATATATATATGTATATAGCTATATATATAGCCATATATATATATATATAGCTATATTATATATATATATATAGCTATATATATATAGCTATATATATATATATATATATATATATATAGAGAGAGAGAGAGAGAGAGGGAGAGAGAGAGAGTGAGAGAGAGCAAAAAGTAGAGGAGCGATGACACATTTTTTAAAAGCTGAATCAACTGAAGATGGAGTTTCATACCACCCCTCCCAAGTATATATATATATATATATATATATCGCTATATATATATATATATATATATATATATATATATGTGTGTGTGTGTGTGTGTGTGTCTGTGTGTGTGCGTGCGCACGAGCGTGTATGTGTATATGTTTGTGCATGTGTGTTTTATGTAACGCCTTTTAAGAAAAATTACATACTTTGTGATTATATGTATATATATATATATATATATGCGTGTGTGTGTGTATATGTTTGTGTATATGTTTGTTTATGTGTATTTTATATAACGCCTTTTAAGAAAAATACATACTTTGTAATTATATATATATGTGTGTGTGTGCGCACGCGCGTGTTTATGTATGTGTGTGTATATGTTTGTGTATGTGTGTTTTATGTAACGCCTTTTAAGAAAAAATACATACTTTGTGATTACATGTATATATATATATGTGTGTGTGTATGTGTAAAATAGGTTAGTTAATAAAACAAGGACAAACGAAAAGTACCAATATAATTAATACGACAAACATTTATTAAATATTAATCCTTAACCATATGACAGAAATGAAGCACGGAGATAAAGGTTTAAAGTTCGGAATTTTCGGACACGCCTGTGTCCTTCATCAACGGACCGAGGAATAAACAAAGAAATGGGAATTATTTACCGACAGATGTATTTGTAGATGGTGTATTTTCTGGTAGAAATCGTATTGTTAGCAAAAACCTGATCTCTGTCTGATTTGTCGATGTGCCAAACTTTTTATGAAAATAAAATAAAATTTTTGATCGGTGTAAAAGCGTTAGGACAGTCTATTATTACTAGTGTGTGTCGTGGGGGTTAGTCAGATTGTAAATATAGATGAAGAGTATTATATGTGGTGGGGGAGATGTCTCGCGTGTAGCAAGTCGTAGCAAAAATTACAGTTAAGGATCGGAAGCTCATGAAGTATGTAAATAAAGTTCATATATATATATATATATATATATATATATATATATATGTGTGTGTGTGTGTGTGTGTGTGTGTGTGTGTGTGTGTATTGGCTGATTGGCATTTGTTTACATTTGTAAAAACAATACGCTAGATTTAGTTGTGTAACTCTACCGAGTGAAGATAGCTCTGGCTGACACCAAATTAGTTGTGTTTCAATCCTGGCTTGAGGCATTCGAAAGTCTAGTCACACTGAGGAGCTGTGATACAGCGAAACAGTACTGACTGTGAATGACATAATTTAGCTCTTGAAAATACATTTCAATTGAGCACTGTTGAGTGATAAGCTATTTCTATAAACAACAGCCACCTGCACTAATGCTAAGCTCTTCAGTAAAATGAATGGAACACTTTGGCTGATGGGCATTTGTTTACATTTGTAAAAACAATACGCTAGATTTAGTTGTGTAACTCTACCGAGTGAAGATAGCTCTGGCTGACACCAAATTAGTTGTGTTTCAATCCTGGCTTGAGGCATTCGATAGTCTAGTCACACTGAGGAGCTGTGATACAGCGAAACAGTACTCTCTGTGAATGACATAATATATATATATATATATATATATATATATATATATATATATATATATATATATATATATATATATATATGTATATATTACGTCATCCCATAAGTTCTGTCCGAATTTTAACTTTTTGTTAAAATGAACGAAATTTAAAGAGTATTTTATAATGTCTAATGGAGCTGAACATTATTTTTATGTTTAGATGCATTTAAACTGATCAAATTTTATTCAGAGAACAATAAAATTAAATTTTGTTTGATTAAAACCCTGCTAACATGGAAGTACCCAAGATCATTTGAGGCACATAATGCTTTATGAGTTCAAGAAAGGAAACTCAGCAGCCGAAATGGCTAGAAACATTCACTCAGTTTATGGAGAGGAATGTGTGAATGAAAGAACTTGCAGAAGATGGTTTGCAAAATTAAGAGGTGGAGATTTCACCCTTGTAGATGAAGATCGAACGGGACGTCCAGTTGAGTTTGATGAAAAGCTTCTTGAAGCAGCCCTTGAAGAAAATCCTGCTTTATCAGTTGAGGAATTGGCAGTGGTTCTCAGTTCAAACCATACAACTGTTCATCGTCATCTTCAACAACTTGGAAAAGTTCCTAAACTTGGAAAATGGGTGCCTCATAAATTCTCTCCATTATCGCCAACTTGTTTCACCCTTTTTGGATAGACTTGTGACTGGCGACGAAAAATGGATCTTTTATCCAAATGTTAAGCGTCGTAGACAGTGGCTTGGTAAAGGGGAAGGATCCCAGCCACAGCCGAGAAGGGAACTTCATGGGCAAAAGGTTCTTCTTTCAATTTGGTGGGATTGCCAAGGAATAATCCACTTTGAATTCTTACCACCTAATGCAACAATTAATGCTCAAATATACTGTCAGCAATTAGAGCGTTTGAACCAAGCTTTGAGGGAAAAAAAGACCTGCTCTAGTGAATCGAAAACGGGTGATGTTTCATCAGGACAATGCGCGACCACACACAGCAAGAATCACGTCACAAAAGATCAAAGAACTTGGTTGGGAGAAAATTCCTCATTCACCTTATTCTCCCGACCTTGCGCCTTCAGACCATTTGTTTTGTAGCTTACAGAATCATTTGGAAGAAACAGCTTTTGTAACGCAGGAAGAGGTTAAAACTGACATTTGTGAGTTCTTCGAATCAAAGCCAAAATAATTTTACAGTCATGGAATTAGTAAGCTTGTTAATCGATGGAAGAAAGTCATAGATAATCAGGGAAAATACATTGTTGATTGAATCTGTAATTAAATGTAACATTTGGTCACTTGTTTCAAAATTCAAAATTCGGACAGAACTTAAGGGATGACCTGATATATATGAAGAAATATAGTTTTAAGGTGTGGTATATTTATGGGATAAAGTGGTCAATATCAGAGATAGAGCGTGTGTAAAACATTTATATATATATATATTATTATTATTTGAGGATCATTTTCCAACATATTCAGGATGATTTTCGCCCAAACTAACCTTCTAACTTTCTGTACTGGGGTAACAAGGTGTCTCATACGTTTCACGTACGATTTAATTTTTTTTTCACTGTTCCTTGGAACGTCATAAATGAGACTCCTCTCTTACATGCCAAACGTCTTACGAGTTGAATTGGATTTTTTCTAATTGATCTCTTTATCTCTAAGTTGAAATGATGATATCTCTTGCTGTTGTGACCTCCTGATCCAGTTTTCCTCTCTACTACCTCCTCTTTTTTAAAAATTATTCACCGATCTGTTGATGATTCTTGAATGGCCTTTGAAGATGGAAGCCAGCGTATGAATATTGGTACCATTACTGAAGGCCTGAATGATCTTTTTCTTCTCACCATTAGTCAGTTGGGAAGATATAGTAGGGCTGACACAAAACGATTTTAACCTATTCACTATTAGCTGAATAACTCAAAGGCTTTTTAGTGATTCTTACGATCATCTTAAATGCTGACAAGATTCATAAATGCCTTATCTGAAAACCTGAAAAATAGAAACTCAATTAGTCTATATATATATATATATATATATATATATATATATATATATATATATATATATATGCATGTTTCTTTAAAAACGACAGACAAGGTACTACGGTTAAGCTTTTTATTTAATTTTTCTTGTGTTCGCACAAGAGCTTTCTTTTCTGGACAAAGAGTGTGTAAAAACTGTCCAAATGTTTTATAGTTCCGAGCGCTTTCGGCTATACCTTTAGCCATTATCAAGGATGATTCAATTTTTCAGCTTAATTGAGCGTGTGCATTATGTGTAAGTTTTAGTGCGTGATAGAGGTGTTTTTAATTTCCGAATACGGTTAGCATATTGTGGCCTTGTTCGTAGTTAATATTGTTAAGAGTTGGCTTTTTCTTTTTTATTATTAAAGCTTCCATTATTTTAAATCTTTTTTTACAAGTGGATGAAGTTATTATATTTGTGTTTTCTACTATATATATATATATATATATATATTGGTGTGTGTTGGGGTGTAGTGAGAGAAGGAGAACAAATGTGCCAAAACCTCTGTCTCAACCGTGACCATTGTCACGACGGCGTCAGCGTTTTCCGATCCGTTGATACAATGAATGATGCTCTGCAACTGGATTGGAATCCTTAGCACAAGGCTCAACTCATCTCTGGCCATGAACTGACCGAAATCAAGAACACCACCGCCAATGACCCGCACCTTAGTATGGGTACATGACAAATGAAATATGTCATATTACTACACTTTAATCCCAGAAGGTCAGCCACTGTCACGTACACGTCAACGTACTCCCATCCCCACCATCACCTTTGATACAATGGGTGTAGTGCTGCTGTAGGGTTGGAATGCCTGAGACTAAAAGGTTGAAACACGGCAGAGAAAACATATGCTACACATTTATTTCAGCCGGAATTTAGGCAGGGGTACAGAGAGCAACTATTTGAGTCTAGGCAAAGCACGTAAGAACTCTGACCAGAGTAGAAGTATGTAAACAATCTTGTCATTTTCAAACGGACTATGCTTCGAGCAAAGTATTAGGTTAGTGCAAAAATAATGTCGTTTTCTCACATGAAGTTGAACGTTAAAAAACGACATTATTTTTGCACCAACCTAATACCATATGTTGAATGTAACGCAAATCCACACTGCCTCTTCTAATCGTCCTATGATTTTGGTAAAAAAAACAACAAATTTTCTAATGCAACTTTAAAAAATCCTTTTTTTAATAATTTCACCCTAAGCAAGGAAATAAAGCCACTAAGATGCAAGGGGTTACCGATTGTTAGAGAATATGAGAAAAATACTATTAAGAAGAGAATAGAATAAAATAAGAATAAAACAGAAGACAGACGATGAAAGGGTTTACATTGGGTTTACATTTTTAAAGATCAAACTTGACTGGAAAGCAAGAAGCCAGAAAAGAAGAAACTGTCAGCATAGAACTTACTATTACGTCTAACCATTTCAACTGTAAAATGATGAGACCTTGCTGCCAATCTAGTACTGCGCTTAAATTCATAAAGTCTAAGTACCATAGAGGAGAATTAATCAGAACAATTACCATGAAAGTATTTATAGAAAGACATAGGGAAATTACATAACGGCGATGGGGAAGTGTCTGAAGCCGAGATGCTATGTCATGACCAATAACATTTCAGATTCTTCTTTGGATTTTATTTAGAATCTCTAAATATATAGCAGGAGCACCAGACCAGATTTACTTTTTGAAAGCCCTTCATATAAAAGACAGGTAATCCCTCCTTGACTAAAATGTGTTTAAATCTCAAAGCACGCATACTAAAATGTATTGGGGCACTTCTACCTGGTGTAATGGTTAACAAGCTTGTCTCGCTAGAACAATTACGACTGAATAGTGAGTTCGATCCTCACTGGACGCTCTATACTTTCGGTCTTGTGCCACATCTAAGCTACGCTTAGAAAATCACCGTGGGACATCTCGACTTGGTGTAATGGTTAGCAAGCTTGTCTCGCGAGAACAATTACAGCTGAGTAGTGAGTTCGGTCCTTACTGAATGCTCCATACTTCCGGCCTTGTGCCACATCTAAGCTACGCTTAGAAAACCACCATATTAGAATGGATTTGAAACGTAAGTGTCTTTTAACCAAGTGACGCTAGTCTTTTCCACGGTCATTGTACGTGAACTGGCATTCATTTCAAACTCCAAAACTTTAACGACATAAACGCTACACCGGCTACCCCGACTTTCACCCTTCGTTCCTTGAAAACGACCAACGATAATCAAAAGTACTCGGGACATTTAACTTAATTTCCGTCGCAAGTTTCCATTTGATATCAAACGACTTATTCAATGACACCAGAAGAAACTCATCAAGAGGCTTAATCGATATTCCCTATTCGTTCTCCTCAATAAAACATGACTAAACAAACGATGTCTCTCTCTTTCTCTCTCTCTCTCTCTCTCTCTCTCTATATATATATATATATATATATATATATATATATATATATATATATATATATATATATATATATATGTAAGACATTTTTTATGTTTATACGTTCTTTTTATAGATACAAATATTTAAGTAAATGCTCTGTTTATAATAAACAGTATTAACAACATTTACATAGAAAATATGCGTCCTCCGACAGGAATCGAACCTGTATCCTATACGGAACGGTCATATAGCCTGACGTGCCTTAACCGATTGGGCCACAGAGGAGCGTTCGATTTTACTGTTTTTAAACAATTCTCCATGATTTTCTCCCATTCATTCATATCTGCTCAATGCGTATCCAAATGTAAACAAATGACGTCATACATTATGAAATGGGCAAAGTCCGACAATTATTTATGACATTTTTTTTATGTTTATACATTCTTTTATTTCTCGGACATTCAGGCCGGTAAATGTTGTTAATACTGTTTATTATAAACAGAGCATTTACTTAAATATTTGTATCTATAAAAAGAACGTATAAACATTAAAAAAAAATAATTGTCAGACTTTGTCCACTTCATAATATATATATATATATATATATATATATATATATATATATATATATATATATATATATATATATATACCCAGTGTAAAATATATATATGTGGACATAGGTGGGCACTGGACAAAAGTAGTACTTTTGATGTCTGGTACGCTGCACCTTCAGGTGCACGGGCATCCCTGGTCCTCAACCATCTCCTCAATCCCTCATGTTGCCTCCATGTTGCCAAACCCTGGTAAACAGCTTCAGCTGGCGGGAAAAACTCACCTGAGAGTGGTGTTAACACGACCAGGGCAGAAGGGTTCCTCAGATGAAACTACAACGACCGCATGTTCGTGACCAAGGCGAGTCACCTAGTTGGAGGATATTGGCGGCTATATATATATATATATATATATATATATATATATATAACTGTTTGACTCTCTTTTTCTCTCATTCTCTGTCTGTCAGTCTGTCTGTCTGTCTCGGCTTCTGTAACTATTTTACTTCGGCCGTTCAATCTATTTTTATCAGTCTGTCATATCTTACAAAGTAATTATTATTTCTTGTGTCAATTAGCTGTTCAGGTTTTATGAGATCGATTGTGTTGCGTTAATTTGCTAATTAAAACAAATCGTTGTACACATGTTTATAAATGTAACTTGGCCAGTGAGCGCATGCGTATTAGTATGCATTTCTGGCACAGAAAAGTACATGCATGGAGGTAATATGTTATAGACGAGTTGTTTGTCTTCTGACAACGTCCTTTCCCGCCATATATCAGTTTATTTTGTTTGGATGTATATAGGCTTTGAGTAAGGATTAAATGAAAATGCACAGTGTTGAAATATACAAAATAAATCTTTAGCACAATATCATAATATAGAAGGATAAGGTGAATGCTGAAGTTTCAAGAGTTTTAGCCCTAACCCTAATCCACCCTCAAAACGTTGTAGATAATTTCCATAAATCAGTCCAAGTCAGATTATCTACTAACTCCAGCAATAAGGAAATATTTGATGATAATAAAATTAAATATATAAAAGCTTTAGTACTAAGCAACCATAAAGTAATTTTAAAGTATTTAGAAAAATTATTAAAAAAATAAATAAACAGAAACACCGTACGTGTAACATAATATGGCTTATCCCACCTTTTAATCTTAATGTTCAAAAGAATATCGGAAGAATTTTCATAAATTTAATTTATAAGCTCTTTTATTATTAGCAACACTAAAAAGACTTTAAACAAATGTTAAGATCAGTTATAGATGTGTTAGTAACATCGACAAATCTATATCCCGACATAACAATATTATATTAAACAGATACATGTCCAACGAAGACAACAAAGTTATTTTTTTTAATAAATGCAACTACCGAAAAAATATGATCTGTCCCTTAATCGGAGAACGTATGACTAATAATATTGTATACCGAGCTGGCATACATTCCGGTAACGATGTCAAATTTTATTTTGGTTACACTGAAAATCACTGGAAATTCGTTTCTACCATCAATGAATGGCGTTAGGCAATATAAAACACATAAACAGCACCACTCTCTCAAAACATTTCTGGAAATGAAAGAATGGTAATAATACATCCATTATTACGCGGGATATTATAGCATTTTACAAAGGAAACAGCGATAAGTGTAATTAATGCCTTATTGAAAAAATAGTTATTTTAAAACACTTAAATAACACTAGATTATTAAACAACAGAAATGAATTGATGGTTACATGTAGGCATAAAAATAAATATCTACTGAAACACGTTGATCCAGATTAATTTTTAATGTAAATTATGGTTTGTTTTTTGAAAAAGAACCAGTAATCTCATTTTATGTTTAATATAAAAATATTCGCAACTCTAATGTATTTTAATATATACATATGTATGTATTAAAATTTCATGAATATATATATATATATATATTTCATATATATATATATATTTCATATATGATAATAATAATAATTGGCCACTCGATATCGAGGACACCCGTTGCAATGCACAGCTAGCTAGCGCATATTGCAACATTTGCACAGGCATTTTTGCAATTTCCCAACTGGGAAATGCCCACAGAGCCCACCTGCAGTTTATACTGTTATTGGCGTGTGCAGAGCCAATTAACAGTTTTAGAGCGTTGGTGCGAACCCAGCGTGATCATAAATGAACAAGGCTGGCCACCTCAACTCGCAATCACGGTCAAATTACGCTGAACACACCGGTTCCCGTTCGATCACCGAAGTTAAGCATCGTAGAGCCAGGTCAGTACTTAGATGGGGACCGCTTGGGAACACCTGGTACTGTAAGCAGTGTGGCTGTGTGGCTGAGTGGTCTAAGGCGTTGCTTTTGAATCACGAGGCACCGAGTTCGAATCCTGGCTGGAATTAATTTCAGCAGCTATCGGACTCCAAGCACAGGGCACCTTTGGCAAGTGTCTGTTCCATAGCCACGGGTCCACCAAAACCATGTGAGTGAATTTGGGAGAGGAAACTGTGTGGAAGACCTCGTTGGCCAAAGCTAGCACGATATCATTTCATATATATATATATATTTATATGCACACGCACACTCAAATGTAAAAGAACGAAGAATAAAATTCAAACGTTCAAAACATTAATTTAAAAGTGCTCAATACAAGAGTAAAGCAATAAATATATATTATAAACTGTTACATTAGAACATGTAAGTTACTACTAAAAAATTGTACATTTTGTTTCGACGTTTAATAGACAACAACGTTTCATCAGGTAGTTAACAAAGCTGGTAATAAATTGTTTATAATATATATATATATATATATATATATATATATAGTCAAAACCTAATGAGCCAGACAAACCTACCAAGGTTTCACTTAGGCAGATCGTCAGGGTCAGCTGGCTAAAGAGGCAAAAGAAAACGGCGTATATACAGGCGACAACCAAGACAACACCACGTGAGCAAGGAAAAAAAGAAAAAGAAAAGAAAAGGCGACACCGTGGGGGATGGGGTATAAATTTATTCAAATAACTAAAAGGGGAGGGGATATTTTAAGAAAACACAAACAATAACGATAACGATACAATCGGGGGAGAGAGGCTTATTTAAGTAACCAAGTTTTTCTGTGCCTACATTTGTTAAGGATCTCGGTTTTAGAATTTAGTAGATCATTAGGTTTGTTATATAATGCTATGTTATATATATATATATATATATATATATATATATATATATATATATATATATATATATATATATATATATATATATATATATATATGTATATATATACGTACATATATATATATATATACATACATACATATATATATATATATATATATATATATATATTCATGTAATAAAATATAACCGAATGAATTTTTAAGGTTCGTCTGTACCCATTAATATATATATATATATATATATATATATATATATAGGGTCGAGCAATATACACTTTATAGTTTTCTTTCTTTTACATTTTATTATATTTAGTTATTACACTTATATTTGTTTAACACTGTTATCTTATTTTCTTCATTCATAGACGTCCTCAGACGTTCAGGTTTCGGTGCATTAACCACTGAACCAATTTTCTTTTTGAATTTATCTCTTTCACGATAAATTGTCAGCCGTGTTGGAGGAACAGTGTCAAATGCTTCACTCTACGCTTTGCGCACCTGCTCGGTATTTTCAATCTTTCAATACTGCTTTAGAATCCACTTTCTTTGTTCTCGACTCAAATTATTTGCCATTATTCACAATACCCGTAAGAAAATAAAAACGTCACCTCGGTGTATAAATAATTAAACAACTGTATACCTACTTTTGCACCCTCCCTGTATATACTGTTCCGCTTTCCGTAGTTATGATTTGCAAATGAGTCTCAAAGAACATCATTGTCCGATCCTTAGTCGATGTCCCATGCTTGGCGATTGATCCGCTTTTGTACCAAATGCAAATGACGTCTGGAATAGTCATGCCGGTGAGAAATTTTCAACTTTTAAAATAAGCAAGTCGGTTCAAATAAACGTTCCACCCGGACATTTTATATAAACGTGGAACAAAACAATCGTGCCACGGAGAAAATTGATAATCGTGCCGTAATTAGCTCAGTGTCGGTGGAGTGGCGAGATAAAAGAAATTATTTAACTACTGAGACTGAGTTCGATCCTTACTGTGTCCGAATACATGCATACTTGTGCCTTTATTGTTTTATTTAGAAAAAAAAAAATTTGCCAGCAAAATGATTTTAAATTTGTTGCACAGATAACTGTTTTTATTTGTCTTTCCTTTTCCACTTGAATAGTGTAGTGGTGTCCTCCCTCTAAAGAGTTTATGTTAGACTCTTCCGCCTACTGTAAGATTAGTAGGAGAGAAGGTCTTGGGGGAACAGTCGACTGTTCATTACTGTTAATCTCTATGCCTCGGCGGAGATGAACCCGGACGGGGCTTTGCCGCAGGGCAAGATTTCGTCCGGGGAGGTAGACAGGCCCTGAACCCGTTTATACGGGTTCAAAGGGAATTTTTTTGGCCGAGCCTACGGGCTAGGAGAACCCATGGTAAACTCGGCCTTGTGCCGCATACATCTCTCGTGGGGGTGGGGGCTGTTAAATATTAACAGTCGACCAGATTGTTCGTTACTGTCGAACTCTCTGCCTTGAACAGAGAGGAACTCTGACGAGGCTCTGCCGAAGGGCAAGGTTTCGTCCGGGGAGGTAGACAGGCCCTGAACCCGTTTATGAGAATTCTAAGGAAATATTTTTGGCCGAGCCTACGGGCTCGGAGAACCCACGGTAACCTCGCCGTTGTGCAACATACATCCTGGGGGGGGGGGGCTGTTAAATATTAACAGTGAATAGATTGTTCTACTGGGCTGTGACTGTTCGCAGTTGCTGTGGAACTCGGACGAGGCTGTGCCGAAGGTCAGAGTCTCGTCCGCGGAGGTAGCCGGACCCGAACCCGTTTATGCGGGTTCTACGGGGATTCTTTGGCCGAGTCTACAGGGTCGGTTGAACCACGTTAAACTCGGCCTTGTGACACATCTACCTTCGTATGGGTGGGGGACTACTAAATATCAACAGTCGAATAGATTGAACCCTGGGTCAACCGACACACACTCACTAGTCGTGTAATACTCTTCTGTTGTACTTACTGTTTAATATATGATATATCTGCAACACTTGTTTTGCCATTTCTTTAACCATTTACTTGGTCGTAACAAATAGAAAAAAATTCTATTTAAAAATCTTCAGTAAAGAAAGAAAATAATTAATACCTTCTTCTTCTTATTATTATTATTATTTTCATATAATTCTCCTTGTTCCTTCGTTCCTTAGCGCGTCCAATACGCCTTGCTATTACCTCAAATAAACTGTTATATACCGTACCTACGAACACTAATGGGTATGTCCAAATCCTCATAAATACGTTGGACATTATTCTAAGTGGGGGTAATATGGGTCTAAGTAGTCCACCACTATCAGTGGTTTACCTACTTCACGTCTCTAGGGAGTATTGTATTTTGTTGATGTTATAAAGATTACCATTTCATTTCCAACCTCCGTTTTGGTTATTCCTCATTCAGTAACTTTTCCTATGTTACAACATAAATAATGGAAGATTCCATTTTAAATCCGAGGAAAGATGGAAAAGATACATCAGTGACATTGTTGGTTTTAATGAAAGCTAAAAAAAAAAAGGATAAGGAATATAGCGGAGACGATAACACTCTCATGCGTTTAACGCTTGCTTCAGTAAAATGGAAAACATCAATTTGGAATCTTTTTATTTGTACCCTCTCACTTCCTTAAAAAATGACGTGCTCTCTTGCTTATGCTTGTTATTACAATATTTTGTTAAGGTTGTTAAGCTCAAATATTTATAGTGGGTTAGCCAATCTCTATTGGTTATAAATACAAATAACACTGACCCTCTACTATTTTTACGATATCAAATGTAACAAAGACAACAAGAGAAATAATCAAGTAGAAGAAATTGTTCAACAATAAATATTTTTTTTATAAAACACAACAAATACAAAATATATGATGCTAAAGGTGTTAAAACACTTTAGAGTTCTTGATTGTGTCTTCTATTGAAAGAACTTAAGTTGCTGATCTGTATGTATGAAAGTGAGAAGGTGTGCTTAAGAATATTTGTCGTTGTAGGAAAATTAAACAGTTGTTTTTTTTGTATTAATTTTTTTTAAAATGTGTTGTTCTTGACTCACTGTGATTTCTACAGAGTTGTCGCTCTTTTACCGGAGATGTTTGTTGTGGAATAATATATTTTGTTGGAGTGAGCGTTCTTTCGCAAGCTGGGTTTATGTTAATTTAAGTAATTAACATTAAGCCTGGAATTGGTGAGAAGGTTCGTTGTCGCGTTGAAGAATTTGGTTCGTCTCTTTTGTTGTTGTGTCGATTTCCAAAGAAGTCAAGTGAATGAGTTGAATGTTTTAAGTGCCCACTGACCAAGTCGCGTCGAAGTTTCGTTTTTATTAGTTTTCTTGGTCACGTGGGGGATCGAGAACATGTTTAGATTTTGTGGCGTCAACTCGAGGTCAAAATTTCGGTCGGTACCTTCGGACGTAGTTGACGACACCTAATTAATATTTTTCAACCAATCAAAATGCATCAGTTGTTATACTTGGTTGGGAGCCTCTATGTCTTTAACTTGCACACATTTGAGATTTAAAACAAATGTAGGAATCTGATTCTACATGTTTAACGACGCAATGGGGACATTTTCACAAGTATTTTATAGTCTTGGAACTCGCGTCTAATTGATCTTTAAATTAAAAATTATGATTCGAAAGAAAATTCAAATAGGATAACCCTTAAATATTCACGGATACCTCTTATTTTTATTAAATGAAAATTTATTAATATTTACGTTATTGTATCTTTGACTTGAATTTATACAAATCTGTCTTACAAGAAGACGCCTGTAGCATTTTTATTTAAAGATATAACTCCTCTTCTGCGAACAAGTTTATTTTCACGTAAAATTGTTGGTGTGAAGGCCTTTCTGTGTTTTGTTGTAAATTTGATTCGATAATAAATCGTGCATGTCCTAACGTCATCAGTATGTGAATTGGTGTTTTGAAGTATTTCCAATACAATTCATACCTCCTAGATTTCAATTCAGTATATTGTTTGCCTTTCAATTGTAACGGTTTACGAATAACACGGTAAACATATTTATGGGTATGTCCGTTTTATTTACTGTCATTCAAAATAAAGAAAATCTGAAGGGAGCGAGCGAGCAAGCTAATACATACATAATACATACATACATATATATATATACTAAAATATTTTGATAGGTTTGTAGATTGGAACAGCTTAGATAGACAGACAGAAAGAAACAAAATGACATAGATAGATAGATACGAAGAAAATTAGACAGATAGAAACAGAATAGGAAGAAAATTTGATAGATATATAGAAACAATATGGCATAGATATAGACAGATAAATACGCACGAAGAAAATTAGATAGAAACAGAATGACCTAGATAGATAGATAGATAGATAGATAGATAGATAGATAGATAGATAGATAGATACGAAGAAAATTAGGTAGACAAACAGATAGAAACAGAATGAGAGATAGATAGATAGATAGATAGATAGATAGATAGATACGAAGAAAATTAGGTAGACAAACAGATAGAAACAGATAGATAGATAGATAGATAGATAGATAGATAGATAGATAGATACGAAGAAAATTAGGTAAACAAACAGATAGAAACAGAATGAGAGATAGATAGATAGATAGATAGATAGATAGATACGAAGAAAATTAGGTAGACAAACAGATAGAAACAGAATGAGAGATAGATAGATAGATAGATAGATACGAAGAAAATTAGGTAGACAAACAGATAGAAACAGAATGATAGATAGATAGATAGATAGATAGATACGAAGAAAATTAGGTAGACAAACAGAAATAGAATGATAGATAGATAGATAGATAGATAGATAGATAGATAGATAGATAGATAGATAGATAGATAGATAGATAGATAAGAAGAAAATTAGATAGACATATAGAAACGAAATGACATAGATATAGACAGATAAATACGTACGAAGAAAATTAGACATACAGATAGAAACGGAATGATCGAGATAGATAGATAGATAGGTAGGTAGGTAGAGTACATAAATCAAGCGATAGCTAAGGCGCCCATTCAGTTTTGAAACACTGATATCTTTTCAGATGTCCTTATATTTTTCAATATTTCAACAGCTTTTAAGTATTGCGTTTGGAGAAACAAACTTTTGATTGAAGCGTCGACAACCCGCTATCAAAAATAGCGTATTTGGGATTATGAAGTGTCCAGCGAATATTAGTTTGGTAAATTTGAAACTTCGCGTCCGAAAAGAAACAAAAAAAAACGTGGAGTCAAAAGGACGGTTTTCCCCTTGACACCGCTATTATGTTAACTACTTTCACTCCCTCGGCAATATTGTTGTTTTAAAATGCGATGATTAGAATTTTAATAAAACACAAACATATGAAAGTGGATGAATTTATGCATTTACTTTGTTCTTTGACAACAAAAATATTAAACACTATTTATTTACGAGTGTGTTTATTTACAAGAATTATTTCCGTCCTGGTTATGACGATAAACTACATCCAACAGCAAGTCCTCTGATCAGGAGGCTTTGAGGAGCGTGGAACCACCTCTTAATTGCTGGTGTTCCCAGGTCCACCCTGACACGAGGTGGTAGCACCTGTTAGGGTCCCAACTATAGGCAAATAGTTAGCCCCAAACTGGGGCCAAGGCACTATGAAAGTGTAAAAATAGGTTTTAATACCAGCAATACATTTTTGCAGAAAATAAATATTACTAGCAATACATTTTTGAAGAAAAAATATTACCAGCAATACAATTTAGGACAAAAATATTAGCAGCAATACATTTTTTAAAAAAAATATTACCAGCAATACATTTAAAAAAAAAAGATATTACCAGCTATAAAAATCTTGTCGGCATTAAAAAAAAAATCCATTGAGGTTGATATTCCGTAAAATAAACCAACTCAATATATAGTGAGCTAGATAGCTAGCTAGGTAGCTAGCTAGATAGATAGATAAAAAAACTATTACCAGCAATAAAAGTCTTGTCAGCATTAAAAAGCCCATTGAGGTTGATATGCCGTGAAACAAAACAATCCAACCCAAGCAATGGCTCTGAATGAAATGGTGTAAAATCAAAACATAGAATTTAGACTTTTAACACCGACTTAAACAATGGAAAATTGAGTTATTTTGGTGTGTGATCTGTTTGAGATGTGGGCGGATAATTATGTATAAATTCAGCTTGATTTTGAGAATACAGTCAGAGAGACGGCTTGGGACGCCAGAGACATGTGTCATCAGACAAGCACGCAGTTGCAAACCCGCATGATGAAGGGATCCAATATTCACTTGAATTTCTGATTGAACCTTGCTGAACACATAGATCGAGATTCCAAGTCGTCGCCTTCTAATCTTTTTGTGTTAACAGATGTCAAATATATCCGATTGTAAATTATTTGATTCACCTTCATTAAATCGTCTATATTTAACCAAAACTGGCATTTTTTTTTTCGGTGAGAGCTTGACTTTATTTCCAGTCAGTCCAGTCGTTAAAAAGTTTACCACGGCTTATTAACTAAAAGAAGAAAGACAACTTTCTTCGTCAGTACGACATACAACACTTGAAGAACCAGGATTGGACGATCGACGACTTATACTAGCACCAATCCCTAAACCAGTTTGGAAGCTGTAGAACTCTCCTCATCCAATAGTCGTGTATGGATTGAGATAACGGAACAAGCGGGGTCCGAACTGAGCGGGTGCACGTGGACTAAAAGCAAGACTAGACCAACGGTGCCTAGGAGACGTGTATGGTAAGAGAGGGGGTTATAGTGTTTAGCATCTCGATACCACTTTCTTATCAATGTTGAATTTTGTACAAATCTGTGCAAAAAGTGGATCAAAGAGCTTACCCAGCTTCATGCATATTTTCAGGAAATCTCAACTTCAATAAACACACAAGTGGGCGTTGCAATCCACCTACGTACAAGTCTTTTTTCCAGCGTGTGACCAAGTCAAGTTTTTCCGCTCCTTTGCCAGGATCCTGTCACGTGATTGCATTAATTATAAATATCAGACACGAGTTCGTTCTCTCTTCTCTTCTTCCTTGATTTCATTCGCCTACGAAAATGTAACCTTAAAAGATTCGCGTCTTGACCATGTGCGGTCAGACGCTTATGAAAACATATTCACACACGCACACATGCACGTACGTACGGAACTTTCCTAACTACGTTACAAAGATACAGA
Organism: Acanthosepion esculentum; assembly: GCA_964036315.1. Lineage (NCBI taxonomy): Eukaryota > Metazoa > Mollusca > Cephalopoda > Sepiida > Sepiidae > Acanthosepion > Acanthosepion esculentum. The sequence goes on along the minus strand of OZ038500.1, from coordinate 73,806,337 downwards.
ACATTTCCAAACAAGCAACAAGAACTTTTCTCTTTAAAATACTCTTCTAAAGATAAAAGTTTATTCAGCATTTCTCAGCTTTATAATTCTTTCAACTCTCTAACAGTGAACATTTGAGCGACAAGTTCAACTTTTGTGAGCACGGATAAAATATTTCAATTTGATTAGTAAAAACTTTAATTCAGCCCAAGGGACATAACACCAACAAAAATAGTAACCTCTTTGCTTGTACATCATTATACAAATATAAATATAAATCTTGTTGTTGTGATAAAACCGTTTGTGTTCCTTCTTGTTTCATATGTTATGGTATTTTGTGTTAAATATAAACTGAGAGGTCATATCAACTAACGGACCTCTACAAGTGGAACCAAGAAACATCTACCATGAAAATAGCAATAGGATAGCCAGAGGCTAGCAACGTATCCCCTGTGAGAAAGGGGTTGAAGAGTGAAAAATAATTCACCACCCACGAGGCCGTGCAAATGCTGCTGAACTTTGTCGAGGCTGGAAAGTGAAGATTCTGTTTACTCCGGTCTAGATGTGGCAGCAATACTCCATTTTTGATCTGATGTGGCATTTGTCGAAAATAGAGCAAGACAGGAAAAGTTATGAACAACCCGGAACGTTAGAAGGAGTCGACCACCTTTCCAGTGTCTGGGTCGTAAATACAAGTTCCCTTTATGTGCATGCGTAATCGTATCAAAATAAACATAACTTTAATCTGATGAAGCCCTAAAGTACGAAACGTGTCACACGGAAAAGTTTTTCCGCTTTGTCATAGATATTCCTGTTAGAAAACTTCTGTTCATTCATATTTCTAATTCTCTGGTTATTTACATTATTTCCTGCCATTTTTTATGCCACAAATTGACTCTTAATTTGCTGAACCTGAACCTTTTTACTGTTGAATGTGTTTCAACTTGTAGTGTTACGCATGCGTAGAACAGATACTGATTCCCCATTTTCGTACACGCAAATGATTCTAATTCGAGCTTATAAATTAACAGCTGAAATAAGAACATAGATACACACGATTACTTTGTGGCGGAAAAAAACAATAAGTTAACAACCATTTCTTGACGAACAGATAATGTTTTCCTCTGTGTATTCCACGATAAACCTTTAAATGTACAGCAATTTTGGTCTCCGTTCAACATTGCAGTCCAGTCCATTCATCGTCTACCCAACAAGAACGGACATGTTTGCCGTTTAGTAAGTAAACGGATTTCGCGCCTTTTGTTTGAAGCGAGTCGGCGTCATGTTCTGAGCATATTTTCATGCCTGACTAAAAGCATTTATTCCTGTTTTTTAAACAAAACGTAATATAAATATCAGCGAGCAGAAATGGGAGTGATAGATAAAATTTTAAAAAATGTCTGTTTCAATAACAAATCTTCATATATAAGTGTTTTCTTCTTGTCAGCGCCGGCAAAATTGATAGATAAATAAATAAAAACAGCTTAGATGTTTAGAAAGTTTGACTGGGTGAGAAGTGGTTTAGATCATTCATTAGAAGCCCCATTAGTCGCTTTGTGCCAGTAAACCTCAACTTTCTTTCTTCCATATTTGTCAATATTTCTGAGATGAGGTATTGGTTTTTATTTGCATTATTTACATTGTTTGAACTGTTGTCCTCAAGGACACATGACCCAGTGGATAAAAGCACTGGTTAGATCCAGTGACTTGATCCAAAGAGCTGTGAGTTCAATACCTGGCGACGGCAGTGGTGAACAAAAAAAAAACATCTAGAGAGTTGTGTTAAAGTGAGATAACTGATACATCCGGAAGAGGCGCGGCACGTGGAACTAGAACAATCTGCCCAGATGGACGAAATAATGGGTTTAGTTCGAAATTCCAATCACCTGAAGAAGACCTGAGCGTACAACGGTCGAAACGTCGTGAACATGACAGTAAAAATGAGGACAATAGCCCCAACAATGTAAATAGTGTAAATAATTTCTTTCTTCCATATTTTATTTACTTACTGTTTATGTAACCCGTGACAAGATTACTTAAACCAGTATGCCAAAGCATTCTTTCATTCGAATTGTCTATAGAATGCTAAAACTCTAATCTTGTATGTGTATGTATGTGTGTTCTCGAGATACAGCTTAAACGATAAATAATACCCCGACCAATTTAGAAGCGTTGCCAAATTCCTTTAAAATTAGACAGGGGGTTCTTGAGCTTGGGCTGTTCTATTTTTACAGCATTTTTTATACCAAATGAACATTCTTTGACATGATTTTTTTTCCGCGTGAAACTATTAATCACGGTAAAGTCCCGTGTCTCTCCGGTCTTGGAATGACTACTAGGATAATGACTGTTCCAAGATAATGATAAGAATGATTATACAAATTCTCAACCCATCTTTCCTGGCTTTATATATCTAGATATTACAAGGTTGGTGCAAAATTATCACGCGTTTTTGTAGACGAGTTGTTTGTTAATATAAATTGCTGTCTTGTTTAATTGTTTTAATAAAATTATTATTTTATTTTCAAGTTATAAAAATGAAGTAGATGTTGACTATATAGTGGGTTATCAGTTATAGTGAAATGTATGAGTGTTGAAACAGATTAGTTTGATTTGGCCTTGTTAGTTAGATAGCCCACCATAAGAGGGGTATAAAACAAGAAAATCAAATTGTAAAGTGAAACAACAAATTTATATACATATAAATCAATTAAGGTCTCTACAAATAAAATGAATGTATTTTGGTTGATACAAGGTCGTCAAAATGTGCGTAGTAGTCCTTGCAAGAATGAGTTTATGTGTACGTAGGCAGGAACGTATGTGTGGATGTATGTATGAGCGTTGTCGTAGGGTAGGAATGTCTTTGAAGTAATCGCTCAGTCTTAAAATGTTCCGTTCGTTTATCAAGTATAAAAGAGGCGACGGAGAAAGGTAGAGATAATAATAACGATCACTTGACGTTTGTCAAGGGACGTGTTAATACTCTCGTCTCCTTCTCTCTGGTGACAGGCGAACTTGCCCGTCTTTTATTTTGCTTGTAGGGCTTGAAAAGGTCATTTAGGAATTCACTCCAGGATATGATTCAGGCCTTTCCATTGGACCACGAACAAACTTCGCGTCGGCTCGTGAAAAGGTCCGTAAAAGAATTTGTTTCTGGGAATTGAAGATTATTTGAATTTTGTTTTAAATGTTTCCTAGTTTTCTACTGGCCGAAAAACATTTCGCATCAAGGTGTGAAATTTCACGAATTTTGTTTTGAGTTCGCTTTTGCGTGTGTGTTAAGCAATGTTTGTAAATTCGAGTCTTTTTAATTTCTAACAAAATCAATGAGTCAGTGTTTAGCATTTGAATTTTAGATCTAGATCTTGTTTTGTTCACTACAGCTACGCTTCAGAATAATCATTTAAAAATGTTATTGTTGAAATGTTGTTTCTTTTTTCATAATAAATATTGTTTAAAAACGCCTGATAATTATGCACCAACTCCAAAAAAAACTCCAATCTTTTATGCATGTCTGTGTGTTCCCGAGATACAGCTTAAACTATCTATAACAGGGGTGGGCAAACTACGGTCCGCGGGCCACATGCGGCCCGCCAAACGATTTCGTGCGGCCCGCTTTAAAATGTTATTTATTAAAACTATATTTTTCCTTTAAAAGCCCTTTATTTTGCCAATTTTAAATATCAATTATTTTGGTTTATATATACTATGCGGCCCAGTAAAACTATAAATTTTTAGAATGCGGCCCTTGTACTAAAAAGTTTGCCTACCCCTGATCTATAATATCCCAGCCATTTTAGAAGCATATTTTACCTAAAAAAAACCTTGCCGAATGCAGTGTCAATTTTTAATAGGAAAATTACTATTTGTTTTCGATTAACATTCTTATATCGATCCGCCTTTATAAACAAATACTTGCATATTATATTCCAACTATTATGCGTGTAAGAATAATAAACATTCATAATGCATTATAACAAAATAATTAAATAAATTTAAATATACATGATACAACATATATTTATGTAATTCACTACACTACATTAGAACTTTTTTTTTATAAACAACTACTTGAAAGGTATCACAGGACTTGATAGTAAATAAAAACATGAACGCTGATTTGCTTCCGTTACGTATTTTGAAATAAATACGAGGTAGAAACAAGTATTTATGATAAAAAAAAGTATTTATGATAAAAAAAGTATTATTTTGAAAAGGACTTCTCTTGTTTTAAGCTTTTTACAGTGAGGTTCATCCTGTACAAGGCCAGAGTAGGAAGCTCAGTTTATGTGGATGGGTGGGAAAAATAACGGTTAGCCCTAGACTTGCACAGGTTAAGATTGAAGTGATCGGGGAAACACCCCCTTGGAAGTCGGTTGCACAGAATAGTGGTTCGCAGGAAGAATCTGCTCGAGTGGAACTTACTTCTCACCAATGGAATACAGAGGGAATGGTTTGCTACAATATGAGTGACATGGCGGGTCCTAGCCATGAAGATTAGAACAGAAATGTCGACTCGTAGCCAAGCGTATATCACACGTATGACACTTAACTGACTGAATGACTTCATTGGCGTTAAGGTCTCATTAATTTATAGTTGAATGGCTAGATGTAACCGTCAATTCAATGCTGTGTACCTTCTCTCGTTTGTGGAACTCACTTTTCAGCTTTCTTGCTTTCCAGTAGACGTTGATCGTCACAAATTTAAATGCAACATCAATCGTTATATTTTGTCATCTTAATTCCCATTCTTATATTGTTTTCTCTCCTTAAAAACGTGTTCTTTTTCTCATTTACTTTCACACTCAGTAACCCATTGCGGGTCAGTGGCTTTATTGCCTTACTTCGTGTGAAATGATTAAAAATATGTTGTCTAATAACCCTTCACCAATTTCTGAGAGACGAAACCTTTCATTGCTGTGTTTCTTTTCGTCCAACTTGTGACCGGGTGAGATTCGAGGATGGATAAATATTAGTCGTTTATATTTGAGTTTATGAGCATTTACTTGGTTCCGGGATGAGTAAATAATATTAGTCGTATATATTTGAATCTGTAAGCATTTAATTGGTCCGGGAATCGGTAAGTATTAGTCGTTTATATTTGAGTCTGTATGCATTTACCTGGTTCCGGAAAAGGTAAATATTATTCTTATATATTTCAAGCTGTAAGCATTTACGTGGTTCGGGAATCGGTAAATATTAGTCGTTTATATGTGAATCTATATGCATTTACTTGGTTCCGGGATGAGTAAATGTTATTAGTATATATTTGAATCTGTAAGCATTTACGTGGTTCAAGAATCGGTAAATATTAGTCGTTTATATGTGAGTCTATAAGAATTTACTTGGTTTCGGGATAGGTAAATATTAGGCATTTATATTTGAGTCTATAAGCATATACTGTTTCGGGAATCGGCAAAATATTAGTCGTTTATATTTGAGTCTGTAAGCATTTACTTGTTTCGAGATTAGTCGTTTGTATTTAAGTCTATAAGTATTTACTTGGTTTCGTGATAGGTAAATATTTGTTGTATATATGTGAATATGTAAGCATTTACTTGGTCCGAGGTTAGGTAAATATTCGTCGTTTATATTTGAGTCTGTAAGCATTTACTTGGTTCCGGGATAAGTAAATATTAGCCATTTTTATTGATTCTGTTACTTGGTTCGGGTATAGGTAAATAATAGTCGTATATGTAAGCATTTACTTGGTTGTGGAATCGGTAAATATTAGTCGTTTTGTTTGAGTCTAAGCATTGACTTGGTTCCGCGATAGGTAAATATTACTCGTTTATATTTAAGTCTATAAGTATTTACTTTGTTCGGGAATCGGTAAATATTAGTCGTTTATATTTATTCTGTAAGCATTTACGTGGTTCCGAAATAGGTTTATATTACTTATCTATATTCGAGTCTATAATCATTTACTTTGTTTCCGGATAAGTAAATATTAGTCGTATATATCTGAACCTGTAAGCATTTACTTGGTTTCCGGATAAGTAAATATTAGTCGTATATATTTGAACCTGTAAGCATTTACTTGGTTCGGGAATCGATAGATATTAGTCGTTCATATTTGAGTCTATAAGCATTTACTTGGTTCCGGAATAGGTAATTATAACTTTTATATTCGAGTCTATAATCATTTACTTGTTTCCCGGATAAGTAAATATTAGTCGTATATTGAATCTGTAAGCATTTACTTGGTTCGGGGATAGGTAAAGATAAGTCGTATATATGTGAATATATAAGTGTTTCCCGGATAGGTAAATATTAGTTGTTTATATTTGAGTCTGAAAGCATTTACTTTGTTCGGGAATCGGTAAATATTAGTCATTTTTATTGATTCTGTAAGAATTTACTTGGTTCAGTGATAGGTAAATATTAGTTGTTTATATTTAAGTTTGTATGCATTTACTTTGTCCGAAACTTGATAAATGTTAGTCGCTTATATTTGAGTCTGTCAGCATTTGCTGGATTCGGGGATTGGTAAATATTTGTCGTTTTTGTTTGAGTCTGAATGCATTTACTTGGTTCCTTGAAAGGTAAATATTACTCGTTTATTTTTGAGTCTATAAGCATTTACCTGGTCCCGGGATAAGTAAATATTAGTCGTTTATATTTAAGTCTGTAAGCATTTACTTGGTTCGGGGATAGGTAAAGATTAGTCGTATATATGTGAATATATAAGTATTTAATTGGTTTGGAAATCGGTATATATTAGTCGTTTATTTTTGAGTCTGAAAGCATTTACTTAGTTCCGGGATAGGTAAATATTAGTCGTTTACATTTATTGTGTAAGCATTTACTTTGTTCCGGAATAGGTAATTATTACTTTTATATTCGAGTCTATAATCATTTACTTGTTTCCCGGATAAGTAAATATTAGTCGTTTATATTTGAGTCTATAAGCATTTACTTGGTTTGGGAATCGTTAACTATTAGTCGTTTATATTTGATTTTGTAAGAATTTACTTCGTTTCTGGATAGGTAAATATTAATCACTTATATTTAAGTCTGTAAGCATTTACTTGGTTCAGGGATAGGTAAATATTAGTTGCTTATATTTTAGTCTGTATGCATTTACTTTGTTCGGAACTCGGTAAATATTAGTCGTTTATATTCGAGTCTGTAAGCATTTGCTAGGTTCGGGGATAAGTAAATATTAGTCGTTTATATTTGTGTCTATAAGCATTTACTTGGTTCTGGAATCCTTAACTATCAGTCGTTTATATTTAATTTTGTAAGAATTTACTTCGTTCCAAGATGGGTAAATGTTAATCGCTTATATTTAAGTCTGTAAGCATTTACTTGGTTCAGGGATAGGTAAATTTTAGTCGTTTATATTTATTCTGTATGCATTTACTTGGTTCTGGGATAGGTAAAATATATATTCGATCTTTCTTCATCTGCTGTTTGCGTTCAGTGATGAGTCTGTCCAGATTTTCTGGGGAAATCGAATTCTTACGTTTCACCTCGAAGCAGATTGGCAGCGAAATAGGACAATTAAACTGTTAAAGTCGGCAGGGAGAGCCTACTGTCAACTGTATAATCTAGACATGCACTGATTGGTCTATGCTAGCCAATCAACATCTCTCTTCCTTGGCTGGTTGCAAAGGCGTCTACGTGACTCTTAACACTTTTTTGTTGGATATCTCCCTTTCTCTAGCGTTTACAGTTCTTTTTTTTTATTAATTGATTTTATTTTGTTTATTCAATTGTTTGTTTAATAATAATGTATTATTATCTTCTACATCTGGAATAAACTCTACTGATCATATTACGTCAGAATTATTTACCAACGTAATGAAAATTTCCTCAATTCTTTCGCCTGTTATCAAACGAAATCAATACATCTATAATCCATACATGACAAAAGCATTTAATTTCGTTCCCCATGATTGCAAGTTGAAGTGTATTAGATTTATTTTTGATAACGTTGTCATAAATATCACATTGATATCGAGTGAGAAAATTGACAACCGAATTAAATTTAATGCAACCAGATGACATACATTTTCTTCTATATCCCCTGTCCCTTCAGGACATTGGCGATTATGGCTTTCCAGAATTTTATGTCCTTTGTACCTCTTAGTAAATTTTTTCTTTTTGTCATCTCCCCATAAACCTGTTTCGCCATCCATTTACTCAAGCTCGCCAGTTAAATGATGCATTGTTTTCCTCTGTCCCTTGTGCTTTCAATCTGTCCTGTGAGTATCAAATTTTCCAAGACTTCTTTCCTCATTACGTGACCTATAAATTTCAACTGATTTTAAGTATAAGTGTCCTTTTTGCTTCCATTTTCTCTAAAACTTGGTCGTTGCTCACATGTTCGGTCCTTGGTATTCTCAGCATCCTTCTGTAGAACCACATTTCTGTTGCTTTATGTTTTTTCTTCATCTGTGAGAAGATTGTCGAGCATTGACTACCATATAGAAGTACTGATATTACGTAATAGTTGAGTACTCTTTTCTTTGTTTCTAACGAAATTTTCCTGTTTCTTAATTCTTTGCTTAGCTTTTAGAAGGCATCTTTCGCTATCCCAATGCGCCTCCGGATTTCAGTTTCGTACTTGTGTGGGCTGTACTTTTGATATTTCTTTAAGGCATGGGCTTACGGATGGGGATTATACAGTGTAACCCGGATATAAGAGAGTCGTCGGGACCGGAGAAAGGGTCTCTTATATCCGGGTTTCTCTTATATCCGGGTTTGGTCTATTATATATACATTAACACAGGCTCTAATTTGAGACCAGAGAAAATCTCTTATATCCGGGTTTCTCTTATATCCGGGTTACACTGTATTCATATTTATTATTATTATTATTATTATTATTATTTCCTCCGTGTTCCAAATGTAAGGAGAAACTTCCACTCAGCTTTTCCCAAGAACTGCTACTCTATGGAACAGACTCCCCGTGGGTGCTTTCATAAACTCTTCAGTTTTAAGCTCTTAAGATGTCAATCGTTATCTTTCCACTTAATCTTCATAATCTTCAGTTCTTTCTCTTCCATTCTTATCACTTACCTTATTCATCATTACCATTTTGATGATAACTCCTTACCTTGAGTGGCTCGCAAAATTTGTATTCAGTGACGTGCAGAAGTGTGGTGATGTTTGGTGATTTCCGGAGCCAACTCGTCGATTGTATGACCTTAGGCTCAAGGAGTGGGCCTAGTACTGAGAAATGTGAAAAAGGAAGACATTTTAAATATGTAAAAACAGATGAAGCATGAAATAAAAACTTTATTCAAATTAAATATAAACTAAATTTTTATTTCCCTCTTTGATTGGATGCCAATATGGATGCCAGGGGACGCTTCAACCTTTGCTCTCCACCTTCTGCACACTACGGCTTGTATTGTTTTAATTTTAATATGAATTAAAAAAACATTTTTATTTATATCATTAGAAATTAATCTTTAATTTTTCCCTTACCGATTTGGTAAGGTTTTGTAACGTAATTGTCCGAACTGAGCGGCAAAATTTCGAAAGATTGGCAAAGCGTAAGAAAGTGAGAAATAAATAAAGCAACAAGGATTTGAGTGGAAGAAAACACACACACACACACACACACACACACACACACACACACACACACACACATATATATATATATATATATTCTTACGACCCTCCCCCTTTCCTCCAACTCTATCGATAGCAGAGGTAGAGGAGGATCGTAATCTGTTTTTTTTTGTTTTTTTTTTAACATTTACATTTTACTCAATTTTCGTAAAATATATTTCTTTCCCAAGGGTCTCTTTCCGATTGATCAGACACGGCCGAGCGGAATCGATTAAGGAACAATCACGATAGGCGACGAACAACGATGGAGACAGGAAATATAAATTTATTAACAAACGTAAAAATGGGGGAAAGGTAAAATAAAAAAAAAACCCGGCCAAAACAAAAATGACAATATGTCAAGAATAAACATTTAAACATTGTGCACAAAATAATGGGAGGAGAACATTCCCTAAGAAAGGTAAAAACACAAATCAACGTATGGCCTTGTGCCATACTTCCACGAATTTACAGAACATGTGCTATACTTGCACGAATTTACAAAACATAACATTTTAAGACAAGTAGAAAAGAAACAAGTAATAAAAAGGAGCTCATGCTAAATCTGAAAATAGAAACAAAAAAAGAAGTACATCTAAGCAAAAATGAAGCACAAGAAAAACAACAAAATTAATTCGTAATAAAAGTTCTTTTCCTTTAATGTCTCTTATATCTACTTCTTTTCATTTCTTTTTTTCCCTTTTCTATTTCTTTTTATAAGCGTCTCCTTTTGAGGTCCTTTCTTACTTCCCCTCTTTCTCTTTTCGTCGTCTAGGGGCTTGGCCGGCGATTAAGCTGAAAACGCCTTCCCTCTCTCTTTCGTCTCGGTGTGGCAGCGTTCTCGTTCGAGGTGGTCTCTTCCTTCTTTCTTTCTTTCTTTTTTTCCCTTTCGTCCTTTGTTTAAGGTCTTGGTGACAGTTGAAACTGCTTTCTTTCCCCTTCTCCTTCATCTCGGCGTGACATCCTTCGAGATATTTTCTTCCTCTCTTTCCTTTTCCAATAAGTATCTCCTTTTGAGATCTTTCCTTGCTTTCTTCTTTTCTTTTTCTATAAGCTGTCTTCTGCCTCTCTTTCACCTCGATATAGCGGCATTCCGCATACGTCATCAAATGGGTCCATCTATTCCACTCGGAGATGAATTCTCCTCGCAATTTCGCGAACACGTTTTTTCGGCCCATATGCCGAGACAAGCTTCGCACCTGGACACATTTCGCGAACACGTCTTTTAGGCCCATATGCCTAGACAAGTTTTGCGAGCACGTCTTTTCGGCTCACAGGCCTAGACGAAGACTAACTTTTCCGTTTAACTATTCGTTTTCGTTTTTTTTTCAAATACGAACTTTTTCCCATTATGAGTGGAATGGGGTCATTGACCCCCTCTCTCTTCTGCAGGGTCAGAGAAAGTTTAGTTTAAAGTGTTTCAACTTCTTCTATCTGGAATCTATCCGTGTAAATAATGCTGTCAACACGTTGACCAAAAGAGAAAGAAAGGGTACATTCTGGTTAATCTTTGTCGCCACTAAGTCTACCTATACCGTCTTTACGTTTCTGCACGTACTGGGCTCTTTATTTTAGAATGCTTCTAAAATGTAAGCAATGGTATAGCTTTTATAATAAATTTAGATGGGGGTTCGTAACAATATATATATATATATATATATATATATATATATATATATATATATATATATATATATTGCATAATGAGAAGCCACGTATACTTTCTTGATATGTATATAATATGGATAAAACAACTGAAAAGTTGCAAATTAAAAGAAAAAAAATTGAATGTTTTTTGTGAAAGTATTTGATATTTCAGATCGACTCGATCTTTCCTCAGAAATTAATTAAATAACTGTATTCGGAAGTTTGTTTACAAGTAGCGTCCGTCGCGAGACGCGGACGTCACGTGATGTGGAATGCAACTGTGTTTGAATATTTCTAACGTAAATCTAACGATAATATTTTAGATGTTGTTTAAAAAGGTTTTTTAACTATATCTAAAGAAATTTTTTAACTATAGAAATATTTATACAGATGGACCACCCATTAATGCAAAGAAACAAACACGTAACCTATATCAAATATATATATATAAACATATAAATAAATACTTTCACAAAAACATTCAAATTTTTTTCTTTTAATTTGCAACTTTTCAGTTGTTTTATATATATATATATATATATATATATATATATATATATCACCACGCCGAGATGCTATATATATATATATATATATATATATATATATATATATATATATATATATATATATATATATATATATATATATATATATATATATATATATATATATATATATATATATATATATATATATATATATATATATATATATATATATATATATATATATATATATATATATATATATATATATATATATATATATATATATATATATATATATATATATATATATATATATATATATATATATATATATATATATATATATATATATATATATATATATATATATATATATATATATATATATATATATATATATATAGCATCTCGGCGTGGTGTAATGGATAGCAAGCTTATCTCGCTAGATCAGTTACGACTGGAAAGTGAGTTCGATCCTCACTAGGTGCCCCATACTTTCGGCCTTGTGCCACATCTAAGCTACGCTTAAAAGATATATGTATATACTTCAACTACCTTAGTTAGTAGGAAAATTGATTTATCACGCCTCACTCATCAGCGTTCGACCGTGAATAAATAAAATCACTGGGCATATCGACTAAAAAGGAAATATAATAAAAGGAATCACACGCGTTTCAATAATATATCAAGGTCGGTATGTTTTTTTCATAAACAGCTCAAATTAAGTCCACACCAACAATCCTTCTGTCGACACAGGGTAAGTTGTTTTGGCCTCAAAATATTGTTTCCAGGGCTTTTATATGGCAGCTAAAATGTGATCTACATAAAACAGAGAACATGTCCGCGCGGAAGGATGTTGTACAGACTCGATTTTTTAAGAGATGTTATACGATTGCAGACCCATTCGAATAATTCTTGGGGCTTGTAGAGTAATTCTCTTCTCTTGTATTCGAATGGTGGTCCTGCCTATATAATCAGCTTCACACTGACATTTAGATTCATATTGCACAGAGCTAATTTCAATGAGAATGTAATACGCAAACTAGCCGAAAAGTAACTGCTTGACGCTAGTCGAGATTTCTTTAGCAAATCTCAAAACTACCAATCTAAGATATACAAAACATATTTTAGAACCAAAGAAGGATCTTAAATACAATTGGTCCTGACCAGACATCTCGACTTCAGTCGCTTTCTCGCCGACGTATTGTAACTTACTTTTGTCTTTTCTACAAGTATTTTCGTGGTAACTGCTCGGGCGAGTTTTTCCCCTAGTGCCCCGACTACATGAATTCAAACATGGTAACTAGATTGGCAACTAGGTCTCACCGTTTTACTGATGAACTGGCTAGATGCAACCACCACTTCTATCCTAACAGTTTCTTTTCTCGCACTACTCATCTGTGGAACTCCCTTTCGATTTCTTACTTCCCTGATAACTACAATCTCCAAAAATTTAAATACAACGTCAATCGTCATCTTCTGTCTTCTTGAACCCTGTTCCTTTGTTGTCCTTTCCTCAGTCATTCGCACTAAAGTCTTCTCGTTCTCTTTCACTTTCACTCCCTGTAACGCCCTGCGTCTTAGTGGCATTATCGCCTTGTTTGGGGTGAAACGATTCAAAAAGGATTTTGACTTCTGAAACTACACAATCTTAGAATTAAGGCCAGATTTTACCACGTTAGCCTCGTGGATTGAAAGCATAGGTTCTTAATTTGGGTAACGTAGCAATTGTGAGTTCAATCCCTGGGACTGGTCGTGTGTACTTGTACCCATTGGAAACGGAGGCGAGCAATAACTGAGTAGTACTAAATAAAGATTAGGCGAGATATCACGAGATATTGTCAGCGGAACGAGATCAATCTACCCGCGTAGATTAAATAAATGATTCCATTCGAAATTAACTGATGAAAGCCGGAAGGTATGGTGGCCGAAACGTGATAACTACAACAATGGTGAGGATAATAGTCCGCATGTAAATAATATGGATAATGATAGTTCCTCGGCCCAGAAATTTAGATAGAAAGAATGAATTAATTATTTACATTATTCGGACTATTGTCCTCATCTTTGTCGCCATATTTATTACAACGTTTCGGCCGTTGTATGCTTCGGCCTTCTTCGGGTGGTTGGACTCCTTAATTTGAGTAAAACAGTACAAAGAAGTTCGAAATACCAGCCGAAATATTTCCATAAAAAAAATAAATCATTCTTTGGATTTACAAGTTTTTTTCTTTCTTTTAAATATTCAACTACCAACAGAGACAAGCATCCTAACTTTGATCACAGCATTTTGTTATTTCCAATAGGTGTAGATAGGTTTCCCTATCGTCCGGTTCATACTGCCGCCCATCCCGTTCTTTTGAACAGGAGTAGAATTTTATCCTATTGGTTCCTGTTTAGGACTGGCTTTCTGCTTACTTCCAACGTCTTCTCATTCCCAGTAGCCGTTTGCGTTTTTGTGTTTGCTTGGAGGGAATTCATTGAAAAAAAATTCGAGTAAAACATTATACAATCAATAACGAATATTATCAGGTATTATTTATGAAAACAAAACAAAAAACAAACACAAACTCTGTTGTATCGAAACTCTTGCCAGAAGTATATATTCCCTTACAACGATACCCTCCTCCAAAAAGAATAAAAATTTTATTCCATGCTATAGGGTATAATTGTTCCCAGCATTCTCTTCTGTTGTGGCCATTGTCACGATTCCAAATATCCCCAGTTTGTTTTTATCTTGACTGGGTCAGGTTTTGATTTTCCTACTTCGTAATTTATTTTTGTCCTTCCCTCACCTTTAGTGAGCGAGCGTCTTGATTTTACCTACCAAACACCGATTTCGTCCGATCTTGAAGTTAAGCAACGTCGAGCTTGGTCAGTTCCTAGATGGGTATCCGTTTGGGAATACCAGGTACTGTAAGCTTGTATGTGCGGGTGGTGTAATGAAAAACGGCTCGGAATGATAAATCGGAGAGCCGAGCTCGGATTCCAGTCGGGTTCGTGACATTCACTTATGATGATCTTTTGGGCGAAAAGAGACATATTCGTCCAAACGTGACCCATGCGCCCCTACCAACACGCATTGGGCCAGCGCGGTAGGGTAATGTCTCGTTTCTCTCCAATAAACTGGTGAAAAGTCTACATCCAAAAGAGGACCTTCACAGCAGATGAAGGAGGAGAAGGAGGAGGACGAGAAGAAGAGGAAGAGAAAGAAGAAGATGAAGGAGAAGAAGAAGAGGAAGAAGGAGGAGAAGAAGAGGAAGGAGAAGAAGAGGAAGGAGAAGAAGAGGAAGAGTATGAAGAAGAGAAAGAAGACAAAGGAGAAGATGAAGGAGAAGAAGAAGAGGAAGAAGGAGGAGAAGAAGAGGAAGGAGAAGAAGAGGAAGGAGAAGAAGAGGAAGGAGGACGAGAAGAAGAGGAAGAGTATGAAGAAGAGAAAGAAGACAAAGAAGAAGATGGAGGAGGAGAAAAAGAGGAAGAAGGAGGACGAGAAGAAGAGCATGAAGAAGAGGAAGGAGAAGAAGAGGAAGGAGGACGAGAAGAAGAGGAAGAGTATGAAGAAGAGAAAGAAGATGAAGGAGGAGAAGAGGAAGAAGGAGGAGAAGAAGAGGAAGGAGAAGAAGAGGAAGGAGGACGAGAAGAAGAGGAAGGATTAAGAAGAGAAAGAAGACAAAGAAGAAGATGAAGGAGGAGAAGAAGAGGAAGGAGGACGAGAAGAAGAAGAGCATGAAGAAGAAAAAGAGAAAGCAGAAGAAGAGAAAGAAGAATGAGGAGAAGAAGAGGATGGAAGAGGACGAGCAAAAGAAGAAGTAGAAAAGCATGAAGAAGAAAAGAGAAGAAGAAGAGGGAGATGAAGGAGGAGGAGGAGAAGAAGAGGAAGGAGGAGGAAAGGAGAAGAGGAAGGGGAAGAAGAAGAATAACAAGGAGGAGGAGAAGAAGAAGAGCAAGAAGAAACGGTTATGATGTTTGCGATTAACTTTTACTTTAACATGTTTAAAGTAATTTAGAAAAAATCCCATTGGATTATCCATTCAGGTGAGTGCTGTTTTAGAAATTTGCTTCACAAAATATTGCCAAAAAACTGTGAAAAGTTAAAAATTCAAGTTGGTACATTGAGCCCCTTCGATGTTACAAATATCGGTAGACTGGTATTCAGTATTCTTTTTCTCTCGACCACTTCTTACATCTACTTATTCCTCTATTGAAGACTCTTGGGCACATATGAGGAAAGAGGGCTTGGAAATTTTAACACGCAGAGGACATGTTGAAGGCAAGAGGAACAGAAGAAAGCAGCAAATAACCTACCTACCGAGATTGTGTAAATATTTGGTAAAATATGGACGAGGGGAGATAGAAAAAAGACAAACATTACTAAGATCTGCAAAGGGTAGTAAGTTGTGGAGAACCCTAACCCCTAAAGTCTTGAAGGGACATGACAGATAGTGTAATAAGAATCCTGTCCCCCCCTCTGTACATTGCTTAATTTTAACTTTTCTTTCTATTTTTCTGTCTGTCTCTCCCTCTCACTTTCTATTTCATTCTCTCTTTCTTTTCTCACTCTTATCTCTCATGTTCTTTCTTTCTTTCCTTATAGAGTCTTCTTTACTGTACTTTTGTTTTCGTTTTTATTCCTTTCCCTATTTTTTATCCTTCACTCTCTTTACCTTTCTCCATTTAAGTTCATTTCTTTGTGTTTCTTTACTTATATTTTAGTTTCTCCATTACTACTTAATGTCAGCACAAGTTTAAAAGTGGTGACTGTGGTCTTTCTGGAACAAAAGACTAGTGAAGAAACGGTTTAATCACACAGATTAATAATACAATAATAGCGAATACCGTAGTCAGTGCGGCAATGCGTACGACTCACTTTGCGACAAATTTTGGAACTCCTGTTCCTATGAGCGGACGTACCACTCATAGTGAATGGATGAGACTATGTTCAACCATTAGAATAGAGAAGATCGGTTCTGTTTCTACACAACGGCATGGTAATGGTAATGTTAACAGTAGCTGTTTCCTTATAAGGAAACATTCGGCATTCATTGACCGAGCAGCCAGTGTTATTCGAAATTTCTAGGACACATAATGAGGAAAGAAGGCTTAGAAAACGTTTACTCACATGGCAGATTGAGGGTGTGTTGAAAGGAAAGCAAAGTACAATCTACCTGACGAGCTTTTGTAAATGGATAGCATAATAGGGATTGGAAGTGACAGTGAAAAGACAAAGCTTACTAAAAGAAAGAAAGAAAAAATAAAATTCTTTCTTTCTTTTTCTTTCTTTCTTTTTCTTTCTTTCTTTCTTTTTTCTTTATTTCTTTCTCTTTCATTTTCTTTCTTTCTTTCTTTCTGTTTGTTTATCTCTGCTGCTCTTTTTCCTATGACTTCATCGCTAAGATCATCAATCATTTGCAAATGTTACGTTGTAGCTCAAACCAGACACCAGCTTCGTTGACAAGGTGCAGTCTCTTTTAGTCAAACGCTTGTGGCTTAAAAATTATCCTTCAGCCAGATCTTTACCACGAGTGAAGAACAAAACAATTTCTCGTAGTAAACAAGATTTTATTCTTAGGTAGTACTTTCCTACTATAAGTGAGTGAAATCGAGTTGAGGTATGAGGTGGGGTGCGCAGTCAGCGGCCGTCGTCTGTATTTCTGCGTGGTCTACTTCGTCCCTTCTGCGCGGGATGGTCAGTTTTATAGACAACAGTTTTCTTTGTCCTGTCATCTTCGTCTAAAAAAGCAATTAATCTCTCTTCCGTCATTTTTTCTCAGTCTGCGCCTTTTGCACTTTGAAGTTGACCCCAATTACTGATAACCATCAGTCGAAAATAAATGTTGTGCATCGAGTTGTTTTAAGTTTAACTCATATTGCTATACAAACAGATATTTACATTATTAATTTCTGCTATTCAGGAATTTCATTCACTAGAACAAAAATAAATAAATAATACCAAAAGTATAAAATAAAGAAAACGTCGGTTCGATACTAGCCAATTGGCTTCATATTTTCTTCTTCTATGTACTGTGTCCTTCCAGGTGGTAAGTTATCATGGTCCTCCGCAACTTCCATTCCTTTGTAGATCTTAATAAGCTTTGTCTTTTCACTATTACTTTTAATACCAGAAATACTTTGTAAAAATTATTACCAGCAATAAGTTTTTGAAGAAAAATTATTACCAGCAATATATTATTACCAGCAATACATTTTTGAAAAAAAAAATTACCAGCAATAAAAATCTTGTCGGCATTAAAATCCCATTGAGGTTGATATACCGTAAAAGAAAACAAACCATAAAAACTATAAAACGACGCTCAGTCACTTAGATGTTAATCTGAATCTAATTCTTTTCTTGTTTAATATTTAACCGTGACTTATTTCAAGTCATAGTTAACCATGAATTAGTTCAAGCTTGAAAGCAACTATTTCGTTGCTTTCAAACTTGAACGCAATTTTCGAATTTTCGATACAATTTTCTAATAACATTGCTTTCAAAAACTATTTTCTTTTTCATTTAAAAACAGGTTTTATATGAAACTGTTTTCTCTCTGCAGTTCTGTCGTAACAACAGCCAGTTACAGTTGCTATGGGAATTGAGAGAAAGGCAACTCGAAGGAATCTTAGGTATGTATTTTGTTTTCTACTTAAATACACGGTATATCACGACCAAAAACGACTTTAGGAAGTATGGGGCCCACCCAATTGGAAACATCAGATTCACAAACAAATTCTTAAAAGAAGCTTTTTATCTATTTTTTTCACCTTTGGGAAGGTTCTATAGCCGAAATGTGCCGCTGCCAGTTTGGCTACGGAGACCAGACTGACAGAGAAAGGTTTTAATTACCCAGTTTAGGAAAGCACATCAAAAGGCGACAACTGAGATATTTCTTTTTGTGGTTCTTCATATATATATATATATGTATATATATATAGTACGAAATTGAAGCAGGCTGATATAGATACTTAGACGTACAACGAGAGATGTGCTTTATATATATATATATATATATATATATATATATATATATATATATATATATATATATATAAAACAGGATGTGTTTGTGTGTGTAACGAATGCTCGGCCGAATTTTCGACGAATTTGCACCAAAATAACATGCACATGCTCCAAGTTAGCGGGAAGACCAAGACCAACGATAGTGGAAATATTCGATTTTTTCATGCTTCTACGGCAGTTTTCATGTAGTTTGCGGCCAGTTTTTACTGGTCAGAGTGAGAGCCTATAGCTGGCTGCCACGAATAGGCAGGAAGATTATATTGGCCAGCGTGAGAGCCAACAGCTGACTGACACGAATGTTAACTAGCATGCTAACATGCAAAAAAACATCGATAGCTGCATTCGTCACAAGTGGGAAAAATTTAAATCTGCATGGCACTTTACTCCAATTGGCTCATTCGTTTGCTTAAACTCAACGTTGATTCTGATTCCGCAGAACTGGGTTGGGTGTGAAAAAGTATTTGTTGTTAACATTCTTTTTTCATTCGGTTTATTCCAGTTACGAGTCCTTTTTTAAAGCTGATCGTTTTGTGTTCATTTTGTTTAGTTCTTTTTTCGTACAGATTTAATGTTTATTATAGAGCTTAGAAAAAATTGGCAGTGTGAGATAGGCAAAAAGTAAGGCATGTAGCAACATCAGCACGGCAAAGGGCACTCCTTTAAAGGCAAGGAAGGGCAAAAATATTTTAAGTCAAGTGATAGCAACGCCGGGCCATGCTGCTAGTATATATATATAGTCAAACCTAATGAGCCAGACACACCTACCAAGGTTTCGCTTAGGCAGATCGTCAGGGTCGGCATATATATATATATATATATATATATATATATATATATATATATATGCGCGTGTGTGTGTGTGTGTGTGTGTGCCTTATATATATGTATATATATATATATGTATATAGTACTTTATATATATAAAGCACATCTATATACATATATATATAAGACACACACACACATATATATATACATATATATAAAGCACATCTATATACATATATATATAAGGCACACACACACACACACACGCATATATATATCAAGCACATCTATATGCATATATATATAAGGCACACACGCACACACATACACACATATATATATATGTGTGTGTGTGTGTGTGTGTGTGTGTATAAAGCACATCTCTCGTTGTACTTCTAAGTATCTATAGAAACCTGCTTCAGTTTCGTAACTGAAACGTAAACGACATCCATTTTAAAAGGATTTTTATGCGACATTATTTATTATTATTATTATTATTATGATAAGCGTTGTTATTAGTGGATAAACGCGTTTTTGGCAAATTAAAAAAAAATGTTTTTCCCAATGAAAAAAGCGGTCACAGGTTCGATTCCGGAGACACAATATTTCTTTAGTAGGAATTCTCGATCGATTAGTTTCATTTGAAGAATATAAAAAACGGATGGCAACTCTGAAAATAATGTTTATAACAATAAGGAATAATGTCGGCTGAAAAGATCCTTTCAAAAGTTACTGTTTTTTACATTTCAGGTAGGAAACTGAAAATCTTTACACAATTGCAGCCGTGTTTCGATGTGTATCAATGTGTCCCAATTGTAAATTACTGGCGAGTAATTTACAATTCAATAGATTGAATTATATAGATTCAATTATATACAATATAAAATTGATTTAAAAAATAATTGGTGAGTGTGTATTCGTTCAATCCAATTTTTCTTTATATCTATTAATCCATTAAATCCGATAATTCTTTAAATCCGATAATGCCTGAAATCCGATAAATCCTTCATTTCGTAAAGAAGCAAGTATTGTAGATCACCACATTTACTGCGCATCGTTTTGTTAAATTCAAGACAGTACGCCAATGAATGTATAAAATATCAAAGAAAACTTTTCCTTGCGAGGATTTTTGAAAGTAGCGCTGTAGATTTAATCTGCAATGTAATTTACTTTGTACTTATAACCGAGGCTTAGACAATTTACAAAGCTTCATACGTAAATAATCATATCAGTTTTGACGGATACTGTGCTATTACGGTTGTCAGTTTTTCGATACCTTTCTGGGTTGCTGATTTTTTACGACCAAAATTTAACGAAACCGGGGTTATCCGACGTACATTACAGTCTTACAGCTTTTAATTCCTGAAATCTGTAGAGTAGCAAACACGAGATAAATTGTATAGAATTCATCTTTGATCTTCCGAAAAACATGAAATGTTCAAGGGGTTTGTGATCTGCAATCCGACAAATTGTAAACAGCTCAGGGTTGTCAAGTTTACTATTTTCGATTTGATATGATTTTTTTTAAACTTTAAAGCTAACAAGAAATCTGTACCTAGAAATTTAACACGGAGTCGATGAACGATTTGTTCTAGCAATTATCTAACTTCATTCAGTAAAAATAATGTCTGTTCGTTAGAAGCTTGTGTGATCCACGAGTGATTCCTTAAATCGAGGTTTAACTGTACTTATAAATCGGCACCGGTCAAAGCCTGTTCTTTGGCCTAACCCTATCTAGTTTCTTAGCGCCAAGTGTTAGCCAAGTTTGTTTTATGAAATCTGGTCATCTTCGTTCTTTCTATCACGACGTTTCAGACGATGGCGTTTTGTGCCCTGGTGTAATGGATAGCGTCTCAGAATGAGAAATCGGGGAGCCGAGTTCGAATTCCAGTCAAGTTCTTTACATTCGCTTACGCTCTAATACCTTTCGGTAAGGTATAAATCCATCTATTCTCCCTCCAGTCGTAGGACGTGTATCTTGAAAAACCAGAGTTACCTTTAAAAAAAAAAATTGTTAATGCAATAGTCACTCGCAAAAATAATTATTCTTACGATCGAAAATATGTTTCGATTTTGAATAAACCACAAAGGGTTGATAAACCGTAAAAAACACAAATCAATCAATCCATCAACTCTTCTGCCTTTGTTGAGCAATTAATTTTAGAGAGGGCTGTACAGAAATTTTTTTCCGAACAGGGATAATGGATTTTTTTCTCTTTTTTTCACATTTGATATTTTCTTCTTTCTAAAGATGGAAGACGCCATTTTATAATTATTTATATTCATTTTTTAAGCGCATTTTCCAGGACGACATTGATGCCTCGCTTGACCCTAAAAACACATGTGCCATCGAAATCTTTATTCGCAATCTCTACATCTTTAGAAATGTACCTATGCAGTGACCTTTATAACAATCAAAAATTGACTGCCACTTCTACTTCGAGGTGAAGTGTCCCTTCAGTACGTGGGCGATCATGCCTCTCCACAACTTCCTGCTTTTAATAAATTTTGTCTTTTCTTTATCTTTCCTAATCCCTGTTCTGCCAACCATTTACACAAGCTCGATAGGTGGGTTATTGCCTTGCCCCTCTTGCATTTCATATGTCCTGTGAATGTTACATTCTCTAATCCCACTTTCCTCATTGCTCAACTGTCTCTTTTTGATCGTACGTATAAATGTCATTCACTACGGGTAATAAATTCCAAAGCAAATGTGAGGAGAACTTTTTGATCCTACGTATAAATGTCATTTTTGCTTCCATTTTATCTAAAATGTTTTCCCATCTTATCCAAAACTTCGTTCAGTCCTGTAGAACCACATTTTGGTGGTATCACGTCTCTACTTCATCTGTGAAGAAAATTGTCCAGCATTCACTACGGGAAACAAATTCCAAAGCAAATGTGAAGAGAACTTGTTTTTCTTGTTGTTGTTGCTGCTGCTGCTGTTGTTTTTGTTGTTGTTCTCTCCTTTTCTTTCCCTCCAATAATAATAACTATTATTATTATTATTATTATTTCCTTTCTTTTCTGGTGTTTCTTTCCGGGCCACTTCAATAGACCTAAGGTTATAGATGGCATCATAACATTATTATGATTATTATGATTATTATTATTATTATTTTTATTATTATTATTATTATGATTATTTCCTTTGATTTCTGGTATGTACTCATTTCAGTCCGGGTCCCGACCAGAGACCTAAGCTCAGAAATGGCATCATGACATTTTCTACTGAGCAGTTTAAAAAAAATCACACATATTTTACACAGATAAAGCGCTTCGTAAAGTGTGGGCTGTACTTGTGACAACAATTTTTTGTATTGCTTTAAAGCATGGGCTTCCAGGAATCCCTTTAATGAGTCTATTGGAATATTTTCCAGTCAATCCCAAGGCTCCAACTACAACTGGAATTGTTAATGTCCTCATGTTCCACATTTTTGACATTTCGATTTCATGGTTCATGTATTTTGATAGTTTTTCGAAGATCGTCAAAGATACATTGCAGTCTGCATGGACTGCCATATCAATAAAGGGGCACATTTTGTTTTTGCGGTCTCTAATCACGATGTCTGAGCGATTAGTTTTGATTGCTCTGTCTTTGTGTATTGCAAAATCCCATAAAATTGTTACAGGTCTCATCTCCGTATCCGGAACTGGGTGGTGTTCATACCAATTTATTTCAGTTTCTTTCCAGTAGAAGTTGCAGATTTTCCAGTGCAAATATTAGCCCACTCTGTCATGCCCAGATTTATATTCGGTGGGTGCCAATACCGCGCCATTTGATACAAGATGGTCAATTGTATCTGGGTACTTATCACAGAATCTCCATTTTGGACTAAAACAAATGTTCAGTATTGTACTTAGTAAATTCTTCGGTTACAGATTTTAACACAGCACTAAATAGCCACTGATGTGTACGGGGTTTGTTTACCTTATTATTATTATTATTATTATTATTATTATTATTATTATTATTATTATTATTTCAGACCTGCATTTGTGTTATAATCCCGTGAAGGGTCATAACCTAGAGCAAGCAAAACATGTAATTTTGTGTTGTTTACGAAACAAAAGACAGCTATTAAGCACTCCACTAAAAGAACCAAAAAATAAATAATAAAGATCTTCGTAGGATATGGGCTGTGCTTATTACAACTTTGTGGGGATTTCCTGGAGATATGGTGCACCAAACATTTTGCTGATTTGTTGTTGAGTTCCTTTTTTTATCAGACCCAAAGCTCCAACTACAACAGGAACAATTTTAGTTTTTAGGTGCTATTATTATTATTATTATTATTATTATTATTATTATTATTATTATTATTATTATTATTATTATTACCACATACCTAAGGTCAGAAATGCTATTATGATATTTTTCCCTTTACATTTGTACATTTTTCCTTTTCCATTTGTAAAGAAGAAAAATGCAAACTTATACACATTTTACATAGATAAAGCCTTTCGTTGCCTGTAAGTTTTGCTTTTAAGACCATTTTTCTTTCTTTAAGACATGGGATGCCAAGATTCCCTTCAATGAGTCTATCAGAATATTCGTAGGATATGGGCTGTGCTTATTATAACTTTCGGGGGGATTTCATGGGGAGATGGTGCACCATGGATTTTGTTGATTTGTTCTTGAGTTCCTTTCTTTTTCAGACCTAAAGCTCCAACCACAACAAGAACAGTTTAATTATTAAATGCCACTTTTTTTTCTGTTCACATATCCTAGTTTTTATATTTGTTTAGTTTAAAAAAACAAACATTGCAAAGATGTTTTTGTCACTCCGTACGTTCATATCAGTGTGAAAATGTATTCTTTTTTGTCTTTGATCATGATGTCTGGGTGATTTGCTTATATTGTTCGATCTGTGTTGATAGAAAAATCCCAGAGGATGATAACATCTGCTCCCTAAGCTACAGATTCTGGGTGATGTCCATAGAAGTTTGCAACTGTTTTTGTCCCGTCGTATAGACGGCACTTCCAATGCAGCTATTGACTTAGTGTTATGACGTTTTTTTTTGTATCTATTGGGTGTGTGAGTATCGCATATCATGAGATAAGCTAATTATTATTATTAAACCTTGTTTTTTACAAATTTCGGAAATTATTTTTTATTTTACTGTAACAATACTTTTGAAAAAGGATCATCTCCAATTAGTGGGTTTACTGGAGCAAGAAATGGCATATGAATTTTAACGCCTCCAAAATAAATCTGTTTTTGTTTAATCACCACAGAGAAACTTTGTCTACCATCAGAATGACTCATACTGAACTCCAGGAGAGCGACACTCTACGCCTTTTTGGCCTCACGTTTTCCACTGACTTGAAGTGAAGGGACTGTATCGAGTCAATTGCTACGTTTGATACAAACAAGGTTGGTTCACTGTGTTGTGCCAGACAGTTTTTCTCGTCAGAATCCATCTTGCAAAGTTATAAATCTACCATTCGTCCGTGCATTGAATACTGCTGCCATATCTGGTCTGGTGCTTCTGCTGTGCATCTGGAGATTCTTCACAAAATCCAGAGAAGTGTTTGTAACACAGTCGGTCCTGACCAGGCATTTCCTAACGTGTCTTCACTCTGCCTGTTCTACAAATATTTTCATGATAAATGCTCGGACGAGTTTTTTGTCCTGGTGCCCCGACTACATGAATTTAAAGCGGGGCTGACAACATGAATTTAAGCGTGCTACTAGATTGACAACTTGGTCTTACCGCATTATTGATGAACTAACTAGATGCAACCGTCATTTCTACTCTAATAGTTTTTTTCTTTTTTCGCACTTCCCACCTGTGAAACTCCATTCCGATTTTTTGCTTCCCTGATAACTACGATCTTCAAAAATTTAGATGCAACATCAATCGCCATCTTCTGTCTTCTTGAAACTTTTCTTGCCCTTTCCTCAATCGTCTCTATTTTTAATCTATTCATTCACTTCCATTCCCTGTAACTCCTCTACGCTCTAGTGGTACTGTCGCCTTACTTGAGGTGAGATGATTAAAACAAAATAAATACCGTATTTGACGCCATATAAGACGCATGGGCGTATAAGACGCACCCCAATTTCAGCAGGGCAAATTAATAAAAAAAAAAATAGTAATTCGTAAAATTAGTAAAATATTTTTTAGTAAAATAAGTGCGTTTAGTAAAATATGCCGTCAAATATGGTAAATAAAATAAAATACAAATAATTCTCATATCTCACTGGCCTTGCAGTGAAAGCTTCCTAAGTTCATTTATCGTGCTTAAGGTAAGGGACTTACCTTTAAGCACGATACACACAGTACAGATACAAGCTTTATCTCCTTCTCCTCGTCTTAGTCACTGGCTAATCATATGTCATGTGACACAGTCAAATGAAAACCTACCTTTCCCTCTTTTTCTCGTGACTGCATTCCTAAGAAGCGTCCCTTTTCTGTTTTTATTCTTTTTTCATTTTAAAAGCGAATCGTCGTCAATCTTGTCCGGTATGTTTTTCTTTTTCTTAGCTTTCGCTACTCAATGTATTTCAAATAGAGAAAGGCAAAAAAATCAATCTTTAATTATGGGCAAAGCGATCAAACAGGACATGGAAAAAAAACTGTACAGGAATGAACTATAGCTTGTGTACTTAGCGGGATTTCTTTTCAAAAAATTACACCTCGATAAATAAACCAAGTTCGGAGAAAACAAACTGGAGATCCGAAAAAATTGGGTGGGGGCAATATTGTATTTCAATTCATATGGGGAAAAACGCCTTTTTAATTCAGACAATCTTGATTATGTTATTAAAGACAACATTTCGACCAAATACACGCTGACCATCATCAGGTGTCCATTATTTGGCTGTTACGCCTGTGTTATAAGTAACACCATGGTTTCGTTAAAAAACACGATAACATGATAAAAACGGATTTTTAAACGTGATGAAAACAAAGTTTTATCATCAAAATGTTTATGTTATTATTAAGAGGAAAAACTAAAGTATTTTTGATTATTTTACTAAATTTTTCCATCCGTTTTAGAACATTTTACCTTTTGATTAAAAAACCTTGTTTCTCTTTGCGTCAGCGGAACTACTAAACTAACATATCAAACTTTTGCGCATTTTTTGCAGTGACAGACATTAATTGGGAAAATCTTGTAAAAATAAAAAAAATGGTAGATTTTAATGAAACTTTCAGAAACCATTCACAAATGATTGAAATTATTATCTTTTATTTTAAGTTATGGTATATATATATATATATAAATATATATATATATATATATATATATATTTTACATCTGTTACCCACGCCTTAACTAATTTTATGAAAACTCCAGAAATTCAACGCTGAACATTTTATTAAAAGCAGAAGATTTTGAAGAATTTAAATCATGCTTTTTTAAAAAAAGAATCGAACCACTCATAACCGAAAATTAGCTCTGAATTGTAACATACAACCCCCTATAAAACAAAGACATTATTTAATTTCAAAAGCTTATTTTATGAATAAGAACAATATTGTCTGAAATAAAATAAAAAATTTCGATAAAAAATGAATTTTTACAACAATTCTTTTCTTTTTTTGGGGGGAGGGGTATTACTTAATTTTTTTACAATTTTACATAAAAGTTTTTAATTTCAATTTTTGTCATTCAAAATTATCTTCCATTGTGCAAGGATTAACATCTAACAACAGAAAAAAGTTAATTTTGTAATTAAAAATCTTCCAAAATAAAAATAGCGGTTATCGAAATCTATAACTGGTTAATTTAATGATTACATGGGCGGAATGTGGCAAGCCTGTGGATACCCTACCGCTACTTCTGCAGAAAATGCTTGGATGAACTACATTCCTTGGTCTCGCCAAATCAAACCTTCATGGATAGGACACGCCATGCCACTTACATAGTAGCAAGACACCCACAATCCTTCCGTATTCCATTGGTGAGAAGTCCCACTTGTGCAGCTTCTTCCCGAGAACCACTGCTCTGTGGAACCGACTCCTAACAGGATGTTTCCCCGATCGCTACAATCAAGAAGGAAAACAACGTGAAAATTACGAGAATTAAATGTATTTTTCAGCCTAGCAGAATTTTTTCAAAAAACATCTCAGTAAATAGCTGGAACTATAATATTCAATAAATGAAGAAACAAGTGATTTATCTGATAGACCGACTCAAGTATTTCGCTTCGAAGCCCTCATCAGGGTCAAATGTTCGATAAATCTCTAAATAAATAAAAGCTTTATCGGACAATTGGATCTGATGAGCGTTTCGACGTGAAACTCTTGAGTCGGTCTAAGAGAGAGGTTCTCAACCTTTTTTGTCCAATGCACCCTTTTCATTATATGCTAGAATGTCATCCCTCCCCACTTCCCAAGACTGCCCGACTCAAAAGATGCATTCCAAATAATATGCTTATATTATCGAAAATGTTTTCTATATAATTTCTTTTCCATATAAGTATATATACACATTTACATGGGTTATTTTTATAGAGGAGTTTTTTTTACACTTATGATGGGCTCCAAATTCTGTAAATAAAAAACAAGAAAGAGTAAAAACCTAAACTGAAACCACGAAATTCTCCCCTAGGTGGAATTCACGCCTGGTTGAGAACCCCTGGTCTATTAGATAAGACATTTGAACATTTCTGGATTTACTGAATTTATATATATATATATATATATATATATATATATATATATATGAGAGAGAGAGAGAGAGAGAGAGAGAGAGAGAGTCAACTCTCCAGTCGAATTTGACGTATGAGGGTCAAGCATATCAGTTCCTAGGAACCGAGAGCCCAACACTAGCACATGAGATTTGATTATAGTGGTGAAGGTTTTGTGCAGAACTATCCACACTTTGAAGGGCCGAATACAGAGACCTGGTGCACTACGACCCTCCGGAGGTTTTGAATTCAGAGTTGTCCTTCTCCTAGACCAGTTGCCATCCAAGACACACACACACACACACACACACACACATATATATATATATATATATGTGTGTGTGTGTGTGTGTGTGTGTGTGTGTGTGTGTGTGTGTGTGTGTGTGTGTGTGTGCCATGGATGGCAACTGGTCTAGGAGAAGGACAACTCTGAATTCAATATATATATATATATGCAATCATTCCAGGCAGATCCTGTGTAAGCTTTTTTGGGGATATTAGTAACTTTTTCTTTTTTTTCGAACAATAAAATAAAAAAGTATTGAATCGTTTTATTATCAATTGATTGTAACTCGTCTGTCCTGACGATTTCGCAAGTAATGTTTTGTTAATCAACAAAAAAACTCACATTTAAACGTGTGTAATATTCTGTTATTCCGTAATCTGTTCGGAACAATTTGTTTGTTTTTGCAACCTGTTTTTGGAGTCTTCAATGACTCTTGTGCCTTGTATTAGTAAACAATTAGTTAAAAAAAATTAAATAACTAAAAAGAGAAAAATAACTAAATAAAAGAAAAAAAAATAGGTTTCTTCCAATCTCCAGGCACTGAAATGATTCCGGGCAACACTGAATTGAAAATCAAACTGAAATATCTACGTACATTCTGAAAATTACTATCAGTATATAATAACTAGTTAGAAGTTCTTCTCTTTCCTTGGACCCCCCTGTAGGCAATCCTTAAATAGCACCATGACTTTCGCCCGTTTATCTCAACTGCTATCACAGGTCAGCTCCACATTAGGACTAAGACAACGTTAGAGATTACGTCCCACCGATTGTCCTATGATTTAAAATGATAAACGGACCGAAGGTATTGCAGGTACGTGAATGTTTTTCTAGTAACCTCTTCGAACAATAAAATAAAAAAATGTGTAGAATCGTTTTTATTATCAATTGATTGTAACTTGTCTGTTCTGATGCTTTTGCAAGTAATGTTTTCTTAACGAACAAAAAAAAACAAAAAAAAAACTCACATTTAAACGTGTGTAATATTCTGTTATTCCTTAATCTTTGCGGAACAATTTGCTTGTTTTTGCAACCTGTTTTTGCAGCCTGTTTTTGGAGGTTTGGTTGCTCTTCTCTCGGTTTAAAGTGTTATTACTATTATACATTGATTCATTCAGGCCATGGGACACGTTGTTTTTGTTGTTCTTTTTTTGTTGTTCTTTTGTTGTTCTTCTTCTTTGTTGTTTTTTGTCGTCAATACCACAAAATATCAGTAGCCTTTCTTTTTGGTCTATTTTTTGTCTTTCGAAGTACTTTCAGTGACGCTTTGGTTTGGTTTGTTTTACGGCATATCAACCTCAATGCGTCATTTAATGCCGACAAAATTTTCATAGTTGGTAATCTTCTTTTCCAAAAATCCACTTCTGGTAACATTTTTTCCTTCAAAAAATCTATTTCTGATATGTTTCCTTCGCTGGTAATATTTTTTTCAAAAAATGCGTAGCTGGTAACACTTACTTTTCAAAAATGCATTGCTGGTAATAATTTCTTTCACAAAGTATTTCTGGTATTAAAACCCACCTTCACGCTTTAATAGTGTTTTGACCCCAGTTTGGGTGCTAACTATTTGCCAATAGTTGGGACCCTAACAGGTGCTACCACCCGGGTCAGGGTAGACCTGGGAACACCAGCAATTAAGAGGTGGTTCCACGCTCCTCAAAACCTCCTGCTGTTGGGCGTAGTTTATCGTCTTACCCAGGACGCAGATATAGTTTATCATCATACCCAGGACGGCTTTGAAACGAATTTCAAGTATTTCAATTAAAAATTGATGGTTCCTTAAGTTTGAAAAAGAAGAAAAACACACAAATTCTGCTGTTGTTGTTTCTTCATTGTTATTATAGCTCAAGTACTCTTTTTTTACCAATTACATATGCCGGCACAATTAAATTAATTTCTTCTATCTCCTCGCAGTACGGTGTCTATTTGGTACGACACGATTATTATTTATTAAATAAGTTTCTCCGTGGTAGGATTACTTTTTACCTCAAGCAAGACAATAAAGCCACTAAGTTGCAAGGGGTTACTGAGTGTGACAAAATATGAGAAAAAGAAAACATTATTAAGGAGAGAAAAAAACAAAAGAATAGGAATTAAGAAAACTGAAGATAACGATTGACATTGCATTTAAATTTTAGAAGATCAAACTTGACTAGAAAGCAAACATCTGGAAGAGAGTTCCACAAGCAAGAAGTGCGAGAGAAAAAACTGTTCTCATATGGTTACACCTAACAATTTCAACTGTAAAACGATGAGACCTATCTGTCAATCGAGTTGTACACTTACATTTCTAAAGCTGAGGTAGAAAAGAGGAAAGTTCATTAGAACAATTACTATGAAAATATTTATAGGAAAGGCAAAGGGAAAATGTTACGGTGGTGGAAAGTGACTGAAGGCAAGATGTCAGAACCGATGACATTGCAGATTCTTCTTTGGATTTTGTAAAGAATATCTAAATACATATCAGAAACACTAGAGCAGGTGTGAGTGCAATATTCAATGCATAGACGAATGGTATACTTATAAATGTGTAAGATAGATTCTGGTGAGAAAAATTGTCTAGCACGACACAGAGAGCCAACTTGCCGGGCAGCAGACCTAACAAATGATTCAATACGATATCAGTGGAAAACGTTTGCCCGAGAAAGCCCGATAGGCCACTTTCCTGGAGGTTGGCATCAGCCATGCTCATGGAGGGCAAAATAAAGTTCTCTCTGAGACGGTAAAAAAGAAAGAAGTTTCGTTTTGAAGTTGGTAAAATTAACAAGCCATTCCTTGCCCCATTTTTTCTAGAATCAGAAATTTCCGACAGAACGTTTATTTGAATTGGCACGTTTATAAATTGACAAATTGCTACTGGCATGTCTATCTCAGACGCCACTTCGTCGTCGTCCTCGTCGTCGACGTCGACAGCGGTTTTATCTCGCATCCAAGAATTTAATTTCACCTTTGCTGATCGCTTCCTTTATGGTAATGGCGTTGATGACTAAATACGCCGCCAACGTGCAGGTCTCAGGACTAGAAGCTTCCAGTTTCATCAAAACCTTCTTCCGTCATCCATTCCTTGTCGCCGTTTGTCTTTGGTTGTAAGTGAAAGAAAATGAGAGTAGAAGAAAGTGCCGATGGCGTAATGGTCCCAACTTGCCAGGAAGAGATCCACACACTTCATTTCATAACCTTCCTCTGCGGTACATATAGATTGACACATGTAGAAACTGTAACAGACTACCGCTGATTCTGTTATAATTTCGAGTAACGCCTTCTGTAGCATGTCCGTCATGCGTAGCCCTCATCATCTGCTTCTTCAACTGTTGAGATCTGTTGTAATCGCCATTCTCTTGTCCCGCCGTTGGAGTCTTTGGGGTTGGTCATTTATATTTAACAGAAACGAACAGCATTTAAAGATGAGCGCATCAGTTATAGGCGGAGATAAAGGAATTGTCGACCCGAGTTCAAATTCTAGCTTAGTCTTTTTCATTCCTTTTCGCACAATGCTTTTGTGAAAGATATGGATACGTATCTTCTCCTCCCAGCTATGCGTTAAATAGGATAAACTGGGGCCTATAACCTTAGAGACCAGCTACTTGCAGACTAAGAGATGTGAATTCCTTCAGTCAGTTATGTACCATGCGTGATACACGCTTAGACGATCATGTATCTTTCGATACATGTCTGACGAGGCAGATTTTTTTCCGCAGCAGAGTGTCATTTCTTTCTGCAGTGGACCAGTTGCCATCCAAGGCTATAGAACCCGGTCTGTTCTGCTATTTACCCATAGCTGTGGGGAGAAGAAGAGGATTTATACCTTTCCCAAGCGTCAGTCAGTTATGTGCCATGCGTGATACACGCTTAGGCGACTATGTATCTTTCGATACATGACGTCATTTACCCATAGCCGGATGGAGAAGAGGATCAATACCTTTCCCAAGGGTATTAGCACGCAAGGGAATGTAATGGATTCGACGGGAGTTCGAACTCGGCTCTCCGGTTTCTCAATCCGAGCCGCTATCTATTACTCAACTGTGAATTCCTTAAAGACGGTAAATGAACTCCCTGGGCTGTAAAAGCTTTCATTTGCTGTGCGGTCCAAAACACATCAGATCAGATAATGATTCCCTCTATATAACGGGACGAGTGCCTTTACGAAACCACCCAACAAGGGTATTTTTTTTAATTAATACTCTACAATGTAGAGGTTAATAGACGTAAGTTTACAGTGTTTAAAAACACACGTTTAAAGTAACAGAAAATAATGTAGGATTATAAATAAAATCCCTAAATTGGTTAGAAATTAATAAGATAAATTTAATGAATACTTTGGGGAAAAAATCTAAAATATTTGCTATTTGCCTGACTGATTTTGTTGGAAAAAAAGCATTTGTTTTCGAACAATGACTGTGAGTTCTGTACCAGTGATTACAAAGGTGTGAGATACGAGATCGATTGGTCTGAAATGAGAGGCCGGGAGTTACGTTTGACAACTGCCAGAGATGAGATGATTGCAATTTCTGCATTGTTTATCCACTGCCTGAGTAAATATTGATCCATAAATCCTGCAAGATGTTGTTTATAGTCCCGGGAAAGACGTGCACGGGGAAATAATTTGGATTTCTTATAACACCTCCGTACGGCTTTAAACAATTCCCTTCGTCTCGTAACACAGATGTATTTGAGCTTAATTCAACTTTACGCAAAGTCTATCAACAATAACACGTTGAGACCATATATATATATATATATATATATATATATATATATATATATATATATATATATATATATATATATAATAGTCAAACTTGCAGACAAATGGGATTAAAAAGACAAAAAGAAAATAGAAATTTACGTTGAATGCGAAAAAGTAACATCCATATCATCTGGCTTTTGTTGAGAAGGAATAAAAAAAAATGGCGTCATCACATTACGGCACACAAAGGTAGCCTATTTATATTTTGCTGTTTTTTACGTATTTATATTTTTACGAATTCCTTTTACCTTTTCTTTACTTTTTCTTTTTTTTTTTTTTTCGTTTTTAGAAAAAATCTTTTTGTCACCAAAAGTCACATGTCTTTTAAACTGTTTGGGTTATTCGAACGAATGCTACGTAAAGGAGACAAGTACTACTATAGCGACATTGATTCTCATTGGCTGGCCCATATTTGTGTCCCTCTATCGGACGAAGATCATATTAGTTAATGCATTTAACAGGCTTAATAATTTCAATTCACGTTGTGTGCGTGGATGTATGACTGTATTTCACTTCCTTAAAACTTATGTATGTTGCAAACACGCATGCATATGTCTCAGTAAAATAATGTCAGACATCCGACAACAGCCAAATAGATTCAGTAGTGGCGAGAGTATTCTATACCTTTTCTCCTTCTCACCCATTTTTTTATATTTCAGGTATCGTTTTCGCGTTTCTTTGAACCTGTTTTTGTAATATATAAGTATTCTGAAGGTAATTAAAAATGTCTCATGCATCTACAGGTTAAAAGAGCAAAAAGAGAGAAAATAGTTTATGTTCTTTCCTTTTATACCGCTTATTATTACGCCACCGAGCGGACGTTAAGAGAAGTCCACTGGCAAAAAAAAATTAGTAATTACGCAAGTCAAGACAGATTACCATCGCGAGTTATCGTGCAACATGAAAGAGACACATTGCTCTCGAAATCAGAGAATTCATATAGAATAAAAGATATTCGCGGCTTTATGATTTGTAAATATATAATTACCATTCATTGTCAATATATCGAATTTTATTTACTTCGTGGAAAATAGTGTTGGCCCATAAAGTCAATATGAAATTGTGGTAACTGAAAAAAAGTTCTTTGGTTGACAGGAAAATTTATGCTAATGTGTCACATATGGACTGAACGCGCTGTTTCAGTGTAGCCCATCCGAATTCAATATTTTCAGTATATAGTGGAATCTGTAATGTCATTCAGTTGACAGTTGAAAACTTTCAAAATGAACTTATCCAACACGTGAAGGAGTTATTATATATTTATATGCAGAAAAACCTAGCTTACAAAAAGAGAGAGTAATATATTTGTGAGATCATCTGTAATCTGTGTGGGGGGGACACATAGTTCGGTTGGGTAAAAAGTCGGTTTGCCAATACGACATTTTTTTTTTAAATCTGGAACCAAAATACCTCCCCAGAGTTGGGAACGAAATGGGTCTTGTCGCATCGTCTCGTTGAGAGAGCTTCAAAAAAAGGAGAATTTATGCTTTTTTTTTCCTTTTATACCAATTATTACCGCGCCACCCAGCGTCCGTTAAGAGAAGTACAAAACGTGTATATGTTAACTTCTCCAGTCAGTTTCCACCCTGTTTTTCAGCCTCGTGCCACACTTTTTTTTTATTATCTTAGAAATAAATTAACTCGATTCGGGTTTAGTAATAAATAAAAGCCTAATTTGTGTAACACTCAAACCTCCTGAAATCTGATGGGGAAAACAAAACTCGTATAGATATTTCGTGAAATAAAAGAAACTATTATTATTATTCACATTCTGATGTTAAGTGATACTTAACATGCTCACTGCTTACATTTCTTTTCATTGATAGCTCTACGCAGATTATTTTATTACATAAAGCTTATTTTTATTATTGAGATAGCAGCTCGCCCTACGTTACGAATATTACGTAGCCCAATATATCTATTATGACTGCAAGTGTGATACGAGTATACCAGGCACACGCAGCGCAGCCAAACGTATGCGATATGATGACAGGTCTTGATAAAAGCAGTACAAAACTTGCAGATGAGACACAATTAGAAATATTTTCAGGGCGAGTAACCTAGTCCGCTGAAAAGGTCTTTGATTGAGGCTGTCCCCAATTCTCTAGATGTCACTCCTAAATCGTATTGGCTGCCTCATCTTTCAAACTTAAAAAATAACTCTATCGACATCTGGCTATGATGTTCTCTCACTCTTCCGGTAATGAACAGAGATATACAGTGCGTTAGTCCCTAGGGGATATGACCAGGTGGTTACGGTCAGGTAACTGATAAGCAAATCTGTGGTACTGGACGCGCTGTTTTAGTGTAGCCATTACGAATTCAATGTTTTCAGTATTTCGTGGAATCTCTAATGAAATTCAGTTGACGGTTGAAAACTTTCAAAATTAATTTATCCAAAACATAAAGGAGTTATTATATTTTATAAGCAGAACAGCATAGCTTACAAAAAGAGACAGTAATATACTTGGGAGATTATCTGTAGTTTCTGTGTGTGTGTGTGTGTGTGTGTGTGTGTGTGTGTGTGTGTGTGTGTGTGTGTGTGTGTGTGTGTGTGTGTGCGCGCGCGCGCGCCACATAGTTCGGTTGAATAAAAAGTCAGTTTGTCAATACGACAATTTTTTTTCATCTGGGGACAAGACACCTCCCCGGAGTTGGGAACGAAATGAGTCTTGTCTCTGTCGCATCTTCTGGTTGAGAGAGCAAAAAAGACAAAGAGAGTTTATGTCCTTTCTTTTCATGCCGATAATTACCGCGCCACCTAGCGGTTGTTAAGAGAAGTACAAAATGTGTCTCTGTTAACATCTCCAATTAAGATCGGGATCCATGAGAGTCATGCATGCTGTAGCATCAAGGCATTTATTATTATTATTATTATTATTATTATTATTATTATTATTATTATTGTTATTTACACGGCGAGTTTTAACAATTGTTGTATCTGATGACTCCCGCTGGAGATCAAGTGACTTTTGTGAAAAACTTACCAATCAGGAGTCCTGTAACCTATTAGCATCTTTGGGTCACCACTTGTACAACAGCATTAGATGCTGTGGGTGCGTCTATGACAAGATAGTCTGTTTCTGTTTAGGCTGGGTTTGAATTCACAGTTTTCCTTCTACAGGGTGCGATGAGTAAATTGTCGACATTTTATATTTTTAAGTTTACGCATGCGCGTTGTTTGTTTTTTATATTGTCGACTGCACAGTATAGTTGGGTCAGTTGGGCACCGTCTGTGAGAAAAAGAGCACTATGGCGCAAATCACTCCGCCAGAAATTTGGAAACGGCATGCTATACTACTTGCCATCGCACCGGAATCTCCAATACGAACATTTCAGAGTGATTAGGTGTCAATATGAGGACAATGGCGAGAATTCGGCAGGAGTTGGATAAATCTAATGGTGATTACGAAGATATTTGGAGTGATCACTAGTGATAGCGACGTTATACCTCCACAGGGCCCCAGACTCAATACAGAGGCCTACATCGTGCCTTGAGTAGGTAGTGCTACCCTGGGTCAAGAGAGTGTCTGCTGGGAGACCTTATGTCTAGCAACAGGACTCTGCACCTTGCTGCACAAACAGGAGAACCCAGTCGGATAATTTCTGCAGCAATATCGCCCCTTAAGTCTGGCCATCTAACTCTCCAGACTGCAACCCACTTGATTATTATGTATGGGGCACAGTTTAGCGAGAGACTAACAAAACTCTTTGTGACACCAAAGATGAACTGAAGGCAAGGATTATGGTAGAATTTACCAACAAGGATACCGGCCAGAAGAGTTGCATGAGATTCCGAAGTCGCTCGGGGGGGGGGGCGTAGTAGAGGCAAATGGCAATTTTATTGAATAATTATACTCTTTGAAGATATTTTTGCACCTTGTATTTCCTTCTGTCACCGAAGGCAAGAGAGTCCAATCAACACTGCTGTTTGACTCATAGCCGAGAGAAAGATAGCCTGACGAATTCCATCAATCTTTCAATTTGGATTTTGTATTCAGAGTTCTTGGTCTTCTAGACTGGTTATTCTGCTAAGGCTAAAGACTCCACTGTGCCCTGCTATTTAACTCTTTCGCTGGCGGAAGTTGTAAGATTCGGTCAGAATTTCAACTCAATACACTGATTACATTTTTCACACCGTTAACTGCTCTGTTATATTTTCTTTTTTAAAATTTTAACAAGACTTCTCCCTAAGCAAAAAGGGGCGGATATTTAAGTCGTCCGAGATTTTCGACAAAGAGGCCACTTTTTAATCATGTCACTCTTTTTCCATCCACCAGCAGTGATCAAGAAGCTTAAAACCGAAAACGTAACTAGTTTCTCGCCCAAGGCGTAACGCTCCAAATATTACATATTTCTAACTAGACCACCCATAAATCCGATGGGTTCCTTTTAAAAGCAGTTCATGATACAAAATGATGAAGTAACTATATTATCGATTTTATTATTAATTACACCCATTTTAATTTGTATTTGCAATACAAGTTATTGTAATAATTATTTTTACTCACATTATACAATATTACTTAAATCGAGCGAAATAAGAAATTAATAAGAGTACATTTACTTTCTTTTAGAATGAAATTGCAAACTGGTATCACACTAAATGCCTTTCCATTCAAGTAATAGTAGCTCCGGGAGGACAATCTATACCAATTTTAATATTTACCATATTATAATTTTCAAAGGTGACAGTCATTCCCCTCAAAAATCAACAACAACAACAATGTAGCAATCGTCTGCTTCAGTCAGTTATGTGCCATGCGTGATACACTTTCGATACATGACTGACGAGGCAGATTTTTTTCCCGCAGTAGATTGTCATTTAGTTCTGCAATAGATCAGTTGCCATCCAAGGCTATAGAACCAGGTTTGTCCTGCTATTTACCCATAGCTGGGAGGAGAAGAAAAGGAGTCTTACCTTTCTCAAGGGTATTATTAGCACGTAAGTGTATGTAATGGATTCGACTAGAATTCGAACTAATCGTCTGCTTAGTGAAATTTATTTATTAAAATAACAGAAAATATGGATACCTCCTTTTTATCCACTTAGTTTTAATTTTTTTCTAGGTAATTTTTTCAAAATAATAATTATATTCCTTTTGTTTTAAAAATACGTAGTAATGTTGGTTACTATATTATGAGTGTTTATTATTTTTCACTCACATAAGACTAAGAGTGTTATGTATGCAAGTGTTTGCTTATATACACTGATATAAAAAAGTTTATCGATATAAACATACATACATATAAGATTAGAGTATTAGAATTAGATAGATAGATAGATAGATAGAAAGAAACAGTTTGAAATAGATAAATAGAAATGGAGATAGATAGAGAGATAGATAGATAGAAAGAAACAGTTTGAAATAGATAAATAGAAATGGAGATAGATAGATAGATAGATAGATAGAAAGAAACAGTTTGAAATAGATAAATAGAAATGGAGATAGATAGATAGATAGATAGATAGAAAGAAACAGTTTGAAATAGATAAATAGAAATGGAGATAGATAGATAGATAGATAGATAGAAAGAAACAGTTTGAAATAGATAAATAGAAATGGAGATAGATAGATAGATAGAAAGAAACAGTTTGAAATAGATAAATAGAAATGGAGATAGATAGATAGATAGATAGATAGATAGATAGAAACAGTTTGAAATAGATAAATAGAAATGGAGTTAGGTAGCGAGATAGATAGAAATACAATTAGATAGATAGATAGATGTTGTTATAATGTATTATGAATGTTTATTTTTCACACACATAATAGTTGGAATATAATATGCAAGTGTTTTTTTTTTGTTTTTTTTTATATATACACTGGTTGATATAAGAATGCGCATAAAAAATACTAAATTTCTTATTTAAAAATGCCATAAGAACAGCAAAAACGGCCATAGCTCAAGAACCCTTTTTCTGATTTTAATGCAATTTGGCACTGAACTCAAAAGGGGTTCAAGTTACAATATGCTTGTAAATTGATTGGGATATTATGCATCGTTTAAGCCGTATCTCGAGAAGAAGCATACATAAAAGATTAAAGTTTTAGTATTATATAGATAATGTCTCTTAAATCTTTCGATTTCTTTTAAGACAAATTGTTTTAATAAACAATGATAATTCATTTTAAGAAGAGAATCGCTGAAATGAGATTTCTGTCAGCTGAATTTCCGAATCAGCAGGGTGTTCCGAATTTGAATTTACAGACAGGTTTGTTCGTAAATCTGAAAGTTCGTAATGTGAACGCTTATAAGTAGGGAGGCGCCTGAATTACAAGCGACACACCCAACTCTCATATATTTTGACAGGTTGATAAATAGCCAAGTACTTGAAACGCGGCCTATCTGAGTTTTGTTTGTTTTAAAAAAAATGTTGTTATAAACTTACGCTTCATGTTGGATAAAGACAAGATTACCGGGAAAGAAATTTGAACAAGTAGTGTCATCTTAAAGGAAATCGCTAAAGTGAGAATCTTGATTTTGATCCCAGTCAAAAGGTGGAGAGAGAAAAAAAGAAAAGATTTTTCAGACACACACTATACAGTATCAAACGACGGAAAATCCAATTACCATAAATTAAAATAACCTCGTCTGTGGAATTATTTTAAAATTACTATTAAGAGAAGTGTGCGTAAGACGGGTATTTGGCTAGAAAAAATAAGGGAAGATAAAAGTGTGTAACGTCTCCTAAAAAGGGACGTTTCTTTTTTTTTTTTGATTGAGTGGAAAGGAGAATACAATGTGACAATGATAGATAGATAGATAGATAGATAGATAGATAGAAGAGTTTAACGGCTATTTCAGTGAAATGGGGAAGTTGTCAATTTCAAATCTTTTCATTTGTACCCACTTCTTAAAATAACGAACAGCATTCATATTTTTGATTGTTATTACAATATTTTGTTAAAGTTGTTAAGCTCAAATATTTAACGACAGGATAGGGGAATTTCTATGGATATTTTATTGTCGTAGAACTCACCATGAGCCTATTCAATCATTAACTTAAGAGTTAAGAATTAAGATTCATCAGGCAATTTAAATAGGAAAACCGTAAAATTTTCAAGGGTCTTTCTAGTTATTACTGTTTTCATACACTGTTTCATAACGATCTGTAATGTTATTGGTCCTGACCTGGCATCTCGGCTTCAGTCACTTTCCCACCAAGGTAAAGTTGCTTCCCTTTGCCTTTTCTATAACTAATTTCATGAAAATTGTTCTGATGAACTTTCCTCTGTGGTACGTACATTTTATGAATTTAACCGCAGGACTAAATTAGCGGCAAGGTCACATCATTTTACAGTTGGAGTGGCTAGATGGAACCTTGAGTTCTATACTAACAGTTTATTATATCGCACTTCCGGCTTCTTCAAAAACTTAAGTGCAATGTCAATCGTTATCTTCTGTTTTTTTAATAGTTTCTGCTCTTTTATTGCTCTCGCTCCTTAATAATGTTTTACTTTTTCTTATATTCTTTCACACACAGTAAACTTTGCGTCTTAGTGGCTTTATTGCTTTTCTTGGGGTGAAATGATTTTAATAAAAAGATATATGACAGTGGTGAAATACCGGTAAACGTCAGTAGATCTCTCTGCTAGAGAAACCAAAGAAGCCTGTTGCAAGTGAATGCGAACTTTAACGGACAATCAACTTAATGAGCCACATAAGAAAACATATCATTAGGATCCTCATGAATAGAGCTGGTAGCAGAATTAGGCCGGAAACAGCTAAAGAATAATATGACCTTGTGCAAAACACTGGAACAAAAAATGCTATCTTTTTTATCAGAATATTATCAGGGTGAGCAATATTATTACAATTATATGCCGTATCCCCTCAGGACATGGACGATCATTGCTCTCCACAATTTCTTGTCATTTGTAGCTCTTAGTAATTTTTTTTTAATTGTTTCTCTCAATTTCTGTCTTGCTAACCATTTACGCGAGCTCGTTAGGTAGGTTATCCGCAGCTTTCCTCTGTTTCTTTTGTCTTCATTATATCCTGTGAGTGTCAAATTTTCTAAGTCTTGCAACCTAGAAAAGTTTACTGAATAGAATAATCAAACGAAGGTTGGTAATGCACGATAATACTTAGGACAAGAACAATACATATAAGATTCGTCAGCGGAGCGTAGAAGTAGTCAACTGCTAGTAGTGAGTCAAGTGAATTCCACAGTAAATCTCCAACGGTCGATCAACATACAGTATTCACTACTGTATTTATGAGCATGGGGACATACCCATTATCGCCAGAGGTATGCTGCAACACTAAACCTCCTTTCCTAAATTTTATCTCCCAGAAATTCCAACTGTCTCATTCTGATTCTAAGTATAAGTGTCCTTTTTACTTCCATTTTCCTTAAAACTTCGTCGTTGCTCACATATTCAGTCCATGGTATTCTCACCATCCTTCAGTAGAACCACACTTCTGTGAGGAGATTGTCCAGTATTCACTGCCATATAGGAGGGTTGATATTATATTGCAACTCAGTACTTTTTTCTTAATTTCTAACGAAATTTTCTTGTTTCTTAATAATTTTCTTAGCTTTTGTAACGCATTTTTCGCCACGATCACCGAAGTTAAGTAACGTCGAGCTTGGTCAGTATCTATATGAGTGACCGTTTTGGAATACCAGGTACTGTAAGTTTGGATGTGCTGGTGGTGTAATGGATAATGGCTCGAAATTAGAAATCAGAAAGTCGAGTTACAAATTCCGTTGGGTTCGTTATATTCACTTACACGCAAATACCTTAGGGAAAGGTATGAATCCACCTCTTCTCCCCCAGCTATGGGTTAATTATTAAGACTTGTATCAGAAAAAACTATTATTATCTAAAAAAAAATTTCCAACACTCTAAAAATATTTTCTGGCTTTAAATAACCTACAAAAGGCTGATAAACCGTAAAAAACGAATCACTCAGAATCATTTTCACTATTCCATTGCGTCTTTGGATTTCGGTGACGCATTTTCTTTCTTCTGTTAAAACCCCTCATAGCTATTTAATTTGTTGTATTTGCTTGATTATCCTAATTGCAGAAAGACCGATATCATTCTTCCTTTCTATGTGCCGTGTCCTTTCAGGACGTAGGTGATCATGGCTCTCCACCTCCCTCTATCCCTTGCAGCTCTCAACAAGTTCCTTCCATCTCCTACCTCCCCAGACCACGTTCTGTCATCCACTTGTTTAGGGCCGCTAGGTATGTCCTGCGTTGTTTTCCGTTGTCTCTCTTTCCCTCTATTCGACCCGTGAGTATTTCTCCAGGCCCTCCTTCCTCATCCAATGTCCCAGGAACTTCAGCTGCCTCTATGTTTCATAGATTACATAAAACTTTTGATAAGGTACAATACGAAGACTTAATTGAATTGGTTGGACATTTTTATTCATATGGAAACGATATTAAATTTCTCCATACCATTTACTGGGAACAGTTCGCACGTGGATAGAAAACGGGAAAGCAAATGAAAATAAAATGTGACATATGGTGCCTAGACTCTTTGAAGTGATGGGGACTTGTGAATTTTTACCAGTACCAATAGGCTTCTGAACAATTTAATTTCCCCAATTGAATTCCTAAGACTCGAGTTCACCTGTTGTGTGGGTTTTCATGCATTTCCCAATGTTGCTACACGTTGACATCGTCTTCGCACGTCGATATTATCAAACAGTCACTTCATTCACAAATCGATCATGGTGGTATTCGATCGGAACGCTAATTCGCCCATTACACAATAATCCACTCAAGTCACATGCACCCCCTCCTGTGGAGTATAGGGCCATAGCTTCAACATACTTGGCGTTGCTAATATGGTTTCCATAGCAAGTAGTTTTATGCCAAGATGGATTTGCTAGCCTCATGCCCAACAGGTATATTTACTCGGCCTCCCCAGCAAGTCTGGAGCTGACACGAGGTCGTTTTAACGTGGGGAGCGCCATCCACATACTTATGTATATGGTCCCAGGATAAAAACTGGTTTTCGTCCACTGTCACACTGGCGTCTGTATTACACATACCCGACCTCTTTAGTGCAATGAGAAAAGTGCTGCCGCAGGGTTGGAATCATCGGGGCTAAGCAACTTTTATCTAAAATGAGGAGAAACATAGGTTCACAGGGTGGGGATAACCACGCCTCAGTAAAACCTCATTGGCTAATGGTTTACTCCTGTACCAGGTATATTTACCCGATCACTCCACTGCAGACGAAATGTGACATAAGATCGAGTTTAATGTGGGGAACCCGAATGCGTACACAAGGGCAAAAATTCCCCGAGTCTCCGCAACCGTCGGTTGCGCTGGCCTCGGTGCGAACACCGATACCTCACTTTAGTGCAATGAGAGGGTGCAGCTTCGGGCAGCTGTTCCCCAGGGCTGAGGGCCTCACAGTTTTATTTTCCCCAGTTTCACCTCTGCCCTCTGACGCAACTGCACCTGCGTCGTACTCTACCCGAAGACAGAGACGCAACTGAGAGACGATAAAACCTACCCGGCCACCTGGAAAACTCCTGTGCCAGGTAAGTAGGTTTTGAATTCAAAGTTATCCTTCTCTTAGATTGGTTTCCAACTAAGGCAGAAGAGCATAGTCTCCTCTACTAACTAACCCATAGTTGGAGGGAAAGAGATTGATTCATATCTTTCCAAAGGGTATTTGCAATGTGAAAGTGGATGTAACGAACCCGACTGGAATTAGAACTCGAATCTCTGATTTCCCGTTCTGATTAACCATTACATCCTATTTACACAATAAAATAACCTTTAAAAATGAAGATGAGTAACATTGTCTTGTAGAGGACCATGTGTGTTTGCGTGTTGTTGTATTAGAAACACGTGTGTAACTCCTGGTAGAATATTAAAAGGTCCAACTACAAGAAAATGGCCGGACTTGAATTAAATCCAACTGAAGATAAAGAAAACGAACATGACCGATATATAAACAAATATATGTATTAAACAAGTTTACAATGGAAAATAAAATTTGTGTGTGTGTGTGTGTGTGTGTGTGTGTGTGTGTGTGTGTGTGTGTGTGTGTGTGTGTGTGAAGATTTGTGTTTGTTCTTTGGTGAATGTTCGCATTTTGGCGAATGTTCGTACGTACGTTTATGTGTGTTTAATGTTCACGGCGTCTCCCACAAATGGGAAGACGCGGATCTTCTAAGAGAGCTTACATTGTAGTTGCTGAAATGAAGAAATGAAAAAGAGAATTTACCTCACCTCCACGCGAGGTGGGATGCGGCACGAGGCCTGAAGGAAAGAGAACGAGGCAAGAAGTCGCCCAGTATTTATAGTATAGGGTGAATGACCCCTAGTGACAATTAGGGAATTAAGGAGGA
The DNA here is from genome assembly GCA_964036315.1 of Acanthosepion esculentum. Classification (NCBI taxonomy): domain Eukaryota; kingdom Metazoa; phylum Mollusca; class Cephalopoda; order Sepiida; family Sepiidae; genus Acanthosepion; species Acanthosepion esculentum. Next base: position 73,761,861 of record OZ038500.1, on the reverse strand, counting down.
GCTAACTCCGACAGTCTCATGCTGCTTTGAAAGAATTGAGTGTATAGGAAGTTGACAGAAATGTCAACATTGCTCAAAACGAAACAGAGATATAATCCAAGTTAGCTCATTGTCAGTCATGCAAATAGACGACACAAAGCAGGATGAAACCCACTAAGTTCAGTAATTATTTGACTAGCTACCAAGAGTTATAAGATTTTTTTTTACTTCGCTTTGAAGACGTTGTCATTCATGATTCATTTTTCGGCTACTTTCTTGTCTCATAAACATTGTGATCACTGTCGGGTATAATGCGACAAATCTTTTCAATTATTTTTAATGGCGCCTGCACGTGTTTTGAATTAAACTGGGAAAATATGTCTGCTGTATGGGATTAAGTTTTGAAGAAGTGAACAGTCAATTGCTTTTTTCACGATTGTCAAGTGTTTTGTTTCTGATTTTATTTCTACTGCTTTTTGTCGCGCAATTTCCAGACCGTCATTTTACGATCGTTAAGGAAAGCGACGCGAACCGGAAACTAAAAAAAAAAAATCTCCCGAGACTTAAACGGATATCCCTTATTCTTGTAAACATGTTTTTTCTCTTTCTTGTCGAATCGATTGAGTCAAAATCAAGTTAAGTGTCATTCAAATTTATCTGTATTAATAATAGCAACGTTTGAACGCCATACGTTGCCATCTTGCTTGGGTATGTTTCACCCGCATATCCTGATTCTTATACTTTTATATGTAGTGTCCTTTCAAGACATGGACGTAACTCTAAACATTGTTTGTTTCCTGACTATCCTTACCAGTCTCTGTTCTACCATCCATTTACGCAAGATCTTTAAGAATGTATACAGAAGAAAATCTCTTGTCTTCAAAAAGGCTGAGGGCGTGCTCCTGCAGATGCTTTTGGCTCCATAATACAAAGAAAAACCGTGGCAAACTCATTCTATTGTTTATAACAGAAAACAGTTGATGGAATACCCCCGATGTGCTGCCCACTACTAGAAGAGTAGATCTGTTACTATTTGGACGGGTGCCTCTGTGACTTTGTAACAGTTTGCTTTATTTTTTACTACCGAATGTTTGTCGATGTTTCTCTCATCTTCCCTTGCCGTCAATATGTCCCGTCAGTGTCAAATTCTCTAAGCCGTCTTTCTTCATTGTATGTCCCAGTAAAATGTAAAACGCCAGGGATCGACCAAAAAGACGAAAAAAAGTTTGAGAGTAAAATAAGAGAAAATGTCAGAGGGAAATATTTTTGGGTTATCTGGTATATCTTGAGATTAGTTTAGTTTGGCACAAGGCCATAGGTAAGGATCAAATTCAATAGACATTCCGTTTATAAATGTAAGTTAGACGAGCATTAGTGGCTAGATAGTCAAAAAGCGTAAAACTGGTGATAGCCTCTATATCTGTTTATATTTCTGAAATGAGATATTGTAGTTTGTCTATATTTCTGAGATGAGGTATTATGTACAGTATTTACATTAGTTGTGACAAATATGGCGACAAAGATGAGGACAATAGTCCGACTAATGTAAATACTGAGATATTGTAACTATTTTTTAATTGGTATCATCCCCAAGCAACGCAGTACAGTCACTAAAGACTTAGATGTTACTATGTGTGGAAGAATTAGGAGCAGAAACATTAATAATGACTGGTAAGAGGAAAGAGTAACCAGTAGATAGCAACTGACATGGTATTTAAATTTTTGCAGATTAAAGTTGGCTGGAAAACATAGGAGCCAGGGGGGGATTCCACAAGCGAGAAATGTGAGATAAAAAAAAATTAGCATAGAAGTTACGGCTACATCTAGCTAGCTTAACTGTAAATTGATGAGATCTAGACGCCATGTGGTATTGCGCTTAAATTCATAGTCTTGGTACCAGAGCGAAAAGCTCATCTGAGCAATTACCATGAACGTATTTATAGAAAAGACACAGAGAGGCAACCTTACGGCGGTGGGTAAGTGGCTGAAGCTGAACTGTCAGATCAGGACCAATAATATTGCTGATTCTTCTTTGGAACCTATCAAGAAGTCAAAGTAAATAGCAGGGGCACCGGACTATATATGGCAGCAATATTCTAAGAATGGACGAATGGTAGACTTAATTGTTCGGACTACTGTCCTCATCTCTAGTGTCATATTTCCCCAGGACACATGGTTCAGTGGATAAATGCGTTGGTTAAAGTAATCCAGTGACTTGACCCAAAAGGCTGTGAGTTCAATACTTGGCCACATCTCCTTATCACCCTTTTTCTCTTCCTATATTTTACTCTCCTTATTGCTATATTGCTTATCTCGTTTCTCTATTCATCGTATATCCGTTTACTTCTCGATGAGACTGGAGTCAAATTTTAAATCTTATTCGTACTGTAAAAAAAAAAAAATTGGTGAGTTGAGTTACTAAAGGGGAATAACTGATACTGAGTTATCCAGAAAAGGCATGGCACGTGGAACTAGAAAAATCTACCCCGGTGGACGAAATAAACTGTTCATTTCGAAATTCCAGCGTATATCACCTTAAGAAGGCCGGAGCGTACAACAGCCAAAACGCCGTGAATACGACAATAAAGATAAGGACAATAGTCCGAACAATGTAAATAGTGTAAATAGTGATCGCCTCGTCGTTAAGACACAAGGCAATAGAATAAAGAGTGCGAAACTTCAACGTTAAATCAGGACGTAGGTGCACCCGCACCCAAGAAAAGAAACAAAAATAATTATTCATTTTTAATTTCGTTGATCTCAAAAGCATTCCAGATAAGTATTCTCTAGTGTTCACAATTGTTGGCAGCTAAGGTTAGCTCAGTTATTTCTATGTTACACAAAATGAATGATATTATCCAATCGTCACATCCTTGGCCTCTCTCTCTTGTTGTTGTCATCTATGACTCCCAAAACTGCGCGCCATTTAAAACAGAATAAAAAACAATTATTTCTAATAGAATTTCCTTCCTTGTTAATTCAACTAAATTCATTGTTTATTATTAACCAAACATACCGAACATGTTATACATTAAAAATTTCAGATCAAAATTCAGACAATAACTATGGGGGTCAGTATGGGTCAGTATGGGTCCGTATCTATTGTTTCACCTTTGTGTTACGTCCAGTGTGATGATGCTAAACTGAATGATACTACAACTGTATTGTCCAATCATTTCGTTATGGTGATCTTAACGAGAGAGAGAGAGAGAGAGAGGGAGAGAGAGGGGGGAGAGAGAGGGAGGGAGAGAGAGAGATCAACTTTGTACATTAAAGAACGACGTGGTCATATAGTTGATCAGCGTTCAAGTATTGCCAGATATCAACTTTGTACATGAAAGCATGAGGTGGTCATATTTTTGATCAGCTATCTCTTGTTAATACAGGAGTTATCAATAATTTGGAAATTAAATTTAGCCTTCGACATGAAAAGAGATTTTTTTCCAATCCATTGTCACGTCAATACTATTAAATGGAAGTACAACATGGACATCAACAAAAGCTTCCGAAATTAAATTAAATGTCACATACACAAAGATGCTGCGTAGTGGCTCGTCATTTCCAAACATCTATACAACAATTGTGTGAAATTACAGGATGCAAACCGAAAAAAAACTACCAAGCGCAATGAATTCCCGTGAAGACTGGAGAGAAAGAATCAAAAGAACCCGTGCAATTACCACGTCCTGAACAATAGTAAATGATATTAACAATCTTATTCACGTTTGTGTTGCTTGGCCATTCCTTCCACTGAACCAAACTATGGTCTTCCTGCACAACCAGACCCATCGATTGAGCATATAGCTGCAAGAGAACCAAATATTTTAACCAACGTTTTAATCAAAACTTAAATCAAATTATTCAAGCAGGATGAGAAGAGACTTATTAGCCAAGGCTCCATCACTACTTTTGTAGTGAAATACGGTAAAAAATGCACCCAAAAAAGAAATTAGATTTTACATGCATAAAGATGCTGTGTGAAGCTCATCGACGTGGTTTAATGGTTAGCATGCTTGTCTCGCAAGAACAATTACGACAGAGTAATGAGTTCGATCCTCGCTGGGAGACCTACACATTTGGCCTTGTGCCACATCTATGCTATGCTTAGAAAATCATTGGGCACCTCAACGTGGTGTAATGCTGAGCAAGCTTGTCTCGCAAGAACAATTACGACAGAAGTAATGAGTTCGATCCTCACTGGGTGTCCTATACTTTCGGCCTTGTGTCGCATCTTTGCTGTGCTTAGAAAATCATTGGGCACCTCGACGTGATGTAGTGCTTAGCAAGCTCATCTTCCTAGAACAATTACGACAGAGTAATGTGTTTGATGCTCTCTGCACCCATCAAAAGAGCAACTCTATGGCTATCTGCCTCCGAGAAAGAAGAACAAAATTTGCAGGGCATTCTTGGAGAAATAAAGCGATGTACGTCTTTGGGCATCAAAATATGAACGCATAGATCGTTCTTTCCAAACATCCATTCACCAATTGTGTGAAGATACAGGATACAAACCAAAAAGACCTCCATTGGCGCAATGTATTCCCGTGAGGACTCGAGAGAAAGACTCAGGGGTGTCTGTGCAATTAGCATGACTTAGGAGAGAGAGAGAGAAAAAGCGAGAGAGAGAGAGAGAGAGTGAGAGAGAGAGAGAGCAAGAAAGCAATAGAGGGAGAGCTAGAGAGAGAAAACGATATATATATATATATATATATACAGTGTAACCCGGATATAAGAGAGTTGTCGGGGCCGGAGAAGAAGTCTCTTATATCCTGGTTTCTCTTATATCCGGGTTTGGTCTATTATATATACATTAACACAGGCTCTAATTTGGGACCAGAGAAAATCTCTCTTATATCCGGGTCTCTCTTATATCCGGGTTACACTGTATGTATATATATAGAGAGAGAGAGAGAGAAAGAAAGCCATAGAGAGAGAGAGAGAGTGAGAAAGCCATAGAGAGAGAGAGAGTGAGAAAGCCAGAGAGAGAGAGAGAGAGAGTGAGAAAGCCAGAGAGAGAGAGTGAGAAAGCCATAGAGAGAGAGAGAGTGAGTGAGAAAGCCATAGAGAGAGAGAAAGAGAGTGAGAAAGCCATAGAGAGAGAGAGAGTGAGAAAGCCATAGAGAGAGAGAGAGAGTGAGAAAGCGATAGAGAGAGAGAGAGAGAGAACTAGATTAAGAAATTGATAGAGAGTGCTAAAGAGTAAGAGCGATAGAAAGAAAAAGCGATAGAGAGACTAGAGAGAAAGCGATAGAGAGAAAGCGATAGAGAGACTAGAGAGAAAGCGATAGAGAGACTAGAGAGAAAGCGATAGAGAGAGGGGGCTAGAGAGAGAAAGCGACGGAGAGAAAGAGAGAAGCTATAGCAATAGAGAGAGATATAGCGAGAAAAAGCGACAGAGCGAGAGAGAGAAAGCGAGAGAGAGAGCGAGATTGTTGATATATTTCTCGTCGATTCCAGTTATTAGAATAATTACAAATCGGTGATACCAAAATAAAAAAATGATGAAATTTAAATACCTGCGACGTGTTTTAACAGAGGGCGGAAAGGGCGACACCCCAAATCCGAAGGCGCATTGGGATAGCGAAAGGTGCCTTCCAAAAGCTAAGCAGAGTATTAACATACAGAAACATTTCTCTAGAAACAAGAAAACGACTACTAAACTGTTACGTGATATCTGCCCTCCTGTATATGGCATGCAAATGAAGGAAGACATTACAAGTCACAAATTATTTTCATTATAGGCACGTGCGCGCGTCTGTGTGTATGTGTGCGCGTGACCGTGTGTGAGTGTGTGTGTGTGTGAGTGAGAGAGAGAGAGAGAGAGAGAGAGAGTTTGACACCCGGAGAAATATATCCCCATACTCAGAAACAAGGTCCCGTTGGATTTATTTCTACCTCATGTTTTTTTTTTGTTTTGTTTTGTTTTACAATGGTGTTCACCCTCTACCAGAGCCCGGCAGCTACTCAAGGTAAAGGTTTACAGAGTAAGAGGCACAGTTTAGGCGGATATGTGGAGATGATAACGGTTAATACGAGGCTTGAACAGGTTAAGATTATAGTAATCTGGAAAACACCCTCTTGGAAGTCGGTTCCACAGAGCATCGATTCACGGGAAGAAGCTGCTCGAGTGGAACTTACATTTTCCCAGATGTAATACGAGAAAGAACAGAGAGAACGACAGGAAGTGTTCTGTTTTTATAGCTGCTTCGGGCCGCTCTCTAGCAACTTCTTGACATAGCGAAGCTATGTGGGGATAACCCACGCCTTTAAGGATTATTTTAATCTATTTTTATATCTTGGCGACAATCGTCTCTGTGCAATCAGAAGGACTTTCTTTACACTTTGAAGTTACTCAGCATAACTTAAGTTAGCCTTCCATCTGGCTTTCGTTTTTTCTTTCTTTCTTTTTATGTGAGGTGCCATATAAAGTTTATTTTGAAAACATTTTATCTTGTTCTTATTAATAATTCTGTTTTATGGTTTAATATTTTAAACTAATCAACAATTATCTTTGTTAAGCGTTGATCGAAAACCTTGCCACTTAAGAGGAATTACAATACTCTTTTGCTTTTTGACAATGAATTTCAAAGTCTCCGCTTCTTCATAATATATTTAAGTTTTTTTTTTTTACCGTTGAGAGTACACTATAAGCCAAAAGTTTTAGGTCACCTTCTGGATTTTGAAGAATTGCGTAAAAATTGAACGTTGTATGCCTTTTTCAACACTGACTGGCGCTACAAAATCACAAAGAACTATAGCAAATATCAGAAACCATATCAGATAAACTATTACGCTTATAATAATCCTCTAAAGACTCCTTGCCGTGAAATAATGTTAAGACAGCCTGTCTCATAGACAGTTACTATTTAGTGAATTCAGTTCTTATTTGGGTCTCCACAATTGTGGCCTTGTACCAGACTAAACTTCATCTCGCTACTCTATCGCTATTTCCAAGTTTTCAGACTACGTTCCTTAGTTTCACCAGTTCTAAGCTTCAATCGGGCTTACCGCCATATAACGTAGAAACACCGGTCCCTGTATGATCATCGAAATTTAGCAACATCAAACCTGGCCAGTACCTAGATGGGTGACTGTCTGGGAATCCCAGGTGCTGTAAGCTTCGATGTGCGGATGGTGTAATGGATAATGGCTCGGAATTGTTAATCGAAGAGCTGAGTTCCAATTCACGTTGGGTTCGTTGTATTCACTTGCGCGCAGTACCCTTGGGAAAGGTATGAATCCACTTCTTCTCCCCCCAAGCTATGGGTTAATTAGTAATACTTGTATCACTAAACTATTATTATCTCAAAAAAATTCTTACAATCTAAATATATTTTCTGGTTTTAAATAACTGCATAGGGTTGATAAGCCGTAAAAACAAATCAATCAATATAATCTTCACGTCTAAGATTCGCCATGCCACGCACATAACAAACCAGCTTTTTGTTCCATTGGTGAGATGTAAGTTCCACTCGAGCAGCTTCTTCCTACGAAACACAACTTCGTGGAACTAACCTGCTGAACACTAAGATTTTAGCCTGTTCAAGTTTAGGCTCAACCATTATCTTCCTCATATATCCCCATAAACTGTGCGTCTTACTCAGTAACCCTCTACCTCGAGTGGCTCTTGGGTCTTGTACAGAGTAAAAATCATTGTAAAAACGCCATCTTTCATGGTTTTAAGTTGCAAATGGTACCTGTAATATATTTTTAAATTTCTTAGTGTCGAGTACTTTACGCAGGAAGTAACTGAAATCACTTTGATCAACATCTGTAACCGCTCTGCACATATTTAAAAGAGATTATTATTATTATTATTATTTAAACATGTATTTGGATTTAATGATTCTAGACGTATTTGATCGTATTAGATTGGTTTGTAACGGAGAGTTGTTCGTCAATAACTAATTCATAGGATATTGATATAACAATTTCAGAATAACCGTCGTGTCCAACTCCTTTTTATGTCGTGGGCACCAGCAGATTGTCTATCTTGTAGTAATGCACAGGACGAGATTATAATTTGTGCACAACGCATGCGCACGACCTTTTCATTAGACACATTGAAATTCAGATACTCATAAATACACACAAATATGCACTTGTTAATCTGTACACTTGCGCAATCACATATAAGAACACAAAATGACAGACGCAGCTAGGAATATTATAAGCGGCTAGTCGTGTCAGGTTTTCATGCAATAAATTGATTGCATGGGTTGCGGGGGAACTGGTTATTAAGTTCTTGTGACTTGGTTCGTTAAGGTTACGTTTTTTTTTTGTTTGTCAGTCTTTGCAAAGCATAACTTTGGAGATTAAAAGCAATAGAGAGAGAGAGAGAAGAGGATGAAAGAATGAAGAAAAATTGGAAACATAATTATTGTTGTTTCTTCTGAAGACGGTAACGGAAAAAAAGAAAAGAAAGGAAAAAAGGACGAAGAAAAAAGAAAGGATAGAAAGAAAAGAAAGGAAAACAAGAAGGGCAGAGAAAAGCAAAGATAAAAAGACATTTCGCGTTAACGTAAAAAAACTGCATAGTAGAAAAATGATGGAAATAAAACGTAACAAGGACAGAAAGAAAACATAAATAAAAAGAGGAAAATAAACTAAAAACATGAAGAACTGAAAGTAAAAGAATGTGAAGATAGTAAAGAAAGAGAGAGAGAGAGAGTGATAAAAAGAGAGAGAAAGAATGATGAGATTAGAAAGGAATGAAAAGACAAACAAACAAACGGTGAGACCTCGGGAAAAAAGATAAGAAAAAGAAAAGAAAAAAGAAAAGAAAAAAGAAAAGAAAAGGAAACACAGGGCAAAGCATCAGAACAAACACCAAGAAAAAAACTACAACAAAAAAACAAGTGAAAGCGATAACAAAATATATTAAGTACGTATACATTACAACTTTTTCAAACAAAAATAGATCCTTTTTTTTTTCTTAACTTTATTCACTAATTCGATTAATTCAAAGGATTATATCGTGTGTTATTTTGTTTGTTTGTTTTTTCTCTGTGCACAAATATTTTTCACTGCTGCTACGACGGGTTTGTATGCAGCACATTTTAATTTGAATAAAAAAGGTAAAAATTAAAAAAAAGGTTTCGGTCAGTACCAAACGAAAATACACGAAACACTTAAACAACACGTTTCGATTGGCGAAGAACGAAAAACAAACGTGGTCTTTCTTTCACGCTTTCTTTCTTTCTATATTCATAACTCTTTCTGAAGTTGTATCATTCTTGGAAAGTTCTTCTAAATTTATATTGATTTCTTTTTAAATTTACACCTTTCTTTATTTCTAAATTTATGTTTCTTTTTCTTTTACTAATTAATTCATTTATTATTCACTCTTTCTTTTCTCCTTTCTTTCTACACCTTTCTTTCTGAATTTACGTTTCTATTCCTTTCTTTCTCTTTCTTTTCTTCTTTCTTTATTTCATTCTTTATATAATTCATTCATTCTTTCCTTCTAAATTTACACCTTTCTTTCTAAAATTACATTTCTTGTTCTTTCTTTCTTTAATTCACTTATTCATTCATTCTTTCCTTTTAAATTTACACCTTTGTTCCAAATTTACGTTACTTTTTCTTTTTCTTTCTTTCTTTCTTTCTTTCTTTCTTTCTTTCTTTCTATAATCCATTCATTCGTTTTATAATTCATTCATTCATTCCTTTTCATTGTTACAGTTACTTTTCTTTTTCTTTCTTTCTTTCTTTCTTTCTTTCTAAATTTACACCTTTCTTTCTAAATATTCATTTCTTTTTCTTTCTTTTTCTCTCTCTTTCTTTCCAAATTTGAATTTTCTTTCTTTCTTTCTATAATCCATTCATTCGTTTTATAATTCATTCATTCATTCCTTTTCATTGTTACAAAGTTATCTTTCTTTTACTTTCTTTCTCTCGCTCTCTTTCTTTCTTTCTTTCTAAATTTACACCTTTCTTTCTAAATATTCATTTCTTTTTCTCTCTCTTTCTTTCCGAATTTTAATCTTCTTTCTTTCTTAATTATTTATTTTTAAATTCAAATCGTTCTTACAAAATTTACGTTGCTTTATTTCTTTTTAATTTCTTTCTTTCATTAAAAATTTATCTTTTTTTTTCTAAATTTATTTCGACTTTTAATACATCTAAAATTAATTAAAAACTTTAAAACATCAATGACAACATGTTCAATACACACTAAAAGAAAAAAATGTATTAACCAAAAACATGATAATTCGCTGAACAGATTATTCCTACAAATCTTCATCACATAATAAAATAATAATAATAATAACTTTGGAAATCCCTTTTACTTCGTCTCACGAAAAAGAAGTAACCGTGAATACAAAAGCAGACGACTCGCACAAACTTTGTCCCAACTTTTGAATAGAAGTTTCATTTGGAGAACGAACTGAAAAGGAGAACCGGCGACGTTTATTCAAGAATTTTCTTAAATTCCAACGTCAGAGAAAAAGGTTTAATTTCACTTTCTTTTCGTTCTTTCGTCATGGCGCGAATACTGAATTAATTTTTTGCGAAGGTTTCGGCCGCGAAAACTTTTAACGAGGAAACGCAAATAAAATGTCAAAGTTCTTCTATACCTACAACGAATGGGAACTAACAGGTAAAGTCATATATTATTGTACTTAAGATAATCTTAGACGCAAGCAAGTAAGAATATATAAAACGGAAGACATTTATGTACATACCGACAGTCTCTATAAACGATAATTCTATTTACTATTTATCACAACTTTTCGGCCGTTGAAATACGTAAATACAGTTTATGTTTGAATTTCTGGGATAAGGAGTTATCATTATTTACATAATTATCCTCATCTTTGTTGTTGTTATTTCTCCGGATAACCTACAGAGAATTCCAAACTAAACCCTTTATTTAATCTACGGGAGTAGAGTGTTTCTGTTCCACTGCCCATATCTAGGAATATCTCGTCTAGTTCTTATTTTTGGTACTGCTTAGTTACTATTTGCTTTGTTTCCACTGAGTTCAAGTACACATGGCCCGACCCAGGAATTGAACTCACAACCACTATGCTACCAAATTCGCAAGCCAACGTTTTACTCAACTATGCTATTGTCCTGTAGGGCTACGGCTCATGAATTTGGTGACATAGTAATTGTGAGTTCAATCCCTGGGCCGGGTAGAGTATACTTACGATTTATTACTTCTCTGCCACCTAAAACCTTTAAAATTATAAATGCAACGCTAGTTGCTATCTTCTGTCTTCCTATATATGTTCTTTTGTCTTTTCTTCTCACTAAAGTCGTTTTTCTCCCCACGCCACCGTACGATCATCAAAGTTAAGCAACATCGAGTCTTGTTAATAGCCAGATGGGTGACCTCTTTAGAATATGTGGGTGATGTAATGGATAATTCCTCGGAATTGTTAATCGGAGAGCCGAATTCCAATTCCAGTCGGGTTCGTTATACTTACGCGCAATTGCTCTTGGGAAAGGTATGAATCCACCTCTTCTTTCTCAGAAAAAAAGGACAAAAAAGGATTATCTTCAAATCGTCAATCTGAAAAAAATTTTCTGGCTTTGCAAACGGGTCGATAAGCCGTAGAAAAGAAATCAATAATTCACTACCACTCCCAGTAACCCCTTGTGCCTTAGTGGCCTTCTCACCTTGCTTAGAGAAAATAATGACATTACCAAGATGTTGACATTCCACACTGAAAACCCATTCAATACTGGAAAGAGCAATAACAGCTACTGGACTTGAGAAATCTATTTTCCTAAAAATATACTCTTTTTTTTTTTTAAATTACTTAAGAGAAAGATTGGTAAACTTACACCTTCTTGCCCGCTTAAAAACAGTTTATCAAAAGGCCAGTTTTTCTATTGACACCGCTTTTATTTTAACTTCCTTCACCCCTCTGCAATATTTATATTTATTGTTTTAAAAAGTGATGGATTAGATGTGTAATAAAACTTAAACGTATGATGAAAGTGAATTTATACATTTTTTGTTCTTGAGAAATTACAAAAAAAAAATATTAAGCACTATTTATTTATTTATTAGATTTTTTATTTACAAGAATAATTTTATATTTACGACATTCTATAAACTAATACAATTAAAACTAATGCAATATTTTTAATTTACCAATTTATAAAGAAATCAAAATCAAAAACGATTTTTATTCATAAATTTATAAACATTTATTAAATTATTAAAATATGTGAACCAACTATAAGGAAATTATTATTATTTACCATTTTATAAAGTTTTAATCGATTGGCAATTAGCTGATGTTTTGACAACCATCCCAATGAATAATACAGTAAACAGTATAATTAAACAATCTAATAAATAAATAATTTATTATGTTTGTTGTTAATTGTCAAGAATAAAAAGATAAACACATTCATATGTTTAGATTTTATTATAATTCTAGTCATCGCTTTTGAAAACATTAAACATTGCCGAAGAATGAAGATAGTTAAAATAAGAAGAGTGTCAAGGGGAAAATCCTCCTTTTGACATGCCGTTTCTTTTGGTGGGTATGAAGGTTCAAGTTTGTAAAAAGCTTTTAAAAATGTCAGGTGACAGTAGTATTGGTTGCACGGTCAATGAATGCCGAATGTTTCCTTATAAGGAAACGTTTAATATTACTGTTGCTATGCTAATTGTTGTTTGTCGCTGTTCCGCTAAGTCGATTCTTCCCTTTGCATCCCGACTGGACCTTGTCAGCACCAAAACAATATTGTTTATGACGACAATAACAGTTGACTTCGTTCTACTTGGTCATTGATCGGCGACATATTTGAAGAATAAAAATTAAAGAATTAAGAGTTCAGACATCTTATTTGGTTTCGAAAAAATTAATGATGTGGAGGAGGCACGGTGGAGTAATGGATAGCGGCTCGGATTGAAGAATCGGAGAGCCAAGTTCGAATTCCAGTCGAATTACATTCACTCGGGAAAGGTATTAATCCTCTCTTCTCCTCCCTACATGGGTAAATAGCAGAACAGACTGGTCTAGGAGAAGGACAAATTCGAATTCAAAACCTGCCGAAAGTCGTTTGGGGACCTTGTGGCACGTAGTGTGGTTGGTTCCGCACAAAAGCCTTCACCACTAGCTCTAGGTTCCTCGGAACAGAGCTGCTTGACCCTTATCATAAATCAGCAAAGTGACAAGTTTTGTTTGTATTAATCCTAAATATATATATATATATATACATATATATATATATATATATATATATATATATATATATATATATATATATATATATATATATATATATATATATATATATATATATATATATATATATATATATATATGCATGCTTATATATATATATGTATGCTTATATATATATATGCATGCTTATATATATATATGTATGCTTATATATATATATATGCATGCTTATATATATGTATATATACATATGTTAAGACATTTTTTATATTTATACGTTCTTTTTATAGATACAAATATTTAAGTAAATGCTCTGTTTATAATAAACAGTATTAACAACATTTAGGCCGGTAAATGTTGTTAATACTGTTTATTATAAACAGAGCATTAACTTAAATATTTGTATCTATAAAAAGAACGTAGACATAAAAAATGTCTTAAAATAATTGTCGGACTTTGTCCCTTTTATTATATATATATATATATATATATATATATATATATATATATATAATATATATATATATATAAGCATATATATATATATATATATATATATATATATATATATATAAGCATATATATATAAGCATATATATATATATAAGCATATATATATATATATAAGCATATATATATATATAAGCATATATATAAGCATATATATATATATATATATAAGCATATATATATATAAGCATATATATAAGCATATATATATATATATTTATATAAGCATATATATATATATTTATATAAGCATATATATATATAAGCATATATATATATATAAGCATATATATATATATAAACATATATATAAGCATATATATATAAGCATATATATAGGCATATATATAAGCATAAATAAGCATATATATAAGCATAAATAAGCATATATATATATATAAGTATATATATATATATATATATATATATATATATAAGCATATATATATATATATAAGCATAAATAAGCATATATATATATATAAGTATATATATATATATATATATATAAGCATATATATATATATATATATATATATATATAAGCATATATATATATATATATATATATAAGCATATATATATATATATATAAGCATATATATATATATATATATAAGCATATATATATATAAGCATATATATAAGCATATATATATATATATTTATATAAGCATATATATATATATATTTATATAAGCATATATATATATAAGCATATATATATATATATATAAGCATATATATATATATAAACATATATATAAGCATATATATAGGCATATATATAACCATAAATAAGCATATATATAAGCATAAATAAGCATATATATATATATAAGTATATATATATATATATATATATATATATATAAGCATGTATGTATGTATGTATGTATGTATATATATATATATATATATATATATATATATATATATATATATATATATATATATATATATATATATATATCTGTATGTATGTATATTAATATAGATATATATATATCATATCAAAACAGGTGAAAATATGTGATGGTCCGATAGGCACTGGGCGAACAACGAATAGATAAATTGACAATTGATTTAATCCAAACTGATCAAGTGAAGCGAGCGAAGTTTTTCTATTGATCCTGACATATACCCAATATCTTTATGCATAATTTGGCCGTCTTTTCAAACTTTATACACCGTGAATCCCCCGAAATGATTTATACAAATTAGACACTTTAGAGCCAATTTCTTCGCTTCACTTAAAAGTTAATTTTTGTAAAAAAAATAAATAAATAAATAAAATAAACTAAAACAATGAAAGACATTTCCAGAAAGGAAGGTCAGATTTATCCTTTTTAGTCAAAGCCGATTTCATTGTGGAGAAACATACATTTTCATAAAAACCTTTTCCGGTTTCAGGTTTGCGTCAGTCACTCCCGCTTTTTATTTATTTTTGTTTACATTGTAAATAATGTCATTCTTGCCGTTTCTAATAAACAAAAAGATTTTCCAGCCCACTCGTTTTTAACATTTCCAACATTCTAACAGCCATCTCAGATGTTGAAATCTTGCTCGAATTTCCTCTAAAACAAAGAATCAATAACTATCCTATTTTATAGAAGAAAAAAAAAAACGACATATTTTTCAATGCAGTTTTTAAAATTTTATATTCCCTCGAAAATAAACAATTCATCCATACATTTTTATATTATTCGATTCTATTTTCTATAGTGTTAAATTTTCTCAAATTTTTTCCTTAAAAATATATTGTATTAATCGAAAAAAGAATCTTAACATTAAACAAAAACATTATACATATCAATAGATATTTTGTAAACTATCAGAGCGATGCTTAGAATAAGCAATTGATTGTATTATGTCATATTGAATGCTATGACTTGCCAGAAGAATTTGCATTATCCACTTAAAAACACCACTTTAGAAACACGGCTATTTTATAATTTAAAGGCTGAAATACAGAGAACAAACATGCCTTAACATGTTATTATTCTTTCTTCATTTCCTTTATTTGTTTATTATTCCTTTTTTTTTAATAATGGTGTATCCTCTCCTATAAAATTCATTGTTTCATGTAGAAACTTGTCACACGGTGGATATTGATGTGCATTCACCATTGTAACAGTTTATTCTAGAAGTTAAAAAACAAATAACGTAACTACATTAGACTTTGATACAAGCACTCAAGGGGATCCAAAGTTAATATTTAGTTGTTGTCTCGTTTAGATCGATCCCCAGAGAAAATTCGCTAGAAAATTTTAACAATCTTGAAATAAGTCAATTCAACACATACGTTTCTGCATATTTATATGCATAAAATAATACATGTGACATTTTAGATTCAGTTGCTTTTATAAACAGTGTAGCTGAAAGAGGTCACCAGTTGTAACAAGATTTGGTTGAACGTCTCAACATTTTCAGAATAAATGAATTCAATATATACGTAGATTTTATTTACTAGCTGAATACCCGTCCTAAGACCAGGTGAAAATAAATTGCCATAGAAGTTCTCTAACTCTATAAAATTTCTGTATAGACAACATTTTCAACAAGACATCTATTTTCTAAAATTCTTTTTGTCATTATGTTAAGGCCACTTGACTTTCCTACATAGCAACATAGACTATGAGAGAAACAGATGAAATAGATAGATAGATAGTGTTACATCGGCCTTTCTAACACAAGGGAATTACACCAGTTCTCACTATATATAGTGCCAGTAATACCTACCCGGTGTGTAAGCAGCGACAGTCCTTTTTGGACGTCTAAGCTATTCGGTCGAACTCTCTGCCTCTGAGGCAGAGGGGAACTCTCTGCCTTTGGGCAGAGAGGAACTCGGACGAGGCTCCGCCGAAGGGCAGAGCCTCGTTCGAGGTGGTTGACCACCCCGATCCCGTTTATACGGGTTCTACGGGAAATTTTTGCCCGAGCCTACGGGCTCGGAAAGCCCACATTAAACCGGCCTTGTGCCACATTCGACACACGTGGGCGTGTTGTTAAACATCGTAAGCAGCGACAGTCCTTTTTGGACGTCTCAGCTATTCGGTCGAACTCTCTGCCTCTGAGGCAGAGGGGAACTCTCTGCCTTTGGGCAGAGAGGAACTCGGACGAGGCTCCGCCGAAGGGCAGAGCCTCGTTCGAGGTGGTTGACCACCCCGATCCCGTTTATACGGGTTCTACGGGCAATTTTTGCCCGAGCCTACGGGCTCGGAAAGCCCACATTAAACCGGCCTTGTGCCACATTCGACACACGTGGGCGTGTTGTTAAACATCGTAAGCAGCGACAGTCCTTTTTGGACGTCTCAGCTAGCCGGTCGAACTCTCTGCCTCTGAGGCAGAGGGGAACTCTCTGCCTTTGGGCAGAGAGGAACTCGGACGAGGTTCCGCCGAAGGGCAGAACCTCCTTCGGGGTGGTTGACCGCCCCGATCCCGTTTATACGGGTTCTACGGGCAATTTTTGCCCGAGCCTACGGGCTCGGAAAGCCCACATTAAACCGGCCTTGTGCCACATTCGACACACGTGGGCGTGTTGTTAAACATCGTAAGCAGCGACAGTACTACAACTGCCTAGCTGAGTAGTACCCGTTTCCTACCTTTGTATCTGTGATGTTAAATACACTTGTTCCTTAAACCAACCTCGACTTGATTTTCTTCTTTTTACTATTGTGCCACGACACAACAGATAGATAGATAGATAGATAGATAGATAGATAGATAGATAGATAGATAGATAGATAGATAGATAGGGTTACTTTAGGAGGCAGTTTGTACGGATAGGAGAGGAAGATAACCGTTAACTCTACACTTGAACAGGTTAAGATTGTAATGATCGGGGAAACATCCTCTTGGGACTTGGTTCCACAAAGAAGTGGTTCGTGGAAAGAAGCTATTCGATTGGAACTTATTAATCTCCAATGGAATACCTAGGGAATGTGGGTGGTTTGATACAATGTAAGTGGCATAGCGGGTCTTAGCCGTGAAGGTTAGACCTGGCGAAACCAAGGAATGTGGTTCGTCCGTGCACTTTCCGTGAAAGTAACTATAGAGCAGCGAGAGGCTTGCCACATCCCGCCTGTGAGAAAGCGGTTGGGGGGTGGAAAATAATTAGTCACCCACAAGGACTCGAAGTCGCTTTTGGACTCTATTGAGGCTGGAGAGTGTGGTCTGGGCAGCTCTCGTCCAAATATGACAACAGTACTCCATTCTTGGCCTTATCTGGCTTTTTACTATTATTATTTTATTTCCTTTGATTTCTGATGTGCACTCATTTCTTTCCGGATCCTGCCCAGGGACCTAAGGTTAGAAATAGTATCATGACATTTTCCATTGAAAAAAAAATTACATAGACAAAGCACTTCATAAGGTGTGGGCTGTACTCGTGAGAACAATTTATTGTATTTCTTTAAGGCATGAACATCCAGGAATCCCTTCAATTAGTCTACTGGAATCTTTTCCAACCAATACGAGGGCTCCAACTACAACCGGGATTGTTGATGTTCCCACGTGCCACATTTTTGAGATTTCGATTTCAAGGTCTTTGTATTTTGATAGCTTTTTGAAGATCTTGAAAGATACATTGCAGTCTGCAGGGACTGCCATATCAATAAGGAGGCACTTTTTTGTGTGCGATCTCTAATAATAATAATTATTATTATTATTATTATAAATGTACACATGGTTTGGGCAAACATATCTGTTTTATTAAACAGTCCAATATATATATATATATATATATATATATATATATATATATATACAGTCCAATATAGACATATATATAGTCCAATATATATATATATATAGTCCAATATATATATATATATATATATATATATATATATATATATATATACATATACATATATATATATATATATACATATATATATATATATATATATACATATATATATATATATATATATACATATACATATATATATATATATATACATATATATATATATATATATATATATATATATATATATATATATATATATATATATATATATATGAGTGGTTAACACTGAGCCGCAACAGTCTGTTTCATGCTTGAACGTAATCTACAGACCTGAAGCTTGCGTTCAAGCATGAAGCAGTCTATCGTCGTTAGGTGTTGACCTCAGTGTCCGCATATATATATATATATATATATATATATATTCCATAGTCGGGATCATTGAGTCAACACAATCGATCCTCTCCTTAGCTGTATAGTATGTGCTTCGCCACGGCTACATTACAGCTTTGAATTCAGGGTTTTTCTTCTCCTAGACCGGTTGCCACTCAAGGCTATTAAACCTAGTCTGTCCTACTATTTAGCTGGGAGGTGGGGGAGAAAAGATGGATTCATACCTTTCGCAAGGGCATTAGCACGTAAGTGAATGTAATGAATTCGATTCCTCAATCAGGGTCGCAATCCGTTACTCTACCGTGCCATATGTATGTATGTATGTATGTAAGATAGAGAGAGATAGGGGAGAGAGAGGGAGAAAAATAAACGGGGGAGCAGTTGAAATGAGAGAATGATATCTTTCGAAGTTTAATATCAAGCGATAAGTAGTGAAATATTAAAAGTCAGATGAGGACACAACCTCAAACCCCGAGAGAAAATCAACACAATAAAAGATTTGAACATCCAAGATGGATGTTAGAATACAAGTGTTCAAAAAGCCATAAAAACAAAAACGATGTAAAGTGAACAGTATTTTTTCCTCTTTCACGAATATTATTATTAATACTGTTAATACACTATTCATAATATAAGCATAATATATTCCGGAGGCTGCTACAGTTTGATCCATTTTTTTAAAATCTGGCCTTCATTTCTGGAAGTTTCTTTCATTTTTGGGGGGAAGAATGAACGTTTAAAGTGACAGCGAGACAATTGGCTCTAAAGTGAGGGTTCGATTTATAAAGCAGATATGCGAAACTGAAC
This sequence comes from Acanthosepion esculentum, assembly GCA_964036315.1. Taxonomy (NCBI): domain Eukaryota; kingdom Metazoa; phylum Mollusca; class Cephalopoda; order Sepiida; family Sepiidae; genus Acanthosepion; species Acanthosepion esculentum. The sequence goes on along the minus strand of OZ038500.1, from coordinate 73,742,265 downwards.
AATCGTTTTGTTGTGCATTAGAGTGACAAGACTGTGTAAGAAAGTAAGGCATAAATGAAATGAAAATCAATACAATTATATTTTGTAAGCATATAGAAGAAAAGGGGATATCCTGTCTTTTCCTTGCAGGCTATGACATTCGCAAGGGGTCAGGTTACACACCTATGAAGTTACGTCTGATTCATTTCTGCGGATTCAGCGTGTATAAAGTTTAAAGAGACGGACAAATTATGCATAACGATATTTGGTATATGCTAGGATCAATAGCAAAGCTTCGTTCGCTTCACTTGCTCAGTTTGGATGAAAACAATGGTCAGTTTATCGATTCGCTATTCGACCAGTGCATATCGGAACATCATGTTTTCGCCTGTTTTTAGATATCTTACTTTTTTTTCTAATTGAAACGTTATAATAATTATGATTAGTAGTAGTAGCAATACTAATACTACTACTGCTACTACTACTACTACTAATAATAATAATAATGTTAAATACTTCACAAAAATGCGTTACCTAAGCATTAAAATGCATTTTAAAAATGAAATTTTTTTCTTGAAGCTTTTACTTATAGTTTTAATTCCAAGCTAATAGATTAAATTTAAGATTTCCAATAAACAAAATACTTTACTGCATTTCAAAATTAATTTACATTGATTGGAATTATTTTTTTTATATTTTTTGATTATCAGTAAATTCGCTAAAATCGTCCATATTGACAAATCTGTCAAAACAGCATAATCTTCTTTATTAAAAAATCTTTCAAAAAGAAAATATACTTTGCTGAAACGTTATTTGAGAAAAATTAGCTGATTTAAAGTATAATTAATCTGAAACAAATATTACTTACTTTTCGTTTAAAATGTTGCAGAAAAACATTTCTTTAACATGGAGGTAGGGTTTTTTTGGGGAGGTGTTGACACATTTATTAACATATTTATAGTTTTGGAAATTTCTCTAAGGTGGCGATAATTGCTATAAAATTACATGACGAATACACGTAAACGCTTTTTTATAATTTTTTAACGACCCAGTAATCATTCAAATTTAAAATATTTTATACACTCTAATATTTTATTGAATTTTAGGTATTTTGGCTTTGTAGTCTTACGAAAACGCTTGTTGAAATGTTAGAAAATTATCACTAAATTTTAAATTTACTATAGTTACCGCTCTTATTTCCAGATAATTTCGTTTATGAACCTCCGTATCTACAAAAATCGACACTTTTATACGCACACACACACACACACACACACACACACACACACGCACACACACAAATTCAAAATTCTTTTTAAAATAATGGGTTTAAAAGTTTAAAAATTATAATTAAAATTTTAAAAACATGACAACAATTAATTATTCATTGAAAACATTCTTTTTTTATATGATAATAATGTCCGTAATATATTTTATTCATCAAAGCAAAAACTTTTCTAATTAAATAATATCTTAGTTTTATTGCATTTTTTATTTTACGATTCAGTGCAGGTGGGGAGTAAAAGAGAGGAAAGAGGGGGTGGGTGAGATAGAGATAAACGAAAAGAAAATCAGGTGAGAAGAATATATATATATATATATATATATATATATATATATATATATATATATATATATATATATATATATATATATGTCCTGAATCTAATCTTACATAGCTACAAGTCTAGAATTGGTCCATGCTTAGAATATTGCAGCCACATGTGGTCTGATACTCTTGCTATATATCTAAATATCCTTGATAAAATTCCAAAGAATCAGCAGTATTATCGGCCCTGATCTGGCATCGCGGCTTCGGTCACTTCCCATCGCCGTAATGCTGCTTCCCTGTGTTTTCACTACTCTTTTGTTTTTGCACCTTAGGAAAGTTTCTGTTTTCTAATTCTTGCACACACATTAACCTCTTGTGCCTTAGTGGCTTTACTGCTTTTCTTGAGGTGAAATCAATTATATATATATATATATATATATATATATATATATATATATATATATATATATATGTGTGTGTGTGTGTGTGTGTGTGTGTGTGTGTATGCGTATATATATGTGTGTGTGTGTGTGTATGCGTATATATATATATGTATGTATGCGTATATATTTATATTTATATATATATTTATTTATATATATATTTATATATATATATATTTATATATATATATAAATATTTATATATATATATAAATATTTATATATATATAAATATTTATATATATATATAAATATTTATATATATATATATATTTATATTTATGTATATATATTTATATTTATGTATATATATTTATATTTATATATATATATATATTTATATTTATATATATATATTTATATTTATATATATATTTATATTTATATATATATATATATTTATATATATATATATATATATATTTATATATATATATATATATATATATATTTATATATTTATATATATATATATATATAACTTTTGTGAACTATAGCGTATTGCACAGAAGTCCGGTTCACACTCCGACATGGATTTTTGAACAGGAGTAGAGGTTATCCCTCGTTTCCTGTTTAGGACTGAATTTCTGGTTGCTTCTAAAGTCCACTTCAAGTCTTCTATGTTTCTATACTTTTTCCTCGGTGGAGTAGATGGGTTCGCCCATCGTCCGGTTCACTCCTCGATCTGTTGAACAGGAGTAGAGGTTCATCCTTTGTTTCCTGTCTATGATTGGGTTTCCGGATCCTTCTAAAGTCTTTTCATTCTCTGTCACTCCTAGTTGCCCCTTGCGTTATAGTGGCATTATCGTGTTGTTTGGGGTGGAATGATTGTAAAAATATTATGGTATTTTCAGTGATTATTAATATGCCTGGCAAAGGCCTAAGTACATCTCATGTTTGATGTGAAAAGAAGAGGAAAACTATATTTTGTGGGCAGTTTGACGTGGTGTAATACTTAGAATGCTTGTCTCTCTAGATCAATTACGTCTGAGATCGATTCTCACTGGGTGCACCATACTTTCGGTCTTGTGCCACATCTAAGCTACGCTTAAAAAATCACCATAAGCAGAGGTGAATCTTTTTATCTTATGACGCAAACCATCTAATATTTAAAAAGGATCTTCAGAGAATTTAGACTGCTTCTTTTAGAAAATTGAACAACAATTAAAAATAACAACAAAGATGAGTACAATGTGCAATTAACATAAATAAAAATCAGTTTTCTTTAAAAGTGTGAAGAGAAAAAGCTTTTTAATTACGAAGGTGAGACGAAAAAAAATTAAAGACAGTTAACTCATATGTATAGTTCCACACTTCCGGTGAATAACGGAAGCTACGCAACCTAGCATGCAGTATACGCGTCTATATTTATCCGGATATGTCCCAGAGCTGTCCATAACTGACTTATTTATCTCTGGCTGAAAGGAAAGTACTGTGGTCTACAACGTATCCCACACATCGAAAGGTACGATTTGCAGTCGCTGAAACCACAGAAATGTTGTTCTACAGAAGGATGCTGAGGATACCATGAACCGAACATGTGAACAACAACGAAATTTTGGAGAAAATGAAAAGAAAAAGGAAAGTTTTGCTTAAAATCAGAAAGAGAGAGTTGAGGTTTCTAGAGTACATAATGGGGAAAGAGGGCTTGGAAAATCTGATACTCACAGGGCAGATCCTCACAGGAAAACAACGCATAACATATTTAGTGAGCTTGAGTAAATGGATGGCGGAGCAAGTTTAAGAAGAAATTAAAAAAAAGTCAAAATTTATTAAGAGCTACAACGGTCAGGAAGTTGTGGAGAGCCATGATCGTCTACCCCCTGAAGGGACACAGCATATAAAGAAGAAGATTTCTCATTTGCCTTTTCAATCGCCATTTTGTAATCGTAATCTTATAATTGCAGCCATTTATATTTTAACAGTGGTAAAATTAATATAATAATAACAATAATAATAAAAATAATAATAATAATAATAATAAAGATATGTAAATGTTACGTCAACTATATTGTATAAATAAATATTCTATATTTAAATGGTGTGTATTTTTAAAGTTATAATCTTATACAGGGGTTGGACAAAATGATTGAAACACTTGTTAAATTCAAAGAAAATTTATTTAATATGGAGTTGGTCCTCCTTTAGCCTCACAGACAGCTTTAATACGTCTAGGAATGGAATCATACAGCTTCCTGACTTCCTCCAGAGGAATTTTCAGTCATTCTTCCATTAAAACCTTCTCCAGCTCTTTACGACACGACGGTGGAGGATAGCGGATCCTAACTTGTTGCGCCAAAATGCACCACAAATGTTCAATAATATTGATATCTTGAGATTGGGGAGGCCACTCCATGTGCTCTAGCTCACTTTCATGCTCTTCATACCAATGCTTAACCACTCGAGCGGTATGTATTGGAGCATTATCGTCTTGGAAGATGCAGCCACCATCAGGGAATAAAGTCTTGGCCATTGGACGAACATGATATCCCAAAATGTTCAGGTAATCTTTGCTGTTGATTCTACCATGCATGGCAACTATTGGACTGAGACATTTCCATGATATTGCGGCCCAAACTATCACTGATCCACCTCCATGATTCACTGTTGGAAGAAGGCAGTCAGGGTTGTAAGCTTATTTGGGCTGCCTCCACACATAAACTCGCCCTGAAGTTGGGAAAAGAGAAAAACTGGACTTGTTTGAGAATATGACTTGCTTCCATTGGTCTGCAGACCAGGCATTGTGATCTCTGCACCACTTCAATCTCTTTTGAATGTTGCGAGTGGAGAGAAGAGGTTTCCTCATGGCGGCTCTTCCATGATATGCAGCCTTATGGAGCTCACGGCGAACAGTTTTAGTAGAAACTGAACTATTCAGATGGTTATTCAACTCAGCAGTCACTTTGGCCCGATTTTTTTGCCACATTGCGTTTCAATGCACGTCAGTCTCTGTCAGTAAGTTTGCAAGTCCGACCCGAATTGCTACGGTTGCTAGAGTTCTTGCCCTGTTTCTCGAATTGCATCAGTGTTCTTGATATGGTAGCTCTTGAAAAACCCAACATTTCAGCAACTTTAGTGATCGAGGCTCCTACCATGCGAGCTCTAACAATTTGCTCATTTTCGAACTCGGAGAGGTCACGCATTTAGCTTAAATGTTACTAAATTCTAAAAATAAATAAGACAAAGACAGTAAATTAGATAAATAAAAGTATTTACAATAGATATAACCCGCAATTACAAAGTTTTAGTGAAAGTTCTTAATATAATAGGTCTTTGAAATATAGGAGTGGATTTTGCAACTGTTCCGATTATTTTGTCCTGTATACAGTAAGATAGTCTATAATTTAATATAACTGAATAATGATTTCTTTCAATTGTTTAGTTAGCATCAATTCCAGTTAAATTCGAAATTATATCATAACTCTAATATCGAGTACCTTACGGGAGAACTTATGACTTATAATGATTTACTAAGCGTAGCTTAGATATGGCACAATACCGAAAGTATGGCGTACCCAGTGAGACTCAACAAACTTAAGTCTTATAGTGAAACATTTTAAAATTTTATAGGCCCAGAAACATTGCTAAATGTTAAATGTCAAAGTTTTTGCATATAATTTTAATTTAAACATCGTTTCCCTAAAAATGCTTTTGTGTTAATATAATTTTCTTTCAAGTCTTTTATCTAATATGATTATTACAGGTATACCTCACCCTTCGTCGTTCCAGAGGTCCCGAGTTAGGTTGAAAAACGACTTAAGTCGAAATAACCAAACTATAAATCGCAAATAAACACTTCCCATTGCCTATTAGAGTATTTATGATATGTACGTACAGTATTCTTTATTTTCACCTTACCTTCCAACGATATAGCCTTACACTTAGCTTTACCACTTGTAGTAGGAGTTTTCTTCGGAGTCATTGGTAAAAATGTATTTAAATCACAATTGAAATGTAATTGAAAGAACGTCAACGGCAGAGCACAGATATAAACAAGCCTGAATTAAAAATCGGTGTGGGAGCAGAAAGCAACGCACGAGTGCCATCTGTCGGCAGGAATTCGAAATAAGAACATCTATTGAACATATTTTATTATGCTAATTTTTTTAATTTTCTTTTTACTTTTGATGATTTTATAATATATATAACATTATTTTTAAATTTATTTAAATATGCTTTTATATGTGTTTATTGTTATTTTAGTCTTTTCACGTCTCTAATATTTTTAACGGCCGACGTAAACTCGAGTAAAACAAAGCGAGCTTAATTTTTTATATAATATTTAAGAAAAAACCGACGTATCTTCGAAAATTACTTAAATCGAAACGACCTGAGCCAAGATATCACTGTACTTTAAAAAATGACGATTTAAAGAAATTTTAAAGAAATAGATTAGAAAATAAATTTTTCAACTGAATTATTATTAAAATTAATTACAATTATTGTTTTAGAATTATTATTATTATTATAGAATTATTATTATTTTCAAGTGAATTATTATTAAAATTAATTACAATTATTGTTATAGAATTATTATTATTATTATTGTTATAGAATTATTATTATTTTCAAGTGAATTATTAAAATTAATTACAATTATTGTTATAGAATTATTATTATTATTATTGTTATAGAATTTTTATTATTTTCAAGTGAATTATTATTAAAATTAATTACAATTATTGTTATAGAATTATTATCATTATTATTATAAAATTATTATTATTATTTTCAAGTGAATTATTATTAAAATTAATTACAATTATTGTTATAGGATTTTTATTATTATTATTATTATTATAGAATCATTATTATTATTTTCAAGTGAATTATTATTAAAATTGATTACAATTATTGTTATAGAATTATTACTATTAATATAGAATTATTATTATTATTATTATAGAATTATTATTATTTTCAAGTGAATTATTATTAAAATTAATTGCAATTATTGTTATAGATATTATTATTATTATGATTATTATAAAATTATTATTATTATTTTCAAGTGAATTATTATTAAAATTAATTACAATTATTGTTATAGATTTATTATTATTATTATTATAGAATCATTATTATTATTTTCAAGTAAATTATTATTAAAATTGATTACAATTATTGTTATAGAATTATTATTATTATTATTAATATAGAATTATTATTATTATTATAGAATTATTATTATTTTCAAGTGAATTATTATTAAAATGAATTACAATTATTGTTATCGAATTATTATTATTATTATGATTATTATAAAATTATTATTATTATTTTCAAGTGAATTATTATTAAAATTAATTACAATTATTGTTATAGAATTATTATTATTATAGAATTATTATTATTATTATTATAGAATTATTGTTATTTTCAAGTGAATTATTATTAAAAACACTAATTTTCTTTTATTTGATACGACTGTGCGGCTGCGAAGTGTCGTTAAGATCCTTCCCGAAACAGATTCGGCTTACGGTCACATCACGTTTAAACAGTGGTTCCTGTACGATCGGTGAAGTTTAGCAACCTAGAGCCTGGTCAGTATCTAGATGGGTGGCCGTTTGGGAATACCACGTGCTGTAAGCTTGAATGTTCGAGTGGTATAATGGCTAATGGCTCGAAATTGTTAATCGGAGAGCCGAGTTCCATTTCCCATTGGATTCGTTATGTTCACTTAACGCGCAAAGATCTCTGGGAAAGCCATTAATCCATCTCTCCCCCCCCCCTCAGCTCTAAGCTAATTAGTAAGTATTTTTACTTGTATCACTAAAACCATTATTATCTCCTCCCAAAATATGTACAGTCCAAAAATATTTTCTGACTTTAAATAACCTGCAAAGGGTGATAAGCCGTAAAAACAGTCAATCAATCAATTTCACTTTATCCATGTCTATATCTATATCAGTTTATATCTATCATACATCAATAACAGCCTATTCACATCTATTTATTGCTATTTAGATTCTAACAATATACATCCTTGAGCAAATTAATTGAAACCACCGCTTTAGTTTCCTTTCTTTCACCATTTGGTCACCCACTGGAGAGACGGTGTAATCTATTTCTATTTTCCTCAGATTATGTCATTTGCAGTGGCGTGCAGTAATATGAATCTATTTTAGGGGTGTGTGATGAAATTTGTTTGAAAAATATTGCCTCATCCGTGATTGTACCAGATTTTTATCACGCCCAGACACTATTGTCTCCACTGTCGATTAGCTGTCCTACATCCATTGTCTGCGATAGACGTTACTCCAAGGAAGCGTACAAAAATTTGTAATGCTGCACGAACACACCGATAAGCCTTACCAGTGAGTAAATCAAAGTACTATAGACTAACCCGGAAACTCTCCTGATTTAAATCCAATCGGGAATCTGTGGTCAACCTGCAAGGAACGACTACGTGAAGTAGACATACGAAGTACTAACATGTGCACTGGGTCATATTTCACTGGAAAATACGAAAAAAAAGTAAATAATAACGGAATTATTCGCTTTGTTTCAATTAATTTGTACAAGGGTGTATAAGTAACCACAAAGACTTGTATTATTAAACTATTATAAATCTGAAAATATATTTCTGTCTTTAAATAACCTGCAAAGGGTTGATAAGCCGTAGAAAACGAATTAGTCAATCGAAACCGAAATGGATTATTCTTTGACGACAAATGTAACTGCGAAATGGCGACTAAACCCCAGCAAAGATGTTCAATGGCGTTTCATTCTGGTGCGCGCAGGGATTACCTGGGAGTGAGTCGGATGTTCGTGGAACTAATTTCATGTCACCGTGTCTATCCAGAATTGTCATATTCTTCGTATACACTTGTCACTGTTGCCTGAGCGCCACCACGGACATCCATTTGTCAGCCCCAGCAATCATTCTGCTGTCAAAAGTTTTTAACTCCTGTCGGCGTCCCGTGGCTGTCGTAGTTTCACTACTTCTTTATTCATTACGTCATTCAACTGAGGCCATTTCTTCAAGTAGACGAGAGTGGAACGTTCCGGTATACTGTTTTTATTTTGTCTTGTTTTTTTTTTAACCAAGTCCACCCCAAGCAAGGCAGTAAAGTCACTAAGACACAAGAGATTACTGGATATGGGAGAATTAGAAAACAGAAACATTACTAAGGATCAAGTATAGAGGAGAGTAATCAGGAGGATAGTAGATAGCGACTGGCATTGCATTTTGTCTCTATTTTAGCATTTTAGCTTAAAAGTATATTGTATGCATCACACATGACTTGGTTTCGAAAAGAAAACTTTAGAAAATTCCACTTTTTTTTACTCAATGTTCCCTCAGTGCAAAGCCGGAGAGCCACTCCTGGTAGTGGGTTACTGAATGAAGTTTCCGTATGGACGCAAGATGGCGAATTAAGTGTAGATTATGAGGATATGTAGGATATATTGGTTGACCTGAGACATGAATGGGTTAAAATTGTAATGAACAGGGAAGCATCTTCTCAGGCGTCTGTTCCACAAAGCAGCGTTTCTCAGGAAGAATCTGTCTGAGTAGAACTTCCTTCTTGCCAATGGAATACGAAAACAATGAGGTTGATTCAACTCTGTGTGCGTAGCTTGGCGGTCTTAAGTTGTAGAAATAATAAATAACGCACATCAGCGTACAGAGTAGTATTTGACTGGCGACGTTTCTTCGGTGGGAAAGGGACCGTGTGAATGAAAATAATTCATTGCCCACAAGGCCGCGTAAACACTTCTGAACTCTGTCATGGTTGGAAAGTAACGATTGGGCAGCATTTCCGCTGAAAACTGCGACTGCATCTCTGAAGAGGCATTTTTTTTTCTTAGAGGCTACAGGAAAATGTCTGGCAACCAGAAGAAGCTCCAGTTTTACAAAGTTTCCGCTCTTCTTTTATTCTAGGTCTGCAGTTTCCGTTAGAGAAAAAGTCGCCTCGTGTATATATATATTTATATTTATGTATATATATATATATATATATATATATATATATGTATGTATATATATATGTGTGTGTGTGTGTGTGTGTGTGTAAAAGACAATAGGAAATCTGTAATAGTTGCCGACGCGTTTCGTCCGACGTGGACTTTTTCAAGGCGAAACGAAATGAATTTATTAAACAAAGTAACTAATAATAACAAAACAAAATGTCCTTAGCAACTGGAAGACTTTAGAGAACGCTATTTTCATACGGTTAACTGAAAATTACGTCAAGTACCATCACGTTGGAGATATTGTTTTTATTGCTGTGTTGACGGATTCAACTATTTTTTTATATTTCATGATACTGTTCTGTACGTTTGTTTGGGAGAGTAGTAATTCTGTTAGGAAAGGTGAAATAGGGATGAAGCCTGGGCGTAGATTAATATTTAATGGTTGACACCGTCAACACAGCAATAAAAACAATATCTCCACACGTGACAGTAATCGACGTAATTTCAGTTAACAGAATGAAAAGAGCGATCTATAAATTCTTCCAATTGCTAAGGACATTTTGCTTTGTTATTATTAGTTACTTTGTTTGATAAATTCATTTCGTTTCGCCTTGAAAAAGTCCAGATTGGACGAAACGCGTCGGCAACTATTACAGTTTTCCTATTGTCTTTTACATTTATAAATATTGTCTTTTTCTACAGGTTAACTCTGAGAAATTTTTCATATATATATATATGTACACACATATATATCTTTGTCTTACAGTCAATAACCTACGATAACTAGCGGCATGAATAAATTCCATTCTTTTTAAGTGTCTCTATATCTTTTCTGTATTTGATACACAAGGAAAAGAACAATGAAACGTCCTCTCAATTGAATAATACTCTATACTGATGACTGCACGTTGATTAATTATTAAAGATTGGTGGGGAAGTTAGTGTATTCTCAGTGTTTACGTACTTCAAAGACATAAATCATTCACACTTGATAGTCATTTTCTCTGGATGACATGCATATTCCCCCAGTGAGATTTCTATGACATTTAGTCGTTTATTGGCATGCATGTGACTTGGCCTCATCTATTTATAGGTCCTGTTAAAAGGAACCCCAGGGAGACTGACATTAAGGCAAATATAATGAATCCCACAGCGTCAACAAATCTTGACAACACTGACACCTACAATGCTACTCAGGAAGACACAACCACGTCGACCACCAAGTTCAACAGCAGCAACAACGCTGCAACCAAAGTAGATAAGCCAGAACTAACTTGCCTAACTCAAGCGGTAGACGCTAGAAGGTAGGTACCTTGAAATTGTAGCTGACGTGTATACATACATATATATATATATATATATATATATATATATATATATATATATATATATATATAGAATTGCTGTATACGGAATAAATTCCAATAGCCAACAAATACTATTCTTAAAAGAGTGCTCAAAACAGAGTAGAGCAAATATAATTATTTATTCGAAAATTATAACATAAATGTTATAAAATCACTACAAAAATATCCATTTTGTTTCAACACTTCTGGTGCCTTATCAAGTGATGATGTTGAATGTAGAATAAAGGGTTAACCATTTATTCTACATTCAACATCATCACTTGATAAGACACCAGAAGTGTTGAAACAAAATGGATATTTTTGTAGTGATTTTATAACATATTTATGTTATAATTTTCGAATAAATAATTATATATATATGTATATATGTATGTATGTATGTATTTATATATATGTATATATATATATATATATATATATATATATATATATATATATATATATATCACTTTGAACGTTATTTTTGGTATATACCTATATTTGGGTAGGCGTTCCGTTTATTTTAAACAGTATATCTATTTTCGCCTACCGGTCTAAATATTCGAGGTTTAAAGCAAATAAACGGTGCGTCTATTCAAATATAGGTATCTATTAAAATAGCCGTTAAAGTGATAAAAATCTGCCAGATTAATAAATAAAAAATCATTACTTCATATATATATATATATATATATATATATATATATATATATATGATATTCCCAACCATGTATCAACATAAGACGTTTATGCTGCAACCACATTAGACACACGAATTCATTCACTAGCTCAGTCACTAAATCTACTTTCAAAATCTACCACGACTCTAACTGTAGAAGTCAACATAATTTACCTCCTAGAATGCACACTATGCCAGAAACAATATGTAGGAAAATCTGAATGGCCCTTTCACTACAGAATTAATAATTATCGCAATCGAATTAAGTCGACTCCCCATGAAAAATTATTACCTGTAGAACAACATTTCCGTCTAGAAAAACACTATTTCAAAACCCATGCCAAATTCACTATAAATGGGAGAATAGAAAAGTCCAGAGCGGATAACATTGGAAAGATTTTAGAGTTCCATGAATATAAGTGGATACGACGTTTAAAAACACACTATCCAGCCGGGCTAAACCATAAATTTAACAATATAGATAGTATTAATACATAACCCTACAAATCAAAACCTTCCCACATTTCTCACCCACACAAAACAGACATGCTTACGGAGGTGTTGAGGCCTCACACTTATACACACATCCACACGAATATACACACTTACACGCATCATACTCACTCACTCCCTAATGAGCCAAATGATAACACACACACACAGCAATATACACGCTTACGCATATCATACTCACTCACTCCCTAAGAACCAAATAACACACACACACACACACACACACACACACACACACACACACACACACACACACACACACACGCACACAACAGAGACACATCCCCTCTCCAGGAACCAATAAATCTGTCAACATGACCAAGGGAATTCAAAGCAGCATGAATCCATCCAGCTCTTATCTCAAATAACAACTTAAAATAGACTGTTTGACCAACACAAGGAATGTTAAAAAATTCATGTTAAAAAGATAAAAAACAAATAAAAAAACAAATGAAAACTACAGACAAAAGTTCATTTTCTACATCAAGACATTCATTTCTGTAGTTAACTGCTACCAGCAAGCAGAAATATTTTTTTCTCCTGATGATGGCCATGTTGGCCGAAACTAGTCGAGGACTCTAAATGAAACAGTAATAATAAAAACGAAAGAATATTAATCTACAACCCAGTGTGTCTGTAGATTTCAATTTTTTTAATAATTTTTATTGTTCAATATATATATATATATATATATATATATTAATGATATTAAGAAATAGACAACTTTAAGGGCTCATGGTAATTATAATTTATTTGCTTAGAATCCAAATTCGATCCTAATTTCTCAGATCGACGATTTTCATACAAGTAAATGGGTGACAAATATTCCAGGTATAAGAAGAATTCAGTATAATTATTTTTAATGCTAATTTGTGCTTGAGAAGGCCGGTTTAAATTGGTGGCAGGAGGGGTTGAAGGAGATATATCTCTCGAAAGGAAAAAGGTGATTGAGGGAGTGGAAGATAAAAGACATGCTAAAAAAAAATAGGAAAAGAAAAAAGAGATAAAGAAGAAAAGAGATAGATGTATTTACATCCACCTTAATAATGAGACATGAAATAAAGACGAGGAGGTCAGGTTTGTTAGACATGCTGACCTCTTTATCAAGTATATCCGGCAGAAACGTGGAAGGGGAGCGTAGAAATAAGTGTCAAGAAAAAAAAGACACAGAAGATATATATATATATATATATACATATATATATATATATATATATATATATATATATATATATATATATATATATCAAGTATGTGGTGCAGTTCAATTTACATTGCATGAACCATTCATACAAAAAGTAGATAATGAAGTTAATGATATAAATGGCAAGAATCACTCTCGCGAACAATTTTGTAATAAAATACATTAACCTCGAACCTGTAGATGAATGTTATGATCCCTGTTTATAAATTCCAGTTGTATAAGGTCTTTTTTTACTACAAGCTTTCGATTGTGCATACAATCATCCTCAGATGATATACAACTTATACAACTAGATTGGTGGCAAAGTCTGATCATTTTACGGTTTAAATGGCTAGAGGTACGCTAACAGCTTCTTCTATCGCACTTCTCACTTGCGGAACACTCTTCTGGCTGCTTGCTTCCCAGTCAACTTTGATCTTCAAAAAATTAAATGCAATATCAGTCGCTATCTTCTGTTTTCTTAATTCTTTCTCTTTTATTATTTTCTCTCCTTAACAGTATTTTTTCATACACCCTAACACTCAGTAAGCTGTTGCGTTTTAGTGGCTTTATTGCCTTGCTTTGGGTGAAATGATAAAAAAAGGACTAAATATTATTGAAGCCACTTACATCTAACAAAAATAACCATGCATCAATAAGATAATTATAGTCTCCAAACAACGCATTCTCCAATGCATAAAAAGTCACCATACATTCACGTTACAGTTTCACTTAGTAAAAAAGACTTCCTGCGTTTGGATATATCCGATTCAATTAACAAAATATAATGACACTTTTAAAAAGTACCACTTAAAACATTTCTGATTTTCTAACATGATGATTCATGTTTTCTCAAAATATTGGACACGGCCTTGATTTTGGATAGTTCATGCATATGTAGCAGTCAGGTTTGTGTAATACACATTACAGGAGCAGACAACCCCCACCCCACCAAAAAAATTATGAGAAATTTTTCTGTGGAGAGGGCTGAGAAGGTGAACGCCCCCGCCAACAAGGAGCGACGTTTCTCTTCACTCCTTCGCTAAGATCAAAGTGTAGTAACTGTTCTCCTCATTTCTAATAGTAATGGTAATATTAGCTGTTTTCTTATGAGGGAATATCAGGCATTTATTGATCGAACAGCAAGTGTTCCTCGAATGACTTTTCTCTTCATTCCTTGGGCATCGGGTTAAGATCAAAGTGTAGTATCTGTTCTTTTTATTTCTTACAGCAATGGTAATATTAGCCGTTTCCTTATAAGGAAATATTCGGAAATCACTAACCGTGCAGCCAGTACTGCTGTAGGTTAAATTTTAAAAAAATCTTTCTCTTAAAACAATTTTTCAGAAAAATAGGTTTCTCAAGTTCAGTAGCTGTTATTGTTCTTTCCATTACTGATGGTAGTTTCCCTCCTAACATTTTATTTGACGTAGTGTGGAACGTCAACATTTTTATTATGTCATTATTTTTTTTCGAGTGCCATGTGATATCTATTTTAGCTGATGATGATGTTGAAAGTCCTCAAATGTTATTGTTTCTGTTATTTGTTACAGATCTTTTTTTGTGATTCTGTAGCGCCAGTTCACAATGTTGGAAGTAGGACGTTCTTCGTCAAAACCCACAGACTTCACTCGCTCAGAGGCATTTGTAACTGTTGATCTTCGAAAAGGGTCGTATACAGCTGATAGTTTAGTTATTTCTGAGCGGGTTTGGGACCATGGATGACATCTGTATGAAAGTGTCGACCTGATTAAGCCATTTAAGAACATGACACGAGTTTTCAGGTTAATATTTTTGGATTTGCTGATCGATAGGTCGCAAAACCGCTGCTGCTAGGTCCACCATGCGAATAATAGATAACGAATCGTCTTTAGAACGTTCAGTTTGCCTGTCTCAAAATGCCTCTCGGAATGCTTCAATCAGAGCCACTGAGTCTGGAGATCAACTTAGCCATCGGCTTTCCAGAAGAGCATACCTGAACGCTTCTACGCACGAGGCTGAAACTGCTGATCAAAGTACTCAACTGCTGAGGAGAAACGCCTCTTCAACTGCTGCTGTGAGTGAGGCTGAAACAAGATTGAGAACGCAAAAACGGCCGTTTTCAGGGCAACCCCCATTCAAATTGTTAACCCCCCATTTGGGGGATGTGCCTCAATTGCACCCAATTGTTGTTACTAATATTAATTTTCGGGTGAGCTGACTTTAAACTTAAACTGCTCCAATTGAACGGTAAAAATTCTCAGTAATGAAAGACCCGGGCAAAGACGGGTTATACTGCTAGTTGTATATAGAATTGTATATAAAAAAAGAGAACGTATAATTGTTTAGTACGTGCTTTTCCGTTTGACCTTTGCAAATGATGCCACTTTCTCGTAGGCTGACTTATCACTTAGAGAGAGATGATTCAGATTTCTTGGGCACATATTGAAGAAAGAGAGCCTAGAGAATATAACACTGACAGGACATATTGAGGGCAACAACAATCATGGGAAATCAGCGAAAAACCTACTTAACAAGTTTTTGTGAATGTTTATTAGGAGTAGATACGCCATCGCCAATCACCCGGTTCACTCTCCTCCCTCGTCTTTTGATCAGGAGTAGATATTTATCCCTTGTTTTCTGCTTAGAATTGATTTCCAGTTCTTTCTAAAATCTACTTCAACTCTATACTTCTGATGTCTCCGTCTGAACTCTGAAATGTCATTTACTAATTATTGATCTCCTTTTTTCTTCTTCTTCGCTCGAGTAGGAGAGTTTAGGTTCACACTCCTCCTCGGTCCTTTGAACAGGTGTAGGGGCTCATCCCTTGTTTCCTGTTTAAGATTGGGTTTCAAGTTGCTTCTAAAGACTTTTCATTCTCTGTCACTACCAGTAGGTCCTTGTGTCTTGGTGGCATTATCACCTTGCTTGGGGTGAATTGATTAAAAAACAAAAACGGTTAACAGAACAGAAACAAAGACGTATGGTAAAAGTTAGAAAGTTACTTAGAGCTGAAAGTTGGGCAAATTTGAAAGGATTTGACGCATAAAAAAAAAACTTTCAAAAAAATAATTATGCAAAATATCAATTTTAGAGGCTTGTCTAAGGGGTAGAGAAATTACGCTATTTCACCCCCCCCCCACACACACACATACGCTCACCTCACATAATAATTCGTGATAGTCCTGTCTTGGTGATTGTTTATCTTCGTAAAAAAGATAATATTTACATTGTTTATATGATAAATATAAAAATATAACTAGTATTAAAGATGCTAAATGTATAATTTTAGCATTAATTTAATGGAGGAGTAATGGATAGCGACATTAAGGAATCTGAAAGCCGAGTTCGAATTCCAGTCGAATCCATGACATTCGCTTACGTGCTAATACCCTTGGGAAAGGTATGAATCCTCTTCTTCTCCTCCCAAGTATGGGTAAATATCAGGACAGACCGGGTTCTATAACCTTGGATGGCAACTGGTCTACTGCAGAAAAAAAATAGCAACTACTGCGGGAAAAAAATCTGCCTCGTCAGTCATCTATCAAAAGATACCTGATCGCCTAAGCGTGTATGACGCATGGCACATAACTGATGACAAGTTGATTTGATATTTACAAATTGACTATTGTCCTCATTTTTGTTGTTATTATCACATCATTTCTGAGATGTTACTCACTGACCTTCATCAGGTGCTTGTCTATACGGGTAGCCTTCGGTAAATTTCGAATTGAACCCTTTATTTAATCTACGTGGGTAGATTGTTTTCCTTCTGCTAACCATGTCTGAAGGTTATCTGGATTGACATGCACTTGATGAAGGTCGGAAGGTACAACGGCTGAAACGTTGAAATGAGAACAACAAAGATTAGGACAATAGTCAGCATTTCAGCCAGTTATGTGTCATACGTGATACATGCTTCGGCGATCATGTATTATCTTTCGATACATGAGTCCCGCACTAGGTTGCCATTTCTTTCTGCGGTAGGCACGGTCTGTCCTGCTATTTTACCCAGGCTGGTGGGAGAAGAAGAGGATTCATACCTTTCCCATGGGTATTTAAGCACGTAAGTGAATGTAATGGATTCGAACTCGGCTCTCCGATTTCTCAATGCGAGCCGCTATCCATTACTCCACCGTACCTCCTTTCATGTAAGCAAGAGGGAAGGGAAAAGTAAGTATGTAATAGTATTTTGAGGACGAGTAAGATAGATATTAGCTGAACGTGGACTCAAAGTGATCAAGATTGTCAGGGAAGCATTCTCTCGGGAGTTTGTTCCATAGAGTAACAGTTCTGGCGAATAAAGAGTCTATGTGAAATTTGTCTTTTTATCAAAGGAACACAAAGAGAATGGAGATGACTTGCCATCGTGAACAGGGCGTGGCGGGCCCGAGTTGTGATATTCGGAGCTGGTGGCTTTAAGGAATGTAACTCGTTCGAACATCGGCCATAGTAATAGCGATATAGTAGTGAAAGGCTGTCAACGTTTCGTCTGTAGGGCAAGGGTTTGCTGGGTGGAGAATAATTCATCCCCGTCAACGCCGCGGAAGCGCTTTTGAACTCCGTCGATGCTGGACGGTGTGGATTGGGCAGCAACAGGCTAGATATGGCATCCATGCTCCGTTCTTTGTCTGATCTGACTCTTATAAAGATAGAATATTAAGCGATACAAGAAACCGGCCATTCTTCCAGCATCTTTTGCGATGGCACCAAATATGCACGTTCCATTTCAGGCCGGGTGTGAGCATTAGCCCCAGTAGGCGTTCGAGGCAAGGAACCTCTTTGAGGGTACGATCTCTCATCAAGATTGGGGCAGATGATTGGATTGGACTGATCAGTGATAATGAAATGTTACGAGTTTAGTTTTGGATGTATGGAATGATATCAGCCTGTATTTTCCCCATTGAGCTGTGATAGGTCAGAAGAGAGATCAGCTGACAGACACTAGTTATGAAGATATTTAGAGGTGCATCCATATACTGTGATATCATCTGCATATATATTTACTAAAGATCTGAGAGTGTTCTTGGGCAGATCATTGATATAAAGCAGAGTAAAGAGAGTAGAACCGAGGAGAGAGCCTTGGAGACTCCAGCATTGATTTCATGAGACTCAGAGGATTGGCCATTAATAATGATCTTCATAGACCTAAACAACAAGAAAAACTTGATAACTGAAAGGAACCTGCCGGTGATACTACAGCAGTATATAGATACATAGGGCGATCACTCTCGAGTGATTTTTATCATCAAGAAATTCACTGAATCTGTACGTGATAATATGACAATGTGATTCTATGCGTGATAGTTAAGACATCAGCAGTAGACTAGAAGAGCGAAAACGATATTCTTTGTCGCTCGGGGGTGTTTTTTTACTGAGGTGTTCAATGACTTTATTGTTTATGCTAGCTTCAAAAAGTTAACTAGTGGCACAAAGATGACTATATTATGACGGGGACGGAGGCTAACTCGTATCTTTGAACACGGGTCGCAGACTAGACACCTTCCACGGGCTTGAGAAACATTTTGGATTTTTTTTCTGTTAATTCACCCCAAATAATGTAAACTCACTTGTTGCAAATATTAATTCACACCAAGAAATTATAAAGATTATGGAGATTATTAAAGTCATCATCACCGTTTGGATGTCCCGGAACTATTATGGAGATAGAGGAGAGCTGTTTCTTCCGTCGAAAGAAACATGTTGGACGCCATCTGCCAAACCAATGGGTATTTGGGGGCATATGTCGTGGATCAAAAGAACGTTTCATGTACTGTGTACCATATAGGACAGCCTCCACATTATTGGATACAACCCAAAGCTGTATTTTACCTGGAACTATGATTATGTCGGATTGTTGGAAGGATATACATCTTTGAAGGATGATCCCAATTATAATCATCTGACTGTAAATCACGGTATGAATGTCGTTAACCCAGAAACATCAGCTCAGAAGCAAAAAATCGAAAGTACTTGGCGGAACACCAAAACGAAAACTAAGTCCATGTTCGGTACTAATCGTAGTATGATACACTTATTTTTGTGAGCTCTTTTAGAGACGTCAGGTAAAAAATAACAATGAATACATTTTTTAACAAATTTTAAAGATGATTTCTGAATTTTGGGTTGAATTTTAGTAAGTATTTAACTACCTGTGACCCTGGGTCACTGACAGTTCAGATTATAAAACGTTGAAGTTGATTTCAACATACCATTGAAATGAAAGTTAATTTTATCATGATTCAGTTAAATATTTCAATTCGTTCGTGTCATCATTGGTGTGGTTTACAAGTTCATGTTTAACGTTTTTCTGATTGCTTACAGCATTTAATAGGAATAGAACCTCCGGGATAAACTTGAACTTTAAATCAGATTAACTTAAATATATATATATATATATATATATATATATATATATATATATATATTAAGCTTATCACCCCAAGCAAGGCTGGAAGCCACTAGCACGCAAGGGGTTACAGAAGGTTTGGAGGAAGAGCAGATAGGAGTGGTAAAGGAGGGGATGTGAAGAAAGATAGTGGATCGATCAAGGCAAGGGGATTACAGAAGATTTGGAGCGAGAGCAGATAGGAATGAAAGGTGAAAGGATGTGGAGAAGGGAAGTGGATAGATCAGGGCAACTGGAGATGTCGATTGACGTTACACTTAAATAGCTGGAGATTATATTTGTCAGGGAAACAGAAATAAGGGAGGGAGTTCCACAGGGTAGATGTGCGAGACATGAAGCTATTGGAGTAGAAGAGACGTCTACATCTAACAGTTTCAACGGTGAAGGGGTGGGAACGGGATGCCAGCCTCGTAGGACGTTTAAATTCATGAGGCCGGGGAACCAACGAAAGCAGCTCATCGGAGCAATTACCGTGAAAGTATTTGTAAAAAAGACAGAGCGAGGCAACAATATTGTAATATGCTAAAAATATTTTAAAATCATATTCACTTGAAAATATTTTTAAAATATACCAAAAAATACTTTTAAATATTTAAAATATTGTTTGTTTTAAGAAAACTGAAATATGAATAATTACTGTCTAAACAACTGGACGAAACAGCAAAGCGGGATCTCTTTGTGTCTGTCTTTAACTTAAAAAATATTTTAATTAAAAAAATTATCTCTTTCAAGAAAGTTAAAATAAAAATACTGTATAAACAACTCGTATTTTAAAATCTTATTCACTTAAAATATTTTTAAATCAGATTAACTTAAAAAATCTTTAAAATATTTCAAAATTTGTTGGTTTAAAGAAAGTTGCAATATAAATAATTACTCTACAAACAACTGAACGAAACAGCAAAGCGGGATCTCTTTGTGTCTGTCTAAATCTTTAAAATATTTTAATTTAAAGAAATCGTCTGAAGAAAGTTAAAATACTGTATAAACAACACGTATTTTTAAATCTTATTCGCTTAAAATATATTTTAAATCAGATTAACTTAAATCATGCGCCGAACGTATGTACCACACAAGTACGCACACAATCACACACTTTTAGTGTTATATCGATAAATTCTTTTTATTCCGGGGTTAATTAACGGAAATGATCCAACATTTCTTCTTAAGGCAGCGGTTGAACTATTTAGCCAAAATTGGGGATAGTTTTGGTCAAGGTTCTTGAGAACAACTTCCGAAATTTTATCCCGACCAGTAACCTTCGTAGAGTGAATAATTAAAACAACAAAGATATAACTTATTCACCAAAGCTATCAGTGAAGGTCGCTGACGGCCTGCAAATGTATAAAATCCACCACAGTATCATTAGCGACGGACAGTTTAGCTAACATAGCTTTTAGCAAATTTCAGCGTACGAACTGTCTGTAACATATTGAGAATCAGGAAGAAGAGAATTATCAGTGATCAGGAATTAATGCAAGCCTTACAAAATAAAGCTATTACATTTCATACTGAAGAAATATATCCGACTGTTAAATGCTGAAGTAAAGGTTTTTTATTATTATTTTACGTTCATAAATAAAATTTAATGCTTACTCGAGCTGCTTAAAGCCATTTAGAGAGAAACCCACAGAGCAAAGCAATGCTAATTGTATTGGTCAAATTTTCTGTCCCAATAGGTATATATTCGTTTAGACATGTACAGTAGATTAGAAACTCACCAACACATTCAATTTGAATTAAATCGAATTAAAAAATCCGAATTTTCAAATAGAAGGCAATTTAATAATAATAATAGCAACAACTTGTCCAAATAATAATAAATTGTTCAAATACTAGGACTTGGAGATCGAGATTAACAGGATTAACATCGTGAGAAAAGGAATGGACAATTTTACTAACAGTGTCCTAGAAGCTGCCCAGAAGATCACCCTACTATGAAAATCCCCTGTACTAAGATAAGTGATATCATTTAAACAACAATTCTCGTATAGGGCCGAAGGACCATAGTTTGGAGCTGGCTCTACAGGATACAAAGCAGGAAACGTAACATCCACAAATGATAAACACATATAAATGAAGATTTTATACAAGCTTAAACGCTTACAAATGAAGATTTTACCGCTGTTGTTAATAATAGCAATGGAAAAAAAGTAAAAATGACAATAATAATAATAACCCCTTTATAATCTGAATATAATCCCCCCTATAATCTGAATATAATTCCCCACCCCTATCTCATGTATGATTTTCCTGAATGTGAAAAAAAAAAACGAGAGAGAGAGAGGGAGAGAGAGAGAGAGAGAGAGAGAGAGAGAGAGAGCAATAAAAAAGAACAGTAAAATATTAAAAGTTTTGAAAGCCTATGCATTATTCTAATTAAAAAAGAAAATGAAAACGCTTCTTATAAAAACTTTTTTAGTGAATGCTTTAAGAGTATAGTCGTTTGGTCGTTCGGGGTTTTATGGCATATCAACCACTATGGGTTATGTAATGCCAGATCCAGTATTTACTAAATATATGAAAAACGTATAGCTGGCAACATCATTGTTTCAAAAACTGGCAACATCATATTGTTTCAAAAACTGGCAACATCATTGTTTCAATGTGCTGGAAAAGATCTGGAAGTTCACTATTTTCCCATAGCTGGGACCCCAACAGATGCTACCACCCCGGGTCAGGGTGGACCTGGGAACACCGGCAATTAAGAGGTGGTTCCACGCTTCCTCAAAACCTCCTGATCAGAGGCCTTGCTGCTGGATGCAGTTTAACGTCGTACCCAGGACGTTAAGAGTATAGTGTCAATCATATATTTATTCATAAAAACAATTACAAGTTGTTCTAATTAAAAAAAAAAAGAAAAGAAAATGATTCAGAGTAAAGCTTTTGCAACTGGGGTGGGGCGTTCATGTTTGATCAAAAAAATTTTAGGTTTGAAATTCTCCAATGAAACAAATATAAGCATTTTGCGAAACAAAAACGAATTTCTCGAAATTTCATAAAATTGAATGCATTTAAAAAACAATTATTTACGAAGATTTTCTAAATCTTTACAAATTATTTCATTAATTTCTGAATAAGTTTAAATCATTAGAATCCCCAAATTATCTGATTTTTCAAAGAATCTCCAAATCTATATGCCCAGTAGAAATTTAAGATCACGATTTGATAGCAAAAAACAAAACAAGATTTTAACCATCATTTCCAGGATTCTATAAAGAATATTGTTGGGGCCTTGTTAGGGCCCAGAAATAAAGACACAAAGAGAAGAATTGAGTTAACAAATATATTAACAGAAGAACAGGAATACAATAATATACAAACGAGCAAGACTGTTAAGCCCAACTGACAGAGCTGATTACTGGAAAACTACCTCTTTCTAAAAAGCAATACCTGCTTTTATTTGTAACTTGGGAGAGTCCATCTGGAAATGGGTAATTTACCATAACAAGTATAAAAATAAATTTTGTATGAAATAAACCCTTTGATCATTCCTTTTAATAATGACACAAAGATTTTGACGATAGTACTTTATCTTGTGTTTTCATCCAATTCCCAAACCAAGGAATAATGCGCTCTTTAAACATTAAGGAATGCTCAAATTTCAGAAAGCGAATGTTAGATGTGATAAATTCGGGCAAGTGTTTTCAAGTTTAAGAGTTTAGGAGTCTTGGCGCTTCAAAGATCCGAAGGCGCATTGGGATAGGGAAAGTCGCCTTCTAAAAGCTAAGCAGAGAATTAAGAAACAGGAAAATTTTCTTAGAAACACACACAAAAAAATACTGAACTGTTTGCAAGATTGGTCTTCCTATATGACAGTGAATAGTGGACACTCTCTTCACCGATGAAGGGACTTGAGGCAATAGAAATGTGGTTATACAGAAGGATACTGAGAATACTGTGGGCTGAATATGTGAGCAACGACGACGTTTTATAAAAATTGGAAACGAAAAGGACACTTATACGTAACATCAGAAAGACACAGTTGAAACTTCTAAGGCACATAATGAGAGGAAAGAAGACTTGGAAAATTTGACACTCACAGGATATATTGAAGGCAAGAGAGACAGATGAAAGCAGCGCGTAACTTACCTAACGAGCTTGTGTAAATGGTTGGCAGAAGAGGGATTAGACAACTTTACTAAGATCTATAAAGGACAGGAAATTTTGGAGAACCGTGATCGCCCACGTCCTGAAGGAACACGGTATAAAGAAGAAGCAGAAGCAGAAGAACTTAATTAGAATAGCGTAAAGTAAGAGGGGCTGAGGAATGTAGCGTATAACCTATCTTAATACATGGGCTTAAACAATGCACTAAAGATACCTGCTCACCTCGTTATGGATTCCGGAAGTGGTAAATCTAAACCGGATGAAGTAAAAAGACACCACTAAATAGTAGAGGAGCGTGAAAAGCCCTATTTTCATTGGCTATCGCTGACTGACATATGACAATAAGAACGGTCGAAGTCCGGCCTTGCTAGTTTCTCAGGGTTACTATTTTTTTGCAATGTCCCGGTGCGTAGCACGACGCTTTCAAGGAGGTGGCCTGATTCATCTAGAATCAGGTCGGGTTGCTGTTGGAGCCGATATGACGCGAAACCCGAAATCGGCGATGAGAACAGTGCATCACTGAAGACCAACCTTGATGCATCTAAAATGTATGATTTAACTACAAAAAATAACTCTTATCTAACGAGCTTGTGTAAATGTTTGGCAGAACAATCATTAGGAGAAAGAACGAAAAGACAAAATTTACTAACAGCAACAAAGGTCAGGAAGTTGTGGAGAGCCATGATCGCCTACCTCCTGGACGGACGCAGCACCTAGAAGAAGAATGACATGAAAATGTAGCGAAGTCTCTGAAAATGTACGAAGTCGAGGTTCTCCATTGAATTACTCCACACAGAAAAAAAAATGCATCCATTGACTTTCGTCGCCGATTGCTGAACGTTTATGGATGCTAAACAGTATAAATTAACACAGTAATGCCAGGGTTAATGTATTTACACAATGGCTACAGCGACGTGTATGCAAAAAAGTACTTCGCCTCTAATGGTGGAGATTTTTACGAGTGGCTCATGCAGGATCTTGTTCATTGCAGCGAATATACATGACCAGTGGTGGTGACTGTGTGGAAAATGGTTTCTCGTGAATAAAAAAATTGTTCTTTCCGGTTGTGTCATTGTTCTTCTTGTATCCGTTGCTGTAAGTTTGGCTGATTATGCCTCAATATTGTGTGTCTTAAATGTCAACTCTTGTTGAGTTATTTAAAGTCGAATTCACGACTCAGAGTCAATCTGATTTGACTACCTCACTATTACTCCATGCCAATTATCTGTAGCAAATTTTTTCGGGAATAAATAAATCGGCATATATATATATATATATATATATATATATCCAGGTAAGATGAGAACGAATAAAGTAGAATACTCACATTCGTAACATTTAATTTAAAAGAGAGCTCAATACAAAGTAGAGCAATATGTTAAATTTCAACTAAGGGAAGAACCAAAAATTAAAATAAATTAAAAATGCCTTAATATTTGCTTCTTTCCTTAGTTTAAATTTAACGTAGGTCATATTTGATTGGTTGATCTGAGTAAAGCCAAACAAAACTTATAACCACACTCCTCTTATACTTTAAAAAAAAATTTTTTTCGTAAAAAGAGGCTGTATTTTGTTTTTAAATCTGAATAAATCGTTCACTCGCCAGTAATTTACAATCGCCTGATGAGATTCGTTGATACGCATCGAAACACGACTGCAACTGTGTAGCGATTTTGACATGTTTTCGATGTAATATCCTAAAATAAAGTATATATATATAGAGAGAGAGAGAGAGGGAAAGATAGAGAATGTGGACATTGCTGTGTGTGTGTGTGGACACTGAAGTGGGGAACATGCTGTTTTATGCTTGAATGCAACCTTTAGGCCATTGAAGATTGCATTCAAACATGAAACACTGTCACTGCTCGCTGTTGACCTCAGTGTCCACTTTTATATTTACATATTCTCTATCCCTGATACTGAACATTTTTACCTATAAATATAGCATACCATAAAACTATATTTATATCAGTATTGCTGCCATATATGGTCTGGAGCCCCTGCTGTTTGCCTCAGGGTTCTTGATAAGATCCAGAGACGGATATGCAATGTAATTGGCCCTGATCTGTCATCTCGTCTGCAGTCGCTCTCTCACAAACGCAACGTTGCCTCGCTCTGTCTTTTTTACAAATACTTTCACGGTAATTGCTCCGAGGAGCTGCTTTCGCTGGTCCCTAGGCCTCATGAATTTAAACGTCCTACGAGGCTGGCATCCCGTTCCCACCCCTTCACCGTTGAAAATGTCAGATGTAGACGTCTCTTATACTCCAATAGCTTCATGTCTCGCACATCTACCCTGTGGAACTCCCTTCCCTATTCCTGTTTCCCTGACAAATACAATCTCCAACTATTTAAGTGTAACGTCAATCGACATCTCCAGTTGCCTTGATCTATCCACTTCCCTTCTCCACATCATTTCACCTTTCATTCCTATCTGCTCTCGCTCCAAATCTTCTGCAACCCTCTTGCCTTGATCGATCCACTGTCTTTCTCCACATCCTCTCCTTTACCACTCCTATCTGCTCTTCCTCCAAACTTTCTGTAACCCCTTGCGTGCTAGTGGCCTCCAGCCTTGCTTGGGGTGATAAGCTTAAAATATATATATATATATATATATATATATATATATATATATATATAGAGAGAGAGAGAGAGAGAGAGAGAGAGAGAGAGAGAGAGAGTGGATATAGGAATTGCTTCTAACTTTATTAGAGTGAATACTCCGTATTTGAGACAGACACCCAATTTTTATTTATTAAACCGTGTGTATTACGTATTTTAACCCGCTCATTCGAGAAATCTTAATTAAAATAGGACGTCTATTTCAAATACGAAGTATCCACTATAATAACGTTTGAAGTAATATAAATATCAAATTAAAAATAATACCATTCTCTCTCTCTTTCTTTCTCTCTCTCTCGCTTTCTTTCTTTCTCTCTCTCTCTTTCTTTCTTTATTTATCTATCTCTATATCTATAATTCTCAAAACGTGTGTGTGTAAGTATGTGTTTGTTTGTGAGAGCGGATGTTGTTTATGCGTTTCCACAGTTTTCATCTGATTTCAATGATTTTTTTGTTTGTTTGAGAGATAATTTTTCAGTGTCAGTTTTGAGTCCAAATTGTTGGCGACAATGGCTCTCCACTCCTGTCAATTATAACTCTCATCAACGTTTTACTATTTACCATCTGTTTTTGGCTATATATCTTTCATAAAAACTTTAATAAAAATAAATACTTTAAATTATTGCAATAATATGATCTATATCTATAATTCTCAAAATGTGTATGTGTGTGTGTGTGATCGGATGTTGTTTATGCGTTTCCACAGTTTTCATCCGATTTCGATGAAATTTTTTTTGTTTGATAGATAATCCTTCAGTGCCGGTTTTTTAGTCCAAATTACACATTCCCCTTCTTTTGGCCAAGCGTTCAATGTCTCTCAAGTGAGGTTACCTTTTCCATTGCATAAAGCCTACTATTACAGTTTTAAGGCGGTGCTTTCATTGTTGTTTATAGCCGTTCTCAATTTAATTTGTTTTTATTGTCCTGCCAGTTTTTGCATTGCATTCACCGTAGTAATAAGTAAGCTGGCTTTTTTATTACTCGACATTTATTCTTCCAAACTTTCCTAAAGTTATTCGAGTTTAGTGATCCTTGTAGCTTTACAGCCTTCTCTTCTGCTATTTGCCCACGCGTTCCATTTGACAATTCATACTTGTTTAAGATATGCCACCAAAGAAAAGAACTTGCATAGGTCGCAAGACCGCTGCCGCCAGGTTCGCTATGCGAATAAGAGATAACGAATCGTCTTTAGAACGTTCAGTTTGCCTGTCTTAAAATGCCCCTCGGAATGCTTCAATCAGAGCCACTGAGTCCGAAGATCAACATAGCCATCGGTTTCCAGAAGAGCATATCTGAACGCTTCTACGCGCGAGGCTGAACGTGATAATCGAAGGACTCAACGGCTGAGGAGAAACGCCTCTTCAACTGTGTGTGAGGGTGAAACAAGATTGAGAACACAAAAACGGCCTTTTTCATGGCTACCCTCCATTCAAATTGTTACTCCCCCTATTTGGGGATGTGCTTCAGTTGCACCCAGTTGTTTTTACCAATATTGTTTTTCGAGTGAGTTGACTTTAAACTTAAACTGCTCCAATTGAATGGTAAAAATTCCCAGTAATGAAAGACCAGGTCGAAGACGGGTTATACTGCTAGTCTATAGTAAGGTATAGTATGGTTTTCAAGCACTGAAACCATACTGTTGTAGCATAAATACGGACGGTAATTGGTATGCCCCATTCCTATGAATACAACAGCGAATACTGTACTGTCTAGAGTTGGAGATTCGTCTTCAGCTATGCTGGTCAAACTCTGCCACCGGGCAGAGAGGATCCTCAGACAAAGCTACGTCGAAGGGCAGTTTCGTCTCGGGAAACAGCTACCCGACTCCGTTTTATACGGGGTCTACGGGGAATTTTTGGACGAACCTACGGGCTCGGATTACCCCACATTAAACTCGGCCGTGTACCACATCCTGCCTCGTGGGGAGGCTGATAAATATCGACCAGCTGGAATCTTTTCCAGCTGTGCTGGTTAAACTCTCTGCCTCCAGACAGAGAGGATCCCCAGACAAGGCTATATCGAAGGGCAGAGTTTCGTCTCGGGAAACAGCTACCCGATCCCGTTTTTTATGGGGTCTACGGGCCGAGCCTACGGGCTCGAATACCGCACATTAAATTCGGTTTTGTGCCACATCTGACCGTGTGGAGCGGTTGGTAGATATCCTAAAGTTGGAGATTCATTGTATAATTCACTTGACCCAGTCCTAGTAGTTGGCTACTTCTACGCACCGCTGTCGCATCTTATATGTGTTGTTCTTGTCCTAAGTATTATCGTTCATTACCAACCTTCGGTTGATTATTCTGTTTAGTAACCTTCCCTAGGTTACAACACATACCATGCCTGAAATCACTTCCTCAAACCGATAACATGAAGAAGTCACCTTCAACAAATCGACCATGGTGAGATTCGAACTCATGGTTGGAAAGCGATCATTATAATCACTCGGCAAATATCTATCTGTGTGTGTGAGCGTGTGTGCGTGGGTGTATTCGAATACATCATTTTCTCACTTCCATTTATTAGACATTAAATTACGTCGCTTAGCATCCTCCATAATTTACCGGGGCTTTTCAGTTAATCTGATTATTATCCATGAGGGTTTCTTAAATTTAAAATGTTTTAAAAAATTAACATTTTTACTTTTCTTTATAAATCTCTTTTTGCAAAATAAAATCCTCACATTTGCCTTGATAAAGTCGGTCAGAGGACGAAACGCGTCGGCTAAGTTTTCCTTTTGTCATTATCCATATTGTCTTTTGACAGATACAATTGTAGTTATATCTGAATTTTTTTTGCACACACACACACACACATAGATAGATAGATAGATAGATAGATAGGAACAGTATGAGATAGATAGATAGATAGATAGATAGATAGATAGATAGATAGATAGATAGATAGATAGGAACAGTATGAGATAGATAGATAGATAGATAGATAGATAGATAGATAGATAGATAGATAGATAGGAACAGTATGAGATAGATAGATAGATAGATAGATAGATAGGAACAGTATGAGATAGATAGATAGATAGATAGATAGATAGATAGATAGATAGGAACAGTATGAGTTAGATAGATAGATAGATAGATAGATAGATAGATAGATAGATAGATAGGAACAGTATGAGATAGATAGATAGATAGATAGATAGATAGGAACAGTATGAGATAGATAGATAGATAGATAGATAGGAACAATATGAGATAGATAGATAGATAGATAGATAGATAGGAACAGTATGAGATAGATAGATAGATAGATAGGAACAGTATGAGATAGATAGATAGATAGATAGATAGATAGATAGATAGATAGATAGATAGGAACAGTATGAGATAGATAGATAGATAGATAGATAGGAACAATATGAGATAGATAGATATATAGATAGATAGGAACAGTATGAGATAGATAGATAGGAACAGTATGAGATAGATAGGGAGATAGATAGATAGATAGATAGGAACAGTATGAGAGAGATAGATAGATAGATAGGAACAGTATGAGATAGATAGATAGATAGATAGATAGATAGATAGGAACAGTATTAGATAGATAGATAGATAGATAGATAGATAGATAGATAGATAGATAGGAACAGTATGAGATAGATAGATAGATAGGAACAGTATGAGATAGATAGATAGATAGGAACAGTATGAGATAGATAGATAGATAGATAGGAACAGTATGAGATAGATAGATAGATAGATAGGAACAGTATGAGATAGATAGATAGATAGATAGATAGATAGGAACAGTATGAGATAGATAGATAGATAGATAGATAGGAACAGTATGAGATAGATAGATAGATAGATAGATAGATAGGAACAGTATGAGATAGATAGATAGATAGATAGATAGATAGATAGATAGATAGATAGATAGATAGATAGGAACAGTATGAGATAGATAGATAGATAGATAGGAACAGTATGAGATAGATAGATAGATAGATAGATAGATAGATAGATAGATAGGAACAGTATGAGATAGATAGATAGATAGATAGATAGATAGGAACAGTATGAGATAGATAGATAGATAGATAGATAGATAGATAGATAGATAGATAGGAACAGTATGAGATAGATAGATAGATAGATAGATAGATAGATAGGAACAGTATGAGATAGATAGATAGATAGATAGATAGATAGATAGGAACAGTATGAGATAGATAGATAGATAGATAGATAGGAACGGTATGAGATAGATAGATAGATAGATAGATAGATAGGAACGGTATGAGATAGATAGATAGATAGGAACAGTATGAGATAGATAGATAGATAGGAACAGTATGAGATAGATAGATAGATAGATAGATAGATAGGAACGGTATGAGATAGATAGATAGATAGATAGATAGATAGATAGATCATTGATTTATTTTTATCCTTTTGTGTATCTTCATTTTGATCTCTTTAACACCTAGTAATTTTAGTGTCTATAAATCTGTCCACTTATCTGTCAAATCATAACCCTCAGCCTACATAATCATTACAGGATTCTTTTCATAATACTGTAATATCATACAACGACTTAAGATTGTGGAAAATGCCATAAAACACTTCAAAGTATCGATTGCATTGATAATGGCCAATAATTTGATGTTTAGAAGACAAGTATAATATGAGGACAAATAAAATTATGAGCGGCGATCTTTGAGCCTATTATACATTTTAGAGAATCCAATATCAACTTCTATGGTTCCAGTAGCGTATCAACAGAAATGCCTAAGAGATTGTCTATGCATTTGATTTCAGATAACAACTATCTTAATATGTAGATAATGTAGACCGAAATTAAAAATTAAAAAATAATACATCTAAACAACATCATGGGAAAAGCTATTCTTAATACTTATAATTGGAATTTCATCTTAATCTTGCTAACCTCGAATCAATGGTTATTTAGTGAAAAGTGTGGCAGTCTCTAAATACATCTCCATTTTAGAGAGCAAATGGGTTAAGGAGGCCAAACAAAGACGAAGTCAGTTTGAGGTGGGGACTTCAATAAGATGTTACAGTGACCAACCTTTATTTAAACCCTTGAGAATGGCGACTTTGTGTTTCTAATAAAATAAGACAAAATGAAAAAAAATTTTTAAAATTTTCTTCATTAAAGTCGCCATTCGGCGTACTACGAAATAAATCTACCTATATAAACCAATCCGAAAATGATTTCACTTTTTATTCATTTATATGATTGATGGACTCTTTTCATATTGAAGTGATACAATTCCGAAATTAACATTAAAATATTTGCTAAAGAATGTCTCCAAGCCTTTAGCAACATTAAATATCATAACAGCCTCTTAATTAAACATCATAAAACAGATAAATGCCAGCTTAATTGTGGTATCCGGTAGATCTTTTAAAACACCGCGGCCTATTTATTTCAAAATATCTCCATAAAAATTGTTATAATCATTAAATAGTACAGTGTAACCCGGATATAAGAGAGTTGTCGGGACCGGAGAAGAAGTCTCTTATATCCGGGTTTCTCTTATACCCGGGTTTCTCTTATACCCGGGTTTCTCTTATATCAGGGTATCTTATATCCGGGTTACACTGTACTTGCTCACGGGGACAATACTTTTCATGTAATGTAGCTTGCTACATATAAACATTTTTTTTAAATATTTATAAGTACGGTGTAACCCGGATATAAGAGAGTTGTCGGGACCGGAGAAGAAGTATCTTATATCCGGGTTTATCTTATATCCGGGTTTGGTCTATTTTATATACATTAACACCGGCTCTAATTTGGGACCAGAGAAAATCTCTGTTATATCCGGGTTTCTCTTATATCCGGGTCTCTTATATCCGGGTTACACTGTATATTACTTTCTAAGCCACGGAAGTGAAAAAAATATTGCCATGACATTTCATTTAACAAATATCCACATTTTGAGCAGTTACTTCCTGGGTCAAAGCGATGTTCTTTCATATCAACTTTTCGATTAAGAGATTTATTTTTTTTAATCGTTATCACCCTATACAAGGCAGTAAAGCCACTAAAACACAAGGGATTACAGGGTGTGTAATAATTAGGAACAGAAACATTAATAATGAGCAGAAAGAGAAAAGAGTAATCAGGCGGACAGTAGATAGCGATTGACGTTGTATTTAATTTTTTTTCAGTTTAAAGTTGGCTGGAAAACATGGAGCTGGAAGGGAGTTCCACAAGGGGGACGATGAGAAAAGAAACTGTTAGCATAGAACTTACGGCAACATATAGCCAGCTCAGCTGTAAATTGATGAGATCTCGACGCCAGTCTAGTACTGCGCTTAAATTCCAAAAGCCTAGGTACCATAGCGAAGAAATCATCGGAACAATTGCCATGAAAGTATTTATAGAAAAGACACAGAGAAGCAACCTTACATCGGTGGGAAAGTGAGTGAAGCCGAGCCGACAGATCAAGACCAATAATATTGCTGATTCTTCTTTGGATTTTATCAAGAATCTCAAGGTAAATAGCAGGAGCACCGGTCTATATGTTGCAGCAATATTCTAAGCATGGATGAATGGTACTCTTATAGATATGAAAAACAGATTATGGTTTGGTTTGGTTTGTTTTGTTTTACGGCATATCAACACCTCAATAGGTCATTTAATGCCGACAACTTTTTTTTTCCTGGTAATATATTTGTTTTGTCAAAAATCTATTTCTGGAAATATTTTTCCTCAAAATTGTATAGCTGGTAATATTATATTCAAAAACGTATTACCGGTAATAGTTTGTTTTTTTCAAAAACGTATTGCTGGTAATAGTTTTTTTTTTTCAAAAACGTATTGCTGACAATAGTTTTTTTGTTTTGTTTTTTTTTAAACTTATTGCTGGTAATAGTTTTTTTTTTTTTAATCATATTGCTGGTAACAGTTTTTTTTTAATTTATTTCTGGTAATAATTTTTTACAAAGTATTTCTGGTATTAAAACCTATTTTTACACTTTTATAATGCTTTTTTACCTCAGTTTTCGGTGTTAACTATTTGCCCATAGCTGGGACCCGGAGTGATGGTGGACCTGGGAACACCATCAATTCAGAGGTGGTTTCATGCTCCTCAAAACCTCCTGATCAGTGGCCTTGTTTAGTTTATCGTCATACCCAGGACGCGGATGTAGTTTATCGTCATACTCAGAATGAAACAGATTATGGAGAGACATGGATTCACTATAGTCTTTTCACTTCATGTCAGCTGAGAACTTCAGCTCGAGAAGTCGCAACGAGTCACTTTCCTGGAGATTAGCATCAGATATGCTGATGAAAGGTAGAGAGGGCTCTCTCAGAGGATTAATGGAGAGAGGTTTAGTTTTGGAGACAAGCCATCTTTTGGTCCAGTTAACGATGGACTTGAGATCGTTTTAGACATCGGCTGCCATTTTGACTTTGTCGGACTGATAAGCCTTACTCGTTTTGTTTTTTTTTCATTGTGAAAGTTTTCAATAACATTTTAGATAGAATTAAAATGTGTGAAGTTGAGACCTTGTCTTAAAACTGATTTTCATGAGAGTTTATGGTAAATTCTGCCCGTTTTTTCTCCTTTGATCTACTGTTAAGTTATTAAGGTGACGTATAGCTTCATCAAATGCTGCTGAAAAATAGTTATCCAGTTTTTCGAAAGCGAAATATTTTACTGCTTATGGCAGTATGGCAGCCTTCACATTTCAGTGTTTGAAAACTTTTAATTAAAAAATTGGAACACCTTCAGTAAAATAAACTGATTGAATTGCTGGCTGTTTTGAAATACGACACTGAGTTGTTAGTAGCCGAAGGAAAAAATACAATGGAACTCTGAGACAAGGTAATGAACTCTACCTCGATTCCTGGGTTTAAAATGGCAAAATAAATTTAAAGTATTCTTTTTTATAATTCGAAATGTATTTTGTTAACGGAAATTTTAAAAAAAGCGAAAATAGATAAGACAATATCAAAACATGTAAAAAATGAATTTAAATCATTTTAAAATTAAAATCGAAAAACAAATTTTATAGTTTTCAAAAACAAAATGTATCGTTCGAATCGAAACAGCTATTTAAAAATATCTCGGAAAAATTCCAATATATCTGTGAACTTTTTTTCATGGGTATTATTAATAAAAAATTATAATAATTGCACATACGAGGCTCTTATGACAATGTCTTAAAAATCTTTATTGATTGATTCGTTTTTCATGGCTTATAAGCCCTTAAAACCAGAAAATATTTGTTACATTGTAAGAATTTTTTTTAAATAATAATGTTTTAGTGATACAAGTCTTACTAACTAACTAAGGAGAAGAGGTGGATGCATTCTTTTCCCAAAGGTATTTGCGCATAAGTGAATATAACGAAACCAACGCGAATTGAAACTCGGTTCTTCGATTAAAAATTCTGAGCCGTTATCCATTACACCACCCACACATCCAAGTTTACAGTAGATAGTATTCTCAAGCGGTCACCTATCTAAGTACTGATCAGGCTCGGCGTTGCTTAACTACAGCGATCGTACGGGAACCGGTGTTTCAACGTGATGCGTCCGTAGGCCTTTAACGAAGACAATTCTTCATTAGACTCGCGCGACGAGCTTTACCAAATAACAAAAACCACATCACTTGAAGACTTGCAACAGTAGCAACAGAAACAGTAACAATGGAGACGACATATAACAAGAAAGGGGAAAATAAGGATATAATCACGACATTTATTTTCCACACTACCTTAAACAAAAGGTTTGGAAGGAAACGCCCATCAGTACTCGAAAGAGATATATCAGTGGACTTGAGAAATCTAATTTCCTGAAAAGCTGTTTTAAGACAAAGACTTTATCAATTTTAACCAGCAATGATGCGGTCAATGAATGTGCTGTCAATGGATGTGCGGTCAATGAATTCTGAATGTTTCCTGTATGGAAACATATAATTTCCCTATTCTTCTTATTCTATGTGCTGTGTCTCTGCAGGACGTGAACGATCACAATTTTCTATTCTTCTTAGCTCTTCGCAAGGTTTGTCTTTTTACTGTTCCTCCCATTCTCCGTTTTGCCATCTATTTGCACAAATTTGATAGATATGTATCTCTCTGTTTCCGTGTACTTTTGCCATCAGTATGTTCTGTATGACAAATGATCAAACCCTTTTTTCTTCATTATGTACCCTAGAAATTTCAAGTACATTTTTCTCATTCAAATATAAATGTCAATTTGGTTTCCATTTTCCTTAAAAATGTCTTCGTTGAATATCACACTAATAATAATAATAATAATAATAGCGAAAAAGCTTAATCTCAAATAGCAAATTTGAAGAAGAGCAACACATCTTCGTGTAATAAGTGTAGATTCCTGTTTTTTTAAAAACGCTTAACTCCAGTCATGTTATAAAACTCCATTTCATGTACATTTGCAATATTTTTTTTATAAACCCTTTGAAAATTCTTCAATCTAACAACTGTTCTTTCTTGTTTTCAGATCTTTCGAGCTAGATAAAATCCGACGCCATAAGATGGAAGCCGCAGAAGACATTGAACGCTACAAGAAGGAGAAACTTCAGAGATTGCAAGCCAAAGAGGAAGAAAAGAAACGGGTTTGTCTATTAAATGCTGATATAATCATTCACTTTTCCGTTAATACGTTAAGATTCGTGATATCCACCTACACTCCCCCAAAATACATTGCTCCTGTTTTTACAAGTAACCTTACAAACTACGGATCCATTAATAATTAGTACTGAATTATATATTAATTTTATATGCAGATGTCTGTTGTCCAAATACGAATGGATGCATTAATTGTTATATAATATATAATATGATGGAGTCAATAATAGCTATTTACAAATCCAGAGTGTAATTTTAATGTAATTTTTATGTAAAATTAATGTAATTTGATATAATTTTAATATAAATTTAATGTAATTTTAATGTAATTTTTATGTAAAATTAATGTAATTTGATAAAATTTTAATATAAATTTAATGTAATTTTAATGTAAATTTAATTAACTAATGAATTTTCATTCAACATTATTTATATTACTATGAACGTTAGTTAAATAGAAACAGGTATCTGAAGAGATATCTCCTTTCTTTTCTTAATAAAGACATTAATATATCTAATGGCCGTATTGACAGAAAGACATTAAAATCTTCTTTTATGTGCCGTGTCCCTTCAGGACTTAGACGATCGTGGGCCTCCACATCTTTGTTTTCATTTTCTCTAAAACCTCGTCGTTGCTCACATGTTCGTTTCATGGTATCCTCAGGATCCTTCTGTAGAACCACATTTCTGTTTCTTCAAATCTCTTCCTCATCTTTGATGAGCATCCAGCATTTGCTACCATGTAGGCAACCATATAGCACGTAATAGTTCAGTACTCTTTTCTTTGTTTCTAACGAAGTTTTTCTGTCTCTTAATACTCTGCTTAGCTTTCGAAATGCATCTTTGGCCATCCAAAAACGTCTTCGGATCTCAGTGTCGCACTTTTCGTCCTCTGTTAGAACACTTCCCAGATATTTAAATATTTGTACTTGTTTGATTTTAGTATCACCAATTTTTAATTTTCATTTTGGGCTCATCCTTTGAATTCTGTCTTCTGCAATTCGTTTATGCACTGTAGTTAGACGCACTTTAACCTTTCGGCCAGACACGGATATTCTCTACAGGAAAGCAAGGCTCAGTTACTCATTATGAAATGCACATACCTTGTTGGGAAAGCACGCGATTTATCTAGGATAAAAGAAATGCATATTCGATCTTTGCTGAGAGGTAAATTTTCATTTTTCTCTGTGAGAAAGCGTTTTTAGAGTGGAAAATAATCTGTCACCCACAAGGACGTAGAGACGCTTTTGAACCCGATCGAAACTGGAAAGTGAGGACTGGGCAGATCTTACTCAAATGTGGCTCCGGTATTCCATTTTAGGCTAGATCTGGCTCTTTTAAAAGTAGAGGATAGATAGTTCGAGGAGCCAGTTTCTTACTGGTGTGGTATAGGAAACCGACTATTTTTCCAGTATGTTTAGCGATGGATCGTACGGATTCCACTCGAGCTTTGGGTTGTGTTTAAAGCCTAATAGTCGCTCAAGTCATGGGGTCTCCCTGGGGGAACATCCATTCATCGTATTTGGTGATAGTTCGAGCAGTGATGATGAAATGTAAATAGTTCAACTCTAGATAAAACGTATTGTTGGTCATTGGCTATAAAATGAATTGTTGGTAAAACTACTATAAAATGTATTGCTGGTAATTTTACTATAAATAGGTATTGTTGATAATGTTAGCATATAAAAATGTAGGAATTTTTTTATATGAAAAATCTTGCTAGTAATATTTTCATATAAAAATGTATTGTAGTATTTTTACTATAAAAATATATTTTTATACTTCCATAGTGTTTTGCTTTTGTTTGGGGGGGGGTTACTATTTGTCCATAATTGGAACCCAAGCAGGTACTACCACGCTGGGTCAGTGTGAACCTGGGAACAACAGCCTTTAAGAGTTGGTTCCACGCTCCTCAAAACCCCCAATCTCTCAATCAGAGGCCTTTCTGCCGGATGTAGTTTATCATCATACCCAGGACTAACAATTAAGAGCTGGTTCCACGCTCCTCAAAACCCCCAATCTCCCAATCAGAGGCCTTGCTGCCAGATGTAGTTTATCATCATACCCAGGACTAACAATTAAGAGCTGGTTCCACGCTCCTCAAAAACTCCAATCTCCCAATCAGAGGCCTTGCTGCCGGATAGAGTTTATCGTCATATCCAGGACTAACATTTAAGAGCTGGTTCCACGCTCCTCAAAAACTCCAATCTCCCAATCAGAGGCCTTGCTGCCGGATGTAGTTTATCATCATACCTAGGACTAACAATTAAGAGCTGGTTCCACGCTCCTCAAAAACTCCAATCTCCCAATCAGAGGTCTTGCTGCCGGATAGAGTTTATCGTCATACCCAGGACTAACAATTAAGAGGTGGTTCCACGCTCCTCAAAACATCCAATCTTCCAATCAGTGGCTTTGCTGCCGGATGTAGTTTATCGTTATACACAAAACTGCCGAATTTTTGCGTTACCTTTTTTCAGCACCACCATGTTTAAGATGCTCTATCATACATTATACAACATTAAAGAACATGTAGTAACTTGTTTTCTGGTCCTCAAAGATCATAAACCATAATAAGAAAAGCATGCCTCTAATCGATTTGGGGTTAAAATTAATCAGTATTCCAAGGTGGTCCAAAAGTTTTGCATTACTTCACTGTTAAAACTTCAACATGGGCAATATCATTATACTTCACCTTCTCCTCTTCAACATTTTCCGGTGCGGTTATATGTTCAATATGCTATGTGCTTGACAAACAAAAAAAATTCCATTTCCCACTGCAGAATGGTTCACGTATAGTTTGGATTGGTTTATTTTGTTTTACGGCATATTAACCTCAATGGGTTATTTAATGCCAACAAGATTTTTAGAGTTGTTTCGTATGAATAGAATAAGTATCTGTAAGAAATCTGTTTGTAGATCAGGTTTCATTGATGTATATTTTTGTAAAGTGGATCTTTGTCGAGAGTCAAATTTATTGCTGGTATTTTTTTCTTCAAAAATGTATTTCTGGTATTTTTACTATAAAAATGTATTTTGATACTTTCATAGTGTTTTAACCTCAACTGGGGGGATTAACTATTTGCTCATAGTTGGGGCCCTAACAGGTGCTACAACTCCGGTCAGGGTGGACCTTGGAACAAGAGCAATTAAGAGGTGATTCCACGCTCCTCAAAAGCTCCCGATCAGAGGTCTTGCTGCCGGATGTGGTTTTATTGTCATACCCAGGACACTGGTTTACATGTGTAAAGTGCATCTGTGTAAACCATAATACCTGGCGTGACCAAGTGTTGATAATTCTGCATTTCCAAGTGGTAGGTTCTTTGTATGATATTACATATAAATGTATATAAAAATTTCAGATTTAGGTAAGAGCTGCCCAGTCCTCACATTCCAGTCTTGATAGAGTCCAAAAACGTCTCCACGTCCTTGTGGGTGACAGATTATTTTTCCACTCTACAAACCCTTTCTCACTGAGGAAACGTCACGAGCCTCTCGCTTTTCTATCGCTATTTCCATGGAAAGTGCTCAGATGGACTACATTCCTTAGTTCCACCAATTCTAACCTTCACGGCTAAGACCCTCCCTGCCACACACTATCCTCCTCGCATATCTACTTAAACTGTGCCTCTTACTCTGGAACCCCTACCCTGAGTGGATTCTAGGCCTTGTACGGAGTGAACCTCACTGTAAAATAAAAGTATGTTTTTCTAAGTACACATTATATTCTTTGAGGACCATAAAATAAGTCACAGCATTTCTGTTAATGCTGTATGGTGGAGGATGTAGCATTTTAAACATAATGATGCTGAAAATAGCCATGTGAAAATATTGGGCCACTA
Organism: Acanthosepion esculentum; assembly: GCA_964036315.1. Classification (NCBI taxonomy): domain Eukaryota; kingdom Metazoa; phylum Mollusca; class Cephalopoda; order Sepiida; family Sepiidae; genus Acanthosepion; species Acanthosepion esculentum. The sequence goes on along the minus strand of OZ038500.1, from coordinate 73,702,101 downwards.
ACGAAAAATTCAGCTTTCAGCTTTCTTCTTAAGTTAAAAATGACTTTAAAAAAAAACAAGATAATCTTAAAGAATGTACAAAACAGACAGTATGGAGTTAATAATTATTGCTAGAGTGTAACCCGGATATACGAGACCCTGATATAAGAGAAACCCGGATATAAGAGAGATTTTCTCTGGTCCCAAATTAGAGCCTGTGTTAATGTATATATAATAGACCAAACCCGGATATAAGTGAAACCCGGATATAAGAGATCATGATATAAGAGAAACCCGGATATAAGAGAGATTTTCTCTGGTCCCAAATTAGAGCCTGTGTTAATGTATATATAATAGACCAAACCCGGATATAAGAGACTTCTTCTCCGGTCCCGACAACTCTCTTATATCCGGGTTACACTGTATTACCTTTGGCTTGAATAATTGTCTCAATTCCTTGTGGCATTGAATGGGCGCAAGGTTCAAATATTCTCATTGGGATATTTTCCTATTCTACTTGGCGGTAATTCTAAAACACTTGAAGAATGCGTGGTTTTGGTTGGAGTACTAGTTTTTTTTTCACTTCCCGTCACACTGGGTCAATTATATTGATTTTGTGCAGGCCAGTCTTCCAAAAACTGAACATCTTCATCCACAAGAATCGTTTTTGTTGCATGTGAGGTGTGACAAGGGGCAGCGTCATACTGAAAAACTTCTACATCTTCCTAGTCTGACAAAAGATTAGACCGTATTAAACTAATATCGCTTTCTCTGTTTAGATTTCGTTTGTTTTCTTTTATTGCTGGTAATATTTTTTATCTATCTATCTATCTATCTATCTATCTATCTATCTATCTATCTATCTCAGTAAATATTGGTTTGGTTTGTTTAGTCTTATGGCATAACAACCTCAATGGGTTATTCAATGCCGACAAGATTTTTATTGCTGGGAATATTTTTTTTTCAAAAATTTATTGCTAGTAAAAAAAGTTCAAAAAAAGTATTTCTTGTATTAAAACCTATTTTTATACATTCATAGTGTTTTGACCCCTTTTGGAGGGTTAACTATTTGCCCATAGCTGGAACCCTGACAGGGTGGACCTAGGAACACTAGCAATTAAGAGTTGGTTCCACGCTCCTCAAAGCCTCCTGATCAGAGGCCTTGCTGCCGGATGTAGTTTATCGTCTTACCCAGGACGCGGATGTAGTTTATCGTCTTACCCAGGACGCGGATGTAGTTTATCGTCATACCCAGGATGACAGTGACGCTTTAGCGTTATTATTATACATTGATTCCTTCTGACAATAGCCCCGTTGTTTTGGTTGTTGTTCTTTCTTTTTGTTTGTTATTGTTAATGCCACAAAATATCAGTTGTCCTTCCTTTTGGCCTATCTTTTGTCTTTGCAGGGACTTTCAGTGACACGTTGGTGTTACTATTATACATTCAGTTATTCAGGCCAATAGACACGTTGTTTTTGTTGTTCTTTTTCGTTCTTGGTCTTTTTGCCGTCAATGCCACAAAATATCAGTTGTCCTTCCTTTTGGCCTATTTTTTGTCTTTTCGAGCGAGGACTTTCAGTGACGCATTGGCGTTACTATTATACACTGATTCATTATTTACATTATTCGGACTATTGTCCTCATTGTCGCCATATTTACAGGACACTCTGTATAAGTATTTATAAACTTTTACCATTTTTCTTCTGCCATCGGTTTTGATGCAACCCCACGCCATTACGTGTCCATCACCAGATTCTATCGTCTTTGTGGTGTGTATTGCATTGTTTGTTTTTCCTACTGGTCTTTTTCAGCATTAGAATGTAACTCTATTTTGCATTCATCACTAAAAAGTACTTTTTGCCATTTTCCAGCCTCCTTGGAACCACTTCAATATTCTCTTCCGATGATTTTTTGTTAATGATGTGTTTTTGCTGCTATGCGCCCGTTCAGGGTGTCTTTGTAATACTCTGCGTACTGTATCAAGTAAAACCTCACTGTTAAGACTGCATTCAATACTCATTTGTTTGACTGCTAATTAAAGATGGCCTACCGAGACTCACACAATCTTTCTTTCATCTCTCTTGTCTAACATTTGTCGTCTTCCCATTTTCGTTGTACAGTGTAACCCGGATATAAGAGAAACCCGGATACAAGAGAGATTTTATCTGGTCCCAAATTAGAGCCATACTTACCTAAACAAAATAGACCAAACCTGGATATAAAAGAAACCCGGATATAAGAGACTTCTTCTCCGGTCTCGACAACTCTCTTATATCTGGGTTACACTATTTAAAAAACACTTCCAGCACGTCTTTTGGGAGGTTTGAAAAACTGTTTCTGGAAATTCCTAGCCACCTTGCGAACTCACGCCGAGTCACCTTCCCCTTCATAGTTACAACCTAAGTCTTTGTTTCCGCAAAACTTTTCGCCATGATTTTAGTGTAAAAAGCCAAGCTAATGTTCAACGCCAGTGTAAAGTGTCTTGCCATGTCACATGGCAAGGCACTTTACACTGATCTTAATAAGATGGAATAATCCCTACCTAGAAATTTGCATATTATTATGATTTTATCGTCGCAGATTTTTCATTGACTCAGTAGTTTTGGATAGTCATTTTTTTAATGCAGCGCCGACGAAAACGCAACCATTTATTTTCCAATCATGAAGAACCCCAAAAACACAACTGATAAACGCATACTGCTAAAATGTCTTTGTAATGAAAGTAAAGTGTATAATAATTTGATATAGTTGGTCCAAAACTTTTACAGACCAATGTGCTTGACAAATGTTTAAGTTGGTTGTGTTTTTAACCAAAAATACATCTAATTTCATCCAGCTTCGGGAGTTAATAGCAAAAAATGCGGGACCAGCCGGAAACAAACAAAAAATGACGGATTTTTTTTTCATAAAAAATAACTGGACAAAACATTGAAAAAAGTGTTGGAAAATGTTATTTAATGTTAAATTTATTTCAGAAAATTTTGCTTCATTCTTTTTCGATAATTTACGTATTCAATGATCTGCAATTTCGAATTATCCGAACATAATTATTGAACCCCTGTACTGAGGTGTCCGAATAAAAAAAATATTGTACTTGTATTTGCCAACATGCTTTCAAAAATATGATGTTCTTAAACTGCATAGAAATGTAGTTTAACTACGAGGAAAGGGTTACAAAATGTAATAAAATTCCTTAAACTTTTCATTCCTGCAGGATCTTCAAATGCTGACTGATTACTATCCATGGGGAAGATCCCTTGGAAATTTTGAAAGGGTAAGTTGATTTTAATTCCGAATCTCAATTGAGTCGTTCCAGGACATTAAACATGGACAAGATAATCATAAGGTATATATTTTAACTGATATATACGTACACGTACACGTACACGTACACACACACACACACACACACACACACACACACACACACATATATATATATATATATATATATGTTGCTAATATCAAATTATTTGGTTTATATCCACATATATACCTATATGCACAGACAATCACACACGTATACAGACACACACACACACATATATATATATATATTGATAATATTAGTGTTCAATATACAATATATATATTTCCAAGAGGATAAAATCTAGGTAGAGCTCTATGTACATGACAGAGCAAGAATATAATATAAAAGGCTCAAACACTAATATTCCATGGTTATAATTTATTACACTGGACTCGTAATCACAATTTAATTCATCAAAATTCATTGAATTTGTAGGTCTGGTGAACTGAACCGTGATTATGATTCCAATGTAATAAATTATAACCATGGAATATTAGTGTTTGAGCCTTATATATATATATATATATATATATATATATATATATATATATATATATATATATATATATATATATATATATGGTTAGACCTAGAGAGCCAGACAAACCTACCACGGTTTCACATAAACGGGTCGTCAGGGAACCACGTGGTTATGGTTTTTTTTTGTTTATTGGCTATAAGTTTCCGTTCTTTCTTACCTTGTTAGCCGGCCTTCCCTGACGATCCGTTTAGGTGAAACCGTGGTAGGTTTGTCTGGCTCTCTAGGTTTAACTAGGTCTGCTCTACTTATTGTATTGAGCACTTTATTTAGTTATTTTGCGTAATCGTATCGGGTTTTTTTTTCTTTGGGTCTTGGACTTGCATGCTGGATGGTTATTTTCGGCTAGCGTACATGTTCTTGGTTTTTTCTTTTTTATACCGTTTTTTCCCCTTTGGTATTGGTTTGATTATTTTCAAATCAAGACACCGAAGGTTTTCCGATCGAGTATAGCGTCTTATACTTATAAGACTTCCACTACAACTACTACTACTAATATATATATATATATATATATATATATATATATATATATATATATATATGTATATATTCAGTGGGAAATGTGTCTGTGTCCTCTTGCATTAGAATAAATGTAACTCTATTTGCACTCATCACTAAAAATTGTATTTTGCCACTTTTCCAGCATCCCCTGTTAGATGTTCTTTTGACCACTTCAATCTTCTATTCAGATGACATTTTTTATTGTAATTTTCCAATTTACGAATAGGAACAAAATTGTAGATAAAGTGGCCAATTATACGTTTTTGCATTGTTTTTGTTCGCGTAAACGATATCATCAACTTGCCCCATACATGCTCAATGGCGTTTAAATCTGGTGAGTACACAGAAAAGTGACGGGCATGGAAATCAACCAGTTTCATAACGCCTTCACATCGTTGCGGTTGCATTACCTTTCTAGAAACAAACCATCAAAACCAAGAGACATGGTTAGTACCAAAGGAGTACGAATAGACTAACAAAATCTGTATATGCCACGGTTGAAACACCATTTTTTTGTACAATCACCGAAGTTAAGCAACGTCGAGACTGGTCAGTACCTAAATGAGTGACCGCTTGATTATACCAGATGCTGTAAGCTCGGATGTGCGTATGGTGTAATTAATAACGGCTTGAGTTCATTATGTTTACTTGCCCGTAAATATCCTTGGGAAAGGGGTAAGGATCCACCTTTTCACCCCAACTATGAGTTGATTAGTAAGGCTTGTATCAGTAAATCATTATGATTCCTCAGAAATTCTTCAAATCTAATCTTACTGTCTAAAAATATTTTCTGCATTTAAATAACCTACAAAAGATTGATAAGCCATAAAAATCAATCAATCAATCAATCAAAAACATGTATATACCACACTTGACAAACTTTCCTTCGAAGAGAACATAACATTCACTATTACAAAGTTGCCACCAGTTTACTGGTGACAACTTTGTAGTAGTGAATGTGAACACTCTGTGAATGGTGAACACTCTGCTGACAGAATAGATATATAACATTCTGAGGTGTCCTTCTCGCACGAACTCGACCATCTATAAGAAAAAGGTGAAAACATGATTCATTTGACCAAGCAATACGGCGTGAGTCTTCCACGGTTCAATAGTGATGTTCTCTGGCCCAGGTAAAGCACCAGTCTTCCACGATTCAATAGCAATATTCTTTGAGCCGGGTAAGGCGCCAGTCTTACATGGTCCAATCGCAATGTTCTTTAAGGCCGGGTAAGGCGACAGTCTCACACTGTCCAATACCAATGTTCTTTAAGGCCGGTTAAGGCGCCAGTCTTACACGATTCAGTAGCAATATTCTGTGAGCCGGGTAAAGCGCCAGTCTTACGCGGTCTATTAGCAATGTTCTTTGGGTGGGTAAGGCGACAGTCTTACACGGTCTAATATCAATGTTCTTTAAGGCCGGGTAAGGCGCCAGTCTTACACTGTCCAATAGCAATGTTCTTTGGGCCGTGTAAGGCGCCAGTCTTACACGGTCCATTCACCATGTTCTTTAGGGCGGGTAAGGCGCCAGTTTTACACGGTTCAATAGCAATGTTCTTTGGACCGGGTAAGGCGCCAGTCTTACACGGTCCATTAGCAATGTTCTTTAGGGCGGGTAAGGCGCCAGTATTACAAGGTTCAATAGCAATGTTCTTTGGACCGGGTAAGGCGACAGTCTCACACGGTCCAATACCAATGTTCTTTAAGGCCGGATAAGGCGCCAGTCTTACACGATTCAGTAGCAATATTCTATGAGCCGGGTAAGGCGCCAGTCTTACGCGGTCTATTAGCCATGTTCTTTAGGGCGGGTAAGGCGACAGTCTTACACGGTCTAATATCAATGTTCTTTAAGGCTGGGTAAGTCGCCAGTCTTACACTGTCCAATAGCAATGTTCTTTGGTCCAGGTATGGCGCCAGTCTTACACGGTCCATTAGCAATATTCTTTACGGCGAGTAAGGAGCCAGTCTTACACGGTCCGTTAGCAATATTCTTTAGGGCGGGTAAGGCGCCAGTCTTACACGGTTCAATAGCAATGTTCTTTGGGCCAGGTAAGGCGCCAGGTAAGGCGCCAGGTAAGGCGCCAGGTAAGGCGCCAGTCTTCCATCTACTATATTACTCTGCTCTCTTATTTTATTCTGTTGACTTTCCTCTATCTGATTATAAATACACCCTTATTTACATATATTATTCTATTCTATTCTTTTCCAGCTGTGTTGGTGTGGGGGCAATATTTATTTCAGTGGGGATTATTCTAAGACTTATTCAAACAGTGAACGCAACAGACTATCCCGGAATTTGAACAAAATTCGCCCAGTCCACTTTCTACGCCGATACCCATTACACTAACCACACACCCTCCTCTAAAACAACATGACAGGCTTGATCCTACTGAGTGTACTACACATTTGACTTTGCACTCAAATTGGCCTTTTAGCAACAAACACCTACTTGCTCAAACTTGATTAAGACTACGACAAAATTAACCAAATGATTGGGTAACTAATGTTTTGGCTCCAAGAGATTTAACAGATTTCCGTCCTTCTTAGCAAAATTTATCAACTATCGTTAGTCCGAAATTGATTTGCTGTATAGTAGAATTTGTTATCTTATTATCCAAGCGATACTTAATTCTTACTAAGAAGGGAGGCTTTAGGATAATCTATGATACACTTTCTTTCTCCTGTAACTTAAAATGTCCTTCTAAACAGAATAACGCTTAAAAACCTGTGTTACATTCTTCTTTAGCATGTTACACTATCCTGCCAAATACAAGTGCCGTCTGAAATAGTCATCCGGGTGGGAAGTTTTTCAACTTATAAAACAAGTGTGCCGGTTTAAATAAAGGTTCTACATGGAATTTTTAACTCAACTTGATATCTATGCTAATGACACAACCATTTACCCCTGTCTCGATATTACATGATGAGTTCGATAAAGTCATATTAGTAAATGATCTCAAACATTACCTTCAGTCTGTTGTTAACTGGGACAAGGTTTGGTTTGGTTTATTTTGTTTAACGGCATATCAATCTCAATGGGTTATTTAATGCCGACAGCATTTTTAGGATAGATTCGTATGAATAGAATATGTAATCATTGGTTTATTTTGTTTTACGGTATATCAACCTCAATGGATTATTTAATGCCAACAAATTTTTTATTGCTGGTAATATTTTGTTTTGTCAAAAATCTATTTCTGGTAATATATTTCCTTCAAAATTGTATTGCTGGTAATAATTTTTTTCAAAAAAGTATTGCTGGTAATAGTTAACTATTTGCCCTAACAGGTACTACCACCAAAGGTCAGGGTGGACCTGGGAAGACCAGCAATTAAGAGGTGGTTCCACGCTCCTCAAAACCTCTTAATCAGAGGCCTTGCTGTTGGACGTAGTTTAACGTCTTACCCAGGACGCGGATGTAGTTTAACGTTTTACCCAGGACGACTGAGACAAGGAATGACTTGTTAATTTTAACCCCTCCAAAACGAATCTTCTCTCTATCAACCACCTGAAAGACCTCTTGCTGCCTTCCATCAGAATAGCTGATGCTAACCTCCAGGAGAGTGAGTCGTTGCGTCTTCTTGAGCTTACATTCTCGACTGATATTAAGTGGAAAGATTATATTGAACCGATTGCTATGACTGCTGCTAAGAATATTGGTTCACTGTGTCGTGCAAGACAATTTTTCTCCCCTGAATTTATTTTGCATATTTATAAGTCTACCATTCGCCCTTGCTTTGAATATTGCTGCCACATATGACCAGGTACACCTGCTATATATTTAGAGATTCTTTGGGAACCTCTTGTGCCACATCTATGCTATGCTATGCTATTACGACTGAGTAATGAGTTCGATCCTCCCTGGGTGCCCCATACTTTCGGCCTTGTACCACGTCTAAACTGCGCTTAAAAAATCTCTGGGCACCTCAAGGTGGTGTAAAGGTTAACAAGCTTGACTCGCTAGAACGATTACGACTGAGTAGTGAGTTCGATTCTCACTGGGTGCCCCATACTTTCGGCCTTGTGCCACATCTAAGCGATGTTTGGAAAATCACTATATTTTGAGATTCTTGATAAAATCCAAATAATAATCTGAAATGTTATTGGTCCTGACCTGGCATCTTGGCTTCCGTTCCTTTCCCGCCGCTGTAACGTAGCTTTCCTGTGCCTTTTCTATAAATACTTTCATGGTAACTTTTCTGACGAATTTTCCTCTATGGTAGTAACAGTATTTTGTTTACTTTCTTGTATATAAATTGTATTCATTGTAAATCTTCATTGGGGTTTCATTTTTAAACATTGCTATTTTTATTCATACAAGACAAACTGTACATATGGGGAGATTAGAACTACATAGAGATCTTGAGGTACTATGGTGGCTGTAGAAGAATGGTAAGTAAGAATGTGTTGTTTTGCCGTAAAGAAGACTGTGGTATGTTTGGGTCAGTAATTGTGGCTAGCTAAGTTTAAGATAAGGCAGATTGAAGACCAGCTTTCCCCAATTTCTCCTTTTGGCCTTGTGCCACATTTTTGTGTCGTAACAAAATGAATATTACTTTCCTCTTTGTTACCTAAACTTTATGAATTTAAACGCAGTACACGATTAGCTGCAAGCTCTCATCAAGTCACAGTTGCATTGACTCGATGTAACCGTAAGTTTTATGCTAAGTTTTTTTTTCTCGAACTTCTCCCTTGTGGAATTCTCTTCTAGTTCCATGCTTCCCAAAGAACTTTGATCTTCAAAGTTTTAATTTTTTTTTAAGCATTTCACCCCAAGCAATTTGTAACCTGTAGGTGATATTACTTGCTTTGTCAAATTTTCTTGATTACACATCAGTTCTCTTATAAATGCCCTTCGTTTTTATTTGCACCCCCACTCATCTTTTACTTTTTTCTTCTCTCTCTCTCTCTCTCTCTCTCTCTCTCTCTCTCTCTCTCTCTCTCTCTCATCGTCTGGATTTTAAGTTTAGATCTTATCGTTTTTTATTGTGTGTAGTGTCACCACAAATGTATACACACATTTCCGGTGTGGGTTTTTGAATTTTAATTTAGGTCAGTGATTCGGTAGCGAATTATGCATCAAAAAATAATTCATATTTATCTGTATCTCACTCATTTAAACCGTTACTTAACTCCTCTCTTTAAAACTTCTCTCTGTTAAATTTTAACCCCCACCTTCACCTTTAGGCCTTCCTGTTCTTCTTTCTTCTGTTAACCCTCTCTATAGCTTTCATTTCCTTCTCGCACTTGTCTCCCACTCCCACACATACACTCTCACTAAAATTTTATTTTTTATACACGGAGTTATATTTTCCGATTTATTTTTTAATTTGTAGGTCTGATGAATTGGATCGTGATTACGATTCTAATGTAATAAATTATAACCATGGAATATTAGTGTTTGAGCCTTTTTATTATATATATATATATATATATATATATATGTATATATATATATATATATATATATATAAATAAAAGTGAACATAGAAGTCAACACTTAGAGGTGACAGTGTGTTTCATGCTAGTGCAATCGTCAGGCAGCTAGATATATATGTGTGTGTGTAATATATATATATATATATATGTGTGTGTGTGTGTGTGTGTGTGTGTGTGTGCATATAATGTAAAATCTGAATATTCAATGAAACAAGAAACATCTTTACACACTCTATGTCCTGAAAAGAAATCACGTGTACGAATGCAAGAAAAATTTAATTGCAGTGCCTTGGCAGTCGTCTTTAATGCACACACACACACACACACACACACTTATGTATGTATATATGTATTAAGCGTTTCACCATAAGCAAGGCGGGAAGCCACTAGCACGCAAGGGGTTACAGAGAGTTGGAGCGAGAGCAAACAGGAGTAATAGAGGAAAGGATGAAGAGAAGGATAGGGGATAGATCAAGGCCGTGAAAGTATTTGTAAAAAAGACAGAAGGAGGCGACGGAACGTCTGTGAGAGAGCGACTTCAGACGTGATGCCAGATGAGGAACACAGTTCCTTAAGGGGCATTTGAACTCATAATGTTCGTTCTTTGTAATTTTGACTTAGCTGGTGTGTTGTTATTTTTGAGGATTAGGTTAGCTGTCTTAAGTTTTTTATAGTAGATAATTAATTTGATTTTTTTTATTCAGGTCAATTGGGGCAGTGTATTTCTTTATAATGTGTCTTGTTTGTAATTCCTATGCATTTGGCTTTTGTAATAAATGTGTATGTGATTATTGACTGTGTGTTCACTATCGTTATTACTTACTTTAGGGAGAAATAGTCTAATTTGGTGGTCTATAAGGTGGTTAGGGAAGCCGTTGTTGATTAGTGTTTGTTTAACGTTATTAAGTTCTTTGAGGAAGAGTAGTCGAGAGGATGAATTCTGGTGTGCTCTTTTTAGAAAGTTTTTTATTACGGCTATTTTGTACCTAAGTGGACATTCGATTTTATAGTTAAGGTGGCAAGAGTTTTTGCTGGTGGGTTTTTTGTATCGGATTGCTGCCTAAATATACAACTATATATATATATATATATCGTTTATTGTTTGTCAACCGAAAGAGGCACCTTATTTAATACAAAATGATATTAGAGCGGAGAACATGATGTTGCGTAGATTTCAAGCTTAGCCCTGGGTGAATGTAGGTCTGTGACTTCATATGAGAACTTACTCACTCAATAAATAAATCCCCCTACACTCTCTCTGCCAAACTCAAATACTCTGTCTGTCTCTCTCTCTCTCTTTCTCTCTCTGTCTATCTGTCTGTCTGTCTCTCTCTCTCTCTCTGAGCTAATCTAGGCCCAAATAAATAGATTACTTTATTGCTTCTGTCAGTCTTAATTTAGTCTCTCCGCCATTTTATTTTGTAATCTACTTTCCTTCAATCATCGACCAAGACAATCCCTTGCGTGGGCCTTGGTGCGCAAACCATTATTGTGTCGCAGCTTCACAATAAATAAACAGTAATTAAAATATTGGTAACAACGAAATAATAAACATGTTAAAATATGGATTGATCAAATAATCTTGATGTCGATAATTTTTTAATTAAAATATTCAAGCATAACTGTAATAGTTGCCGTGCAAGAGGTGGGCAGCGTAAAGGTTATCGACGCGGATAAAAATGGAATTAATGAGTGGAATTCAAATTTCGATCTAGTCAGTTGCATTCACTTTCGCACTGATGCCCTTGGGAACAGGATGAATCCGGCTCTACTTGATACCACATTGTTGTATCCTTAAAAAGGTTACAAACGGACAAAGGTGGTACTCGGGCTTAGATGGAAGAAAGAGCGGTTTATTGTAAAAGAGAATGCACTACTGAAAGACAGAGAATCGACTAACACTTCCCGAAGCCAGTCAAACAGAGAGACAAACTCTGGTATGTCCTGTGCACACTACATATATTACTGATACAATCAGTCCACAATAGGTAATAGGGAGAGTGGGACATTCCATTACAACACTTCACCCGAGCTAATTTTCTCAAGAAATTTTACTCGATATCTTTTCTTTTGGGGGTCAGCACATAACTGTTCCATTTCCAGTAACCAGCCAGTCTAGCCTTAGGCTTATCTAAGTTTAGCAAGTTTACTAAGCCTATTATCCGTATAAACTATTATCGATTCCTTAAATAGTTTACAAATAGACAGAGGTGGTACTCGAGTGGAAGGAACAGCAACTCGGGATTAGATGGAAGAAAGAGCGGTTTATTGTAAAAGAGAATGCACTACTGAAAGACAGAGAATCGACTAACACTTCCCGTAGCCAGTCAGACAGACAGACAGACTCTGGTATGTCCTGTGAAAACTACATATATTACTAATATAGTCAGTCCACAATAGGTAATAAGGAGAGCGGAACATTCAATTATAACACACATTTATAGTAGACTCGTCTCTCTTGGTTTGGTTGGTAGACAGTCCTGAAAAGGACTCATGGAAATTCACAGATAATACAAGAAATGTTTTTAATCGTTTCACTCCAAGCAAGGCAATATAGCCACTAAGACACAATGGGTTACCGGCTATTAGAGAATATGAGGAAAAAAGAAGAGAGTACAATAAAAAAAAAACAATAAGAACAGTAAATAACGATTCATATTGCATTTAAATTTTTGAAGATCGAAGCTAACTGGAAAGCTAGAAGCCAGAAGTGAGTTCCACAAGCTAGAAATGCGATAGAAGATACTATTAGCATAGAACTTACGGCTGCATCTAGCCAATTCAGTTGGAATATGATGAGATATTTCCGCCAATCTAGTACTGTACTTAAATTAAACGTCTAGCTACCATAGAGGTAAGTTCATCAGAACAATTACCATGAAAGTATTTATAGAAAAGGCATAAGGAAGCTACATGACAGCGGCGGGAAAGTGACTGATACCGAGATGCCAGGTCACGACCAATAACATTGCAGATTCTTCTTTGGATTTTATCAAGAATCTCTAAATATCCAGTAGGAGTACGAAACCATACGTAGCGGCCATATTCAAAGCAAGGATGAATGGTAGATTTACAAATACGTTAGATAGATTCTTGCGAGAAAAATTGTCTCGCACGACACAAGGAACCAACTTTCCTAGCAGCAAACCTAGCAATTGATTCTAAATTATCTTTCCACTATTTACATTTTTTGGATTATTGTCCTCGTCTTTGTTGCCATATTTATCACAACGTTTCGGCCGTTGTACGCTCCGGCTTTCTTCAGGTGGTTGGATTTATCTCGCTCGCTGGAGTAGAATGTTCTAGTTCCACGTACCATGTCTAATGGATGTCAGTTATCAGTTATCTCCTGTTAATTCCCCTCTTCGAGTTCTCCACAGTCTTAACCAGGTATTGAACTGACAACTCTTTGGGTCCTGTCACTGCATCTAACCAAGGCCTTTATCCACTGTGCCATGTGTCCTTTAACTGATAACTGACATGCATTAGACATGGCACGTGAAACTAGAACCGTCTACCCCAGCGAGCGAAATAAAAGGTTCAGTTCGATATTCCAACCACCTGACGAAGGCCGGTGCGTACAACGGCCGAAACGTTGTGATAAAATGGCAACAAAGATGAGGACAATAGTTCGAATAATGTAAATAGTGTACATAATACCTAATGTCAGAAATATAGACAGATACTGAAAGACCGAAACGTAATAAATATGGCGACAAAGATGAGTAAAATTATCCGAATAATGTAAATAGTGTATATAATACCTCATGTCAGAAATATAGACAGATACTGAAAGACCGAATTGTTGTAATAAATATGGCGACAAAGATCAGGACAATAGTCCGAATAATGTAAATAGTGTACATAATACGTCATCTCAGAAATATAGACAGATTATCTTTCCACTTCATTGTCAGCGGAAAACGTTTGTCCGAGAAGGCGCAATGAGTCACTCTCCTGAATCCGTCATGTGTGGAACTCAGGACCGGACTGACACTCGTACAGGTAGACGACAGCGTTTAATGGGTCAAAACTTTTAAAACGTGACTTTAGTTGGTTTTGAACTTCTTTGAAAGAGTTAATTTTTTTTGTTTTTAAAGATATTAAAAAAAAAAAGAAACATTTCACTTCCAAGTAAGGCGATAAAGCCACTAAGACGAAACTGAGAAAACGTTACTGAGGAGAAAGGACCATAAAAAGAACAGGGTTCAAGGTGATAAAAGATGACGATTGCTGTTGTATTTACATTTTTGAAGATTACAGTTGTCAGGAAAGCAAACAGGAAGAGTTCCACGGGCGAGAAGTGCGAGAGAAGAACCTATCAGAATAGAACTTGAAGTTACATATAGCAGTTGAGGATGAATATCGATGAATGTCGAATGATGAAACATAGCCGTCAATCTTGTATTACTATTAAATTCGTCAAGTCGAGGCATCAAAAAAGGTAAGCTCGTCAAACGTTTATATACAGAACCTAAGATAAAAAATGGATCGTTTCGTTATTGGCAAGTGTGGGGTTACTTTGCAAAGATGAAAGCATTTTTTTTTTGTGCAACTGATCTGCCTAAAAGTATATTTTGGTCATTAGTATAAACACCTATACGAATGATACAACAGTTTACAGGTGCATCTTCAAAAATCTGAAAGACCAGAAACTAAAAGCTTATCTCTATTCTGATCTTGCCCAGGTGGTTCAAAAATCGAAAGACTGGCTTGTAAAATCCAATACAGTCAAAACCAAACTGATAACATTCCCCCACTACCGAGCAGTCCCTGAACTTTCATCTATCATAATGGATGGGTCTTCCCTTAAGGAGCACCCCCAGCACTGAGTTAAATAGTAGGATTTGTATCTCGAAAAATAATTGTTATTCTCAAATAAATTGTTAATGCAATATTCATTTGCAAAAAGAAAATATTCTTACATTCCAAAATATGTTTCGGCTTTAAATAACCCACAAAGGGTTGATAATTCGTACAAAAAACATATCAAATTTCTCATTGTCTTGGACGTCTATTGGAACTCAAGATCTTCCCAGATCTCACATGGAACGCATATATCCGATCTATTACTAATGATGTTGGGAAAAGGGTCTATTCATTGTACCGCTCCAGTAAGTATCTGAATCCCTCTGCTATACGCTATCTTTACAATAGTCAAATCAGACCATAAACGGGGTTAGGTTGTGGGTGATAAGTTATTTTCCACCCGACAACCCCTTTCCCACAGACGAAACATCATGAGTCTCTTGCTGTTCTATCGCTATTTCAGTGGCATGTGTTCTAACGAGCTATATTCCTTCGTCTCACCACGCCTGGCCTTTGCAAATGGGACCCGCCATGTCACGTAAACTATTGTGAATCATCCTTTCGTATTCCATTGGTTAGAAGTAAGTCCCACTTGGACAGATACTTCCCAAGAATTGCTGATTTGTCGAACAGACGCCTGGCGCGATGTTTTCATAATCACTTTGACCTCTTCAAGTCTAGGGTTGACTCTTACATCACCACATGAACCTCACTTCTTGCCTTTTCTTACATTCATACAATGCCGCACAGTGACCTTCTATATTGAGTGTCTCTTTGCCCCCTCTATTGGGTAGATATTATTATATAAAAAAAAAAACCCAAAAAACTGAGAAAGCTCAATATGGTTGTAGGTGAAAATTTGCTGAGTATGGGTTAGACACCTTTGTCTACACCCTTCTAATATCAACCTCTTACGAAATTAAAGTTCTGAATAAAACATTACAGCAATAAACATATGAAGTACGTTTTTATAAAGTGTGAAAAGGAAAAAAAAACGAGAACCCAGACCACAGTCTGTTATCTGCAATGAAGTTATTGTAAATGAAAGCTTGACAGCATTAAAATTTAAAAATAAACATTGTCGTGGTTTATTCAAGCGATTATCAGTCTGGTTCCAAAAAATGATAATGCATAAATGTTTATTGCTTTGTAATTGACATTGCTATAAGAAACAGTGGCGTCATCACTAGCCATTATTACCTTATATGAAATTGAACCAAACGCATTTCAAATATGGAACGGAATCCGACAGAATGATATAGTAAAGAACAAAGAGGAAACGTTTAACAATCTAACATTTTTCACTTTTATTAAATACGAGGGTCATTCAATAAATAAGGTGAATTTTTCGGTATAAGGATTTCTAATACAGATAGAAGCTTACTTTTTCTTTTCTTTTTCAACGTAGTCTCCCAGCACTGTCACACACTTTTCCCATCTGTGCACAAGCTTCCGTATTCCCTCAGCGTAAAAAATCTTTGGACTGATGTCTCAGCCAGTCGCTCACAACACTTTTGACTTCATCATCACTTTTAAACTTTGTGCCTCTCGTGAACGCTTTCAAGGGACCAAACAGGTGAAAGTCTGAAGGGGCAAGGTCTGGACTGTAAGGGGGATGATGGAGCAGTTCCCAGCCCAGCTCGTTGATGGTCTGCACCGTTTGGGCTGCTGTGTGAGGCCTTGCGTTGTCATGATGCAAGATGACTCCTTCTGATTGATGACCCCTGCGTTTGTCCCAACAGATAAACTCAAAGTCCTTACAATGTCATCCACTGTCACCCTTCTGTCAGACTGAATGAGGTCATTGACTGATTCGATCACCTCAGGACACCTCACTTCTGTAGGCCTCCCAGGCCTGTCTTCATCCTCAACACTGCTCCGTCCTTCTTTAAACAATTTAGCCCACTTGTAGACATTTGTTTGGTTGAAACATGTGGCACCATACATAGTTGACATTCTCCTATGAATTTCAACTGGTTTGCACCCTTCAGCAACCAAAAACTTGATAACTGACCGCTGTTCAATCATGGAGCATGCTTCTTGGTCGGCCATCTTTGTTAATCACCAAAACTCTCAAAGTGTTTTTTTAATCTGCAAAAGAAATTAAGTCCATGTTAAAAAGAAGTAAAACAAAAAGAATAAAAAAATGAAAATGAGTAAGCTTCTATCTGTATTCGAAGTCCTTATACCGAAAACATCACCTCATTTATTGAATGACACTCGTATATGGAAATATGGAAAGACATTTTTGTCTCTATGTCTCACTCTATGATGAAGATTTAATAAAAATGAAACATCTCAGATTGATAAACGTCTTCTATTTGTTTTTTTATCTTCTCATTGATTGAAATATAAATTCAATGTTTTACGTTGATTATGGCTAACTTTCAGTCACATTTTAATTTGCCCTGAAACTACTGACGGCATATAGTTTGAATGGGATATACCAGGGTTCGGCAACCCATGGCAGACGTACCACATGCGGCATGCCAAGCAATTTCCAATGGCACGCAACCGCAAATGACATCATGACGTCCGAACCAATATATATATATATATATATATATATATATATATATATATATATATATATATATAGTTAGGTAATGAAAAGTTTGGTAATCCGTATGGATAATCGTAAGGACGATGTAATCAAAAGTTAAAACCATTTTTCACCCTTGGAAGGAAATGTAATCTGATGAATCAGGTAAAAACCACCTACCTGGGGAAATAAAGTATAATCAATGGACGATTAAGGTTGTTTGTTTTCTATTTAAATTAATATATATATATATATATATATATATATATATATATATATATATATATATATATATATAATATATATGCATGTTTCATTAAAAACAACAGACAAGTTACTGCGGTTAAGCTTTTTATTTAATTTTTCTTGTGTTCGCACAAGAGCTTTCTTTTCTGGACAAAGAGCACGTAAAAACTGTCCAAATGTTTTATAGTTCCGAGCGCTTTCGGTTATACCTTTAGCCATTATCAAGGATGGTTCAATTTTTCAGCTTAATTGAGTGTGTGCATTATGTGTATGTCTTAGTGTGTTATAGAGGTGTTTTTAATTTTTGAATACGGTTAGCATATTGTGGCCTTGTTCGTAGTTAATATTGTTAAGAGTTGGCTTTTTCTTTTTTATTATTGAAGCTTCCATTATTTTTAATCTTTTTTTACAGATGGATGAAGTTATTATATTTGTATTATTATAGTTGTATTTTATATATATATATATATATATATATATATATATATATATATATATACATATATATATATATATATATATATATATATATATATATATATAGAGAGAGAGAGAGAGAGAGAGAGATAGAGAGAGAGAGATAGGATAAAGAACAAATAGCAATTTTCATTTTTGTTGAAGATTCGTCAGAGAATGAGATAATATATATATATATATATATATATATGTGTGTGTGTGTGTGTGTGTGTGTGTGTGTGTGTGTGTGTGTGTGTGTGTGTGTGTGTGTGTCACAGCAATAAAAGTATGAAGCTTGATATTACCAGACATATTAAAATCGGGCAACCGGTTTCGCTCCCGCTCTTCAGGCTTCCAACGGGAGATTTAATTTAAATTAAAAAACACAGAAAATGTACAATGAAAAGGAAATGTGGAGGAGGGGAAAAATATGAGCAAAAGGAGCTAGAGGCAAATGACAGCGTGTCCCAACAAACACTCACGTTGCTTGCACAAGGAAAACTTGCGGGACCCGATGTAAAGTGCCTCCACTTATATATACATTACCTTAGAAACACACACACACAAATATGTGTAAAAATTCAGATATGAATAAAAATGAAATTATGAATGGTAGTTTTCTAAGCGAAGTTTAGGTGTGACACAAGGCTGGAAGCGTGGGGCACTCAGTGAGGATTGAACTATTCAGTCGTATGTGATCTAGCGAGACAGTCTTGCTAGCAATTACACGAAATGCCCTAAAGTGATTTTCTAAGCATAGATGTGGCACAAGGCCAAAAGTATGGGGCAACCAGTGAGAATAGAACTCAATATTCAGTTGTAATTGGTCTAGCGAGACAAGCTTGTTACTCATTACACCATGTCGATGTGCCGAAAGTCAATATGAATGAAGCAAAAGGAATACTATTCTTTACCAACACGTTTCGTCTTCTGGTGATTAATTATTTTCCACCCTGCAACCCCTTTCCTCACAGAGTCAACGTCGCAAGCATGTTGCTACATTTATAGCAAATGTTCAGACGAGCTCCATTATTTAAAGTCACCATCTCAGAACTTGCAACCAAGACACGCCTTGCTCCGTCCACACGTTTTACTCAGAGCTGGATTTAGATGAAGAGAGACGCTAGGCTATTGCATTTGTGAGATTCCACCCAAATCCCCCATTCTCACGAGTAAAGAAAAATACAAGATTGTTAAATTAAATGATTCAATGGCCTCATCTACCTTAATGAATGTTGATTCTCTGTCTCGCACCAGAAAGTCTTTTTAGCCTGAGTCCATCCTTCAAATCTACAAATCACCTATTCGTCCTTGCATGGAATACTGCTGCCATATATGGTCTGGTGCCCCCGCTGTTCGTCTCGAAGTCCTCGACAAAATCCAAAGACAGATATTCAGTGTGATAGGTCCTAATCTGACATCTCGTCTACAGTCACTCTCTCACAGACGTGCTGTAGCTTCCCTCTGTCTTTTCTACAAGTATTTTCACGGCAACTGCCCCGACAAGCTACTTTCACTGGTTCCCAAACTGAATGAATTTAAGTGTGCTACTAAGTTGGCAACTCGGTCCCACCCTTTCGCTGTCGAAACGATTGAAAATAGCCATCTCTTCTACCCCAACAGCTTCTTATCTCGTACTTCCCGTCTGTGAAACTCCCTTCCTCTTATTTACTTCCCTGATAGCTATAATCTTCAAATATTCAAATGTAATGTCCATCGATATTTTCTGATGACTTAATCTTGTTCCCCGTCCTTCTGTTTATCCTTTTCTCAAACACGTCTCTTTAATTTTGTTTCCATTCTCTGTAGGCCCTTGTGTGCTAGTGGCACACTTGCTTTGCTTGAGGTGAAATGCTTAAAAAAAACTCCGGATGATGATGGATGTTTAAAATTACTGAAAAGTTGTTTAGAGTCTACAATGCGTTATGACAGCATGTGTAAGAAAGGCCTACGACTGTCAAAATATTGTACACCTTGGCTGGAGGTCCCCTAGATTTTGAGACCCTGGGCTTCAGCTTGCTAAACTAAATCCGGCACTAGGTTTATTCCTCATTATTTACGTGTTCCTTTGGTAAAAAGGTGTTCAACCCCAACGGTTTATTCGTAGAAAAAAATATGTAATAAACTATTATTATTTAATTACAAAAATTCTTAATTGCTCTCATGAATATTTTTTTATGGATACTATTGTCTTAAGAAAAAAAACTTTTGTTGAATAATGAATTTTTACAAAAAATTGTTTTCATATTTTTATTTTAATTAGAATAATTTATAAGCTTTAAATCTTTTAAAATCTTTTATTAATTTGTAGCAGTCAAGTGATATTGTTATTTGATTAAAACTCTATTTACTGATCATAAATGGAAAAATCTCGCTATAATTCAACGTGCCCCAGTATTTTTTGTAAATACGGACAACTCTGTACATTATCAGAAAATAATACCTATAGTAAATTTAAAGTTTATTGGTAATTGTCATACATTTTCTCGTAAGTCTATAAAGCAAACTTTAATAAAATATTAAAAGGCTTAAAATATTTAAACTTACCGAGTAGTAAACTAAATATATAAAAAGGGAATTCACATTGCATTCGTCATGTAATTTTTCTAGTTATTGTCTTCTTTAGTTAAATTTCTCAAACATCAGTTTGTCATGCGAGATTATTCGAAGGCGTCTGGCACCAGTATTGTTCGACGGCGTACTATAGTTGTATCTGCGATTACAAAGTCTCTACTATTACGAAAGTGACAACGAATATTCGTTGACATCACAAAAATTATGAAGCGAGAACAATAAAAGAGCAGAATTTAAGTTGACAGAAGACAACGATTGATATTGCATACAAAACTGGTATGTTGCTGTGGATATTTGAAAAAAATACTTGAAAAACTTACCATTTCTTCCTTAGTGAAAATAATTAACATACAGTGTGAGGCAAAAGTCGCACACCGTAGGGATAAGTTACTAAAAGTAAAATTACCCATGAAAATTTTATTTACTAGTTATTTAATTGTTATATGTGCAGTTCAAAATGTCCTCCTCCTTTTTCAAAACACATTTCAATTCTGTATTTGAATGATTCATTAACAGGTCGTAGAGTTTTCTCTGTCATTTTAATGCATTCATATTTAATTTTTTCTTCAAATTCCTGAATGGGTCTGATAAACAACTTTCAAATGACCCCACAGAAAAAAAAATCCAAGGGTTTGAGGTCTAGAGACCTTGCTGGTCACTCAGCTGGACCTCTTCGATTTATTCATTAACTCCTATAGTGCGCGACTTTTGTCTCACCTTGTATTATACTTAAGACAAATCCCACATGTTGTAATTGTATTTTTTAAACGTCTGGCAATTATCTTAATACGATACATATGTGTGTTTCTAGTAAGTTAGATATAGCCTGATGATTTTATATACCGAAAGATAAATAGACATTTTTATGTTTATACATTCTTTTTATATAGTGCATTTACTTAAATATTTTTATCTATAAAAAAGAATGTATAAACATAAAAATGTCCTAACTTTGTCCATTTCATAATGTGTAGCGTCATCTGTTTACACTTGGATACGCATCGAGCATATATGAATGTACGAGAGAAAATCATGGAGAATTGTAAGTTTAAAAACAGTAAAATTGACCTTGCTAACCGAAATGCTCCACTGTGGCGAAATCGATAAAAGCACGTCAGGCTATATGACGGTTCCATATAGGATACAGGTTCGATTCCTGTCGGAGGACGCATAATTTCTATGAAAATTTCTCGGACATTCAGGCCGGTAAATGTTGCTAATACTGCTTATTATAAGCAGAGCATTTACTTAAATATTTGTATCTATAAAAAGGAATGTATAAGCATAACAAATGTCTTAAAATAATTGTCGGACTTTATCCATTTCAAAAATACCTATCGCAAAATCCTCCATCTTTTTTTTTTTTTTTTAACTAAATCTGTGCAGCTAATTTTGGTAAAATAAATGACTTTGGCAAAATGGCGTCAGATAGTACGATGTAAAAAAGCAATGCTGAGGATACACAATTCATAAATTTCATTTCATTTACTAAACTAAAGAATCAATCTTATAGATACCAGTGAACGCTAAACTGATATGTAATATCTAAATTCCTTTAAGGCAATTAATGTCATAAAACCTCCTCACTGATGCAGAAGAGACGAAGCGACAGAGATGTGGTTATACAGAAGGATACTGTGAATACCATAGACAGAACATGTGAGAAACGAGGAAGTTTTAAAGGAAAATAGTAACGGCAAGAAAAATTATACTTGTAATCGAAAAGAGGCAGTTCAAATTTCTGGGACACAAAATGAGGAAAGAGTGCCTAGTGATTCTAACACTCACGGGACACACTGAAGGCAAGAGAAGAAGGGGAAAACGGCAAGTGACCAACTTAACGATTTTTTGGTAAATAGATGGCAGAATGAGGAGAAAGAAGGCTTGTAAAGAGTAAAAAATTTCTTAAAGACAGAAAGTTGTGGAGAGCAATGATCGCGCACGATCTGAAAGGATTTAACACACAAAAGGAGACTTTCTTTGATACCTGATTGTTATTGTAATGTTATATTCATATTTTAGCCATATAAAATTTCAAAGGGACAAGTGCCTTTGGCTTTGTTTATGGAGTAATGGCCTACATTTTCCTTGCAGACAAATCACCGAAGACAAAAGTGGAATCATTCAAGTAACTGGCCAGTAAGTAAACCTTTTGTTAAGGCACCAATTTTCAGAGAACTTAAAACGATTACTTGGTTACTTATTTTAGTGCATCATTTTTACTTATTGCCACGTGACGTAAACAATCGTTAGTTAGTGCATTATTTAAACAGATTAATCGTAAATAATCAAGAATGCCTTTTTATAGCCATCTATCACTTGTTGCAAAGTAGATTCCTTGTTTTACATTTACATAAGTAGCGAAGTAATCGTTCTAAGTAATGCGGTTAATCGAAATAAGTAATGCGTTGTGTTTTTGTTAAATGATCCAGGCATTAGTAATGGTGTCGTACCAGTTCTAAGGTAACTCAAATTTAATTTCAATTTGTGAGCTATCTACATAACTTACGATCTCTCTTACTTTTAGAAAACAAATCTTTGTCTCTTCAGGACGTAGGCGATCATGGCTCTCCACAGATTCCTTTTCTTAATTATCTATGAATTGCTATGCGTTCTAGAGAAAGACAGTGGAATGGTTTCCAACTGCCTTCTCCGTGCTTTGATATTCAGAGTTTTCCTTCTCTAAAACTGGTTGCCACCCAAGACTTGAGAACCAGTTTACTCTGCTATTTAACCCATGTCTGGGGGATAGAATTTGGCTCCTCTATTAATGACGTCACAAAATGTGGACGCTTTCTCTGCCTCAGCATATCTCGCTATTGAAACAATTTCACATCTCGCGTGTCATTTATTTTTTTTATTTTTTAAACAGCACATCCCCACGAGTGGCTATGCTTAGTGGTGGGTGTTTTTATCGTGCCCTTATCTCGAGATAGATTGCCAACCAAGGCTGAAGAGCTTCTAGCAACCTATTAGTACAACCATCGACGGCTTCCAAACAATTTCGTCTACCCAATTTCACCCACAAGGCTTTGGTCATGTTTTTAAGATATTTCGTAATGGCGACGCACGCTGGAAGCATTTCCCAAGATGATATTATCAAGAAGTTAACTCTTTGACAAATCGATAATAGGTATATTCGAAACCAAGTTCTCATGGTCGGAGCGCTAACGCACTAACCATTCGGCAACTCACCTACGGAAGTCACAAAATAAACTGATAATTTCAAAGCAAGCTGCAACTACATGGAAGCTGTTATGTTACTGGAGACTATTAGTATTATTAAAATCAATTGTTACAAAATGGAGTCTAAGCTGGTTAGGTCATCGGTCTATCTAGAAAGAGTTAATGGAATCATTTTTTTAATAATTTAAATTGTACTAGTTGAAGTATTTTTACCTCAAGATCTGAAAGAAGGCAATCATTCATCAAATCTTATAGACTGGCGATTTACAATCACAAACAAAATCTTTACCAAAGAACAAAGACCTGCAACTCTTGAAAACTTCCAACAGCAACAACAACTGAAAAGGACCTCGCGTGTCACTAGAAGGGGAAATATTAGTATAATCAAGATGTTGGCTTTCCGCACTAACCTAAACAAAATTTGATTTGATTCTTTTTCTACGGTTTATCAACCCTTTGCAGGTTATTTAAAGCCAGAAATATTTTTAGAGTGTAAGAATTTCTTTTTTTTTAGATAACGATGATTTAGTGACACAAGTCTTACTAATTAACCCATAGCTGGGGGAGAAGAGGTGAATTCATACCTTTTCCCAAGGGTATTTGCACGTAAGTGAATATAACGCAACTAAAAGGAATTGGAAGTCGGCTCTCTAATGAACAATTCCGAGCCATAATCCATTACACATGCTGCACATCCTAGTTTACAACATCTGGTATTCGCAAGCGGTCTCTCATCTAAGTACTGACCAGGCTGGACATTGCTTAACTTCAGTGATCGTAGGAGAAAGTAGCCTTTGTAATTGCATTGTAAGATTTTTTTTTCTTTTTGCGATGATAATGGTTTAGTGATACAAGTCTTACTAATTAACCCATAGCTGGGGGAGAAGAGTTGGATTCATACCTTTTCCCAATGGGTATTTGCGCGTAAGTGAATAAAACGAACCGAACTTAAATTGGAACTCGGCTCTCCGATCAACAATTCCGATCCATCATTCATTACAATACTGGCGCATCGAAGCTTCCAGCACTTGATATTCCCAAGCGGTGACCCATCTAGGTTCGAAGTTGCTGTCACCCATCTACGTACTGACCAGAATCGATGATTGAACGTGATATCGCCGTAAGCCATTAAACAAAAGGTTAACAGGGAAATTCGCATCAATACTAGAAAGAGCAATAACAGTTAATGGACTTGAGAAGTCTATTTTCCTGGGGGAAAAACTGTTTAAAAAGATAATATAAATTTCAACCGACATCAAGAAAAACCTTATGTTTCCCGTATGGAAACGGCTAATCTGACCCTTACCATTAACTCTCCGCTCATTTTTTTTGTTTGTTTTTTTTTGTTTAACTGTTGTTGCCTTTTATCGCAATGCACAAATATTTTGTATAAAAATTTCTCGGACATTCACTCCGGTAAATGTTGTTAATACTGTTTATTATAAACAGAACATTTACTTAAATATCTGTATCTATAAAAAGAACGTATAAACATCAAATATGTCTTAAATAATTGTCCGGCTTTGTCCATTTCATATATATATATATATATATATATATATATATATATATATATATATATATATATATATATATATATATATACATATACATATACATATATATTTAAAGACATTTATATTATGTTTAACGTTCTTTTTATAGATACATTTAAACATAATATAAATGTCTTTAAATAAATTGTCGGGCTATGTCCAATTCTAAAATATATATACATATATATATACATATACATATATATATATATATATATATATATATATATATATATATATATATATATATATACATATATATATATATATATATATACATATAGATATATATATATATATATATATATATATATATATATATATATATATATATATGTAGACTGCATATTTTCAGTCGAGCATGTTTGGTGAAATAATTTAGCCGTATTATGACTATTTATTTTAGTTTTAATCCTTTCAATTCCATAAATTGATTAAGAAAAATACCAAAGTTTTCTTTCAAATAATTTTTATTTTCCCAAGTACTTTCAATCTCATCTGAGACCATCTGCAGGGGTTGCATATCTATGGAACTGTTATGCGTTAACACTGTGGACTCTTCCACGTCAACCAATTTACCCTCTGCTAGGAAATGCACTCTTCCTTTTACTTTATTACCAACATCATACTTACAAATAATCAACAGGCATTCATTGGTTAATCACCGTCAATCTAGCTTGCTGATTGGTCAGGGTTACAATCAGATCGCTCCCACGCACAAGATCAATTTAGGCGCCAACTTGGTTTCGAGCCAGTCACGTGAGACGACATGATATAAAAATCCAACACGTGTAATTCTCTCCAGAAGATTCTTGCTCTCTCTCTGATTCGACACGCGGACGCTCGAATCTAACTTCTCTACGTCACAACACCGCTGCCAAAATGTGACTCTTAAAGAACTTCCGTCTTGACTAACGCAGTCAGACGTAAAGGAATTTTACAACAATTCATGCAAGTATAATTCCAGCATCATTTATCCAACTTGCATAATACACAATTCACTCAATCTTCTAAACTGCATTTTAATAATCAACTCTTTCGTTATGAGTCTAGGTACAATTATTACCTAATCAAAGGGACGCGACTCAGTCTCACCTATCAGTTCGCATGCATGTAATTTCAATACTTAAATCCAATTGGTTTGCTTTTAACTCCATGTTCCTTTTTGTATTTCACCATTGCTAATGATTTCCACACCTTTCCTAAACAAAAATAAATAATTGTGGGGAACAGCCCTTCAACACGCAACAAACATGGCTAAACGATTACACACGCCACCATACATAGGGCCCGTTCCGCTACAACACCATAAATTCAAAATATTTATTTACCGCTATACAAGGGAGGTAACTTTTGTTTTTTTTAAGATTTAAAAAAAAGTATTTTAGTTTAGTATTAAAAAGTATTTGAAAGAAAATTTTGGAATTTTTCTTAATCAATTTTCTACACCTAACAAGAAATTGATTAGTGTACTTGAAAGGATTAAAGTTAAAATAGACATAATACGTGTAAATTATTTAACCAAACATGCTTGAATATATATATATATATATATATATATATATATATATATATATATATGTATATATATATATATATATATATATATATATATATATATATATATATATATATATATATATATGTATGTATATATATATATATATATATATATATATATGGGGGAAATATGTGAAAAAGTGGAACAAATTTTTTGTGTGACGCATTTCATCCTTTAGGATGTCATCGGACTAAATATGTTATGTTGGTGCTACTACACATGCGCACGAATGAGGGAATGCTGGGAATTCTAAATTTTTTTTTTTGTATATTATCTTAAAAGAATATAAATGAAATCGGCTAGATTATATACAAAAAAAAGTTAAATAAATTTAAGATTCCAAGCATCCCTGGTTCGGGCACATGTGTAGTCGCACCAACGTAACAAATTAAATCCGATGAATTCCTAAAAGACGAAACGCGTCACACAAAGACTTTTCCCACTTTGTCATACATTTTCCCCAATATTGTCCTTGACATATAAAAAATTTGTACATTGTTATCTCTCTCACTCTCTCACTGACACACACACACATATGTATATATATATATATATATATATATATACATATATAAATATATACTTACACGATCTATCTCTGATATTGAGCACTTTATCCCATAAATATAGCAAACCTTAAAACTATACTTCTTCATATATATATATATATATATATATATATATATATATATATATAATAAAAAGGCTTAAACACTAATATTTATTATATCCTTACTCTGTCCAGGACATTGAGTTCTACCTGAATTCTATCCTCTTGGAATTATTTTTTATACATATATATATGTATGTGTATGTATGTATGTATGTATGTATGTATTTCACAAAACACCGTGATTGCGAATTGAGGTGGCCAGCCTTGTTCATTTATGATCACGCTGGGTTCGCATCAACGCTCTAAAACTGTTAATTGGTTCTGCACACGCCAATAACAGTATAAACTGCAGGTGGGCTCTGTGGTCATTTCCCAGTTGGGAAATTGCAAAAATGCCTGTGCAAATGTTGCAATATGCGCTAGCTAGCTGTGCATTGCAACGGGTGTCCTCGATATCGAGTGGCCAATTATTATTATTATATATATATTTATATATTTTATATATATATTGCATATGTATGTGTATATTTACCACTAATATTATCAATATCTATCTATCTATCTATCTATCTATCTCTCTCTCTCTCTCTCTCTCTCTATATATATATATATATATATATATATATATATATATATATATATATATATATACACAGTGAGGTTCACCCTGTACAAGAGCCGGAACCACTCGAGGTAGAAGGTTACAGTGTAAAAGACACAGTTTATGCGGATATATGGAGAAGATCGCGGTTAACCTTAGATTTGAATAGTTTATGATTGTAGCGATCGAGGAAACATCCTCCTGGCAGTTGGTTCCTGAGAGCAGTGGTTCGTGGGAAGAAGCTCTTCGAGTAAGTTCTCATCAATGAAATACAAAGGGAATGAGAATGATTTACTACAATGTGTGTTGTGTGGCCGGTCCTAGTCATGAAGGTTATAACGGCGGAACTAAGGAATTTACTTCGTCTAAACACTTAGTATGCATGTATGTATATATGCCATTGTGTTCCACTACCTTTCGCCATCTTTGAGGCAACTTCATGATTCCGTCCTCTCAGAACTTGGCATCGTTCTGAGTGATGAAGTGATTTAAGTGGTTTTTACAGGCGGTCTGGGAAGTTTTCTCATTAAAAGAATTGTGTAGAGATAGAAATAAACGGAATGAGAAATCGGATAGCCGAGTTCGAATTCCTGTCGAATTCGTTATATTCACTTAAGCACAAATACACTTAGGAAAGGTATATATTCATCTCTTTCTCCCCAGCTATTGATTGAATAGCAGGACAGACTGGCTTCTTTAGCCTTGGTTGGCAACCGGTCTAGCACAGATAGAAATGCCAACCTACTGCGGAAAAAATTCTTCTGCCTAGTAGTCAGTCGTGTATCGAAAGACACATGATCGCCCAAGCGTGTATCCCGTATGACATTTACGTACACACACACGCGCGCACACACACACACACACACACACACACACACACACACACACACACACATATATATATATGTCATTCACAGACAGTAGTTTCGCTGTATCACAGCTCCTCAATGCGACTAGACTTCCGAATGCCTCAAGCCAGGATTGAAACACAACTAATTTTGTGTCAGCCAGAGCTATCTTCACTCGGTAGAGTTACACAACTAAATCTAGCGTATTGTTATCTTGTCCCGCTAGAAGACAACGACCTTCCAAATGACCATTTCCGGACGATTCATCGACTTCTGCCTTTAATTGGCCCAACTGGGAACAGAACATTTCATAATTCAATGTCTGATTTAGAGGAAGGAGTTAGTAATGCACAATGAAATTCTAATTCTACCACATACACACCATCACTTTTTTCAGGTGCAGACAGGCTATTAGAATGGTTAATGGTGGCTTATTTCGTTTAACCCACGAACATTTCACTTCACATTGTTGTAAACAATTTATTTTCATCGCCTATGGTCGATTTTTAAAAACTAGTCCCTTTTTGTTGCGCTTGAGGAGAGCAGAGCAGAGCATTTGTTTATTCACAGATTCACTTGGCACGGTCTGGGAGTAGGTAGGTAGGTAGGTAGGTAGGTAGGTAGGTAGGTAGGTTAGACTTAAGACCTCTTCGCTGCTACTTCTCTCTTCTCTCACGACAGACTAACGGATCAGATATTCCTTTCTACCGGCGAGATTTCCGACTGCTCCTTTGCCATCTTTGAATGCAAATATTCCTACAACTTGTAATTGCTACTCTCGCTTCTTTCTGACTTTGCCTCTCCATATATTGACGAACAACTCGCAACTCACTAACAGCTGGCTGGTAACTAACTTACTCTAACCCTGACGCTGACTATATGAGCCCACGACCGGAACTCTTTACCTTCTGACCGAGTATCACTTGATCCTGTAATTATTTATTTATTTATTTATTTAGCATCTATTTTCTCTACTTGTAATGGTTGTATATGAAGTTATCATATCTAGACTTTACTGTGGGTTGTAGTAAAACCAGGCCCAGATAAAATCATTTTCAATCGACTTAACGTTGTGTATTGTGATCACAGCTAGGGTCCCATTTTGTCACATCTGTACTTGTATTTTTTTAAATTTCTTTTCTTAGTTTCAACTTTAAAAAAGGCGATAAAACCACTGAGTTGTTAGGGGTTACTGATAATGAAAAAAAACTGAGAAAACGTTAAAGGGGACAATAAAAAAATAAGACATAGATGTCGACGGTTATATCTAAATTTTTTAATATCGCAGTTTACAGTAAAGCAAGAAGCCTGAATAGAGTTCCACATGCGTGGAATGCGAGAGAAGAAACTATTAGCATAGAATGTACCGTTACAACTAGCTATTCTAATAGTAAAATGATGAGACCTAGCTGACAATCTAGTACTGCGCCCAGATTAGTGAAGTTTAGGTACCAAAATAGAAAGCTCATCTGAAAAATTACCATGATAATATTTATAGAAAAGATACAGGGAAGTGCGCGAAAAGAAACTGTTAGCATAGAATTTACGGCTGCATGTAGCCAGCCCAAATATAAATTGATGAGATCTAGGCGCCAGTCTAGTAGTGCACTTAAACGAAAAAACTCTAGGTACCATAGCGAAAACCCATCCGAGCAATTACCACGAAAGTATTTATAGAAAAGACACAGGGAGGCAATCTTACGACGGTGGGATGTGACTGAAGCCGAGATGCCAGTTCAGGACCCATGATATTGCAGATATCTAGGTACATAGCAAAAACACTAGACCAAATGTGGCAGCAATATTCAATGCATGGACAAATGGTAGATGTATAAGGATGCTGGACACAGTGAACCAACTTTCCTAGCAGTAGACCTAGCAATTGATTCAATACAATTGTTCCACTTCACATCTGCGGAAATGATTAGACCAAGAAAGCGTAATGAGACACTCTCCTGGAGGTTAGCATCAGCCACGCTGATGAAAGGCAGAAAAGTTTCTCTTAGACAACTGACTTTCTGTTAATTGCTGTCTTTGTTTACTTACTTGCAGTTAATTAAAAACTTACAATCCTTATTTAGTTTTATGCACAGATTGTGAAATGATTCCTGGGTGTAATTAACTGTAAACTTATGATCTTACCCCAGAATAAAGAGAGTTCATTTTTGATTAGCATGACACATCAACTGACAATATGTGTCAAGCTAATCAATTATCCCCAGTCTAGATTTAAAAAGATTAATTGATTATTTGTAAAGTGTGTGTGGGGGGGAGATAATTAATAACAAAAAGTCAGGCGTAATTCAAGCTCATGCTTATCAACGGAATGAAAGGGAATAAAAAATTATGTTTATAGCATAAATGTAAATTTTATGATTATAAGACAAATATTATTTCTACAGTTATGTGCCATGCGTGATATACGCTTAGGCGATCATGTACCTTTCGATACATGACTGACGAGGCAGATTTTTCCCGCGGTAGGTTGCCATTTCTTTCTGTGGTAGACCAGTTGCCATCCAAGGCTATAGGACCCGGTCTGACCTGCTATTTACCTATAGCTGGGAGGAGAAGAAGAGAATTCATACTTTTCCCAAGGGTCAGTCAGTTAGGTGCTGTGCGTGATACACGCTAAGGCGATCATGTATCTTTAGCGCAGTAGGCTGCCATATCTTTCTGCGGTAGACCCGTTGCCATCCAAGGCTATAGAACTCGGTTTGTCCTGCTATGTACCCATAGCTGGAGTGGGGGGAGAAGAAGAGGATTCATACCTTTCCCCAGGTATACATTACTACACCGTGCCTCCCTGGAGACACGGTGGAGTAATGGATAGCGGGGCTCGGACTGAGGAATCGGAGAGCCGAGTTCGAATTTCAGTTGAATCCATTACATTCACTTATGTGCTAATACCCTTGGGAAAGGTATTAATCCTCTTCTTCTTCTTGCCGCTATGTCAATGCATGAACAAACGGTAGACTTATAAATGTGTAATATAGATTCAAACGAGAAAAATTGTCTAGCACGTTACAGTTAAACAACTTTCCTAGCAGAAGGCCTGTGCGTAATTAAGTAAGCTTAGGAGATCTGTAATCTGTGTTGTGTTCCATGCGACACGTTGTTTGCTAGGGACTGCAAAGCTCCTCAGTGGAGAAACAAGACACGTCCTGTCTCTAATGCAGCACGTGATTAAAAGAGGAAAAGAAAAGAGAAAGACTCTTGCACTCTTTTCTTATATACTTCTTTTGGCAACGGTATCCTGTGGTCGTTAACAGCATTTCTTTAGCACACAAGTAAGGTGATCCCATAATCTGAACGGTCTACATGTCATGTATAAATGAAACGAATTGATTATGCAATATCTCGGGTGTAGATACAGGAAGAATTTATTGGTGTATTCTTTTACTCTTTGTTGCGAAGAAATTTGTGGCGGACTTCCACCACATTTATTTAATTTTAATTAGGAAACCAAACTGAAAGGACAAGGCAAAGGTGTCAATATATATAAAAATTGTATTCAACAATGCATACAATAAAGAATGTATAAGAAAAAGCATGCAATGAGTAAGACGGGAGTTGTCTCTCTTTAACTATCAAAGTTCTCTGAAAAGGAAAGAGTTAATAGTTTGTTATAAATGTTTTGTAACAGTTTTGCTGTGCAAGAGGAAAATATGTAAGCGTAAAGGAATATGCAGTTTGTGAGTTGAGTGAGAAGATCGGCGCATAGCTTCAACTGTCGTGGATTTCTGTGGCAAAAGTCTAGTGTGTCTATGCTTTTCTCTTGCTTTTATAGGTGATCATTGGATCAGAAGTGCTGCGCGGGAAGAATCACTCTTCGCATGCAGAGAATCCGATTGGTCGACACTGACCAATCAGTGAATGAGCTTTGGGGAGATTTCTGGGAGCCGATTCTCCCAAAAGTGCACAAAATCTACTATACGAAAATCTAGCGATTTCAAAATTGTCGCATAAGACAGTAGCGTTAATTTCTATCTAATGAATGATTGTTATTGAAATTTGAATTTGTGTAGGTATGTATGTGTGTGTGTGATGATCGCTATAAATTCTTTGTCTCTATTGTGATTTTCGTTTTGAACAACACTCTCATTCAAATAATTTCCAAAGTATCTATTTTTATTTCATTTCCTATCTTTAACTATAAAATTAATTTATTCATTATAAAAATTAAATAATTATGAAAAAACTGTCACTCGTTGAGGGATCGCCAATTGATGAAGCGATATATTCATGTTGATAGCATGTGGATTGATAGATATGTTTTTTACATCTTATCAACCTTTTGCGGGTTATTTTATTATAGCCATAATATATTTTTGAATTGTAAGAATTTTGTTTCTTTAAAAAAAAAAAATAATAATGAGGTTACTGATACAAGACCTACTATTTAACCCATAATGGGGAGAGAAGAGTATTTGCGCGTTAGTGAATATAACGAACCCGATTAGAATTGGAACTCGGCTCTCCGATTTCCAATTGCCTGCTGTTATCCATTGCACCGCCCGCACATCCAAGCTCACAGCACCTGGTATTCTCAAGCGGTCACTGATCAGGCTCAATGCTGCTTAATTTCGGTGATCGTACGAGAACCGGTGTTTCAACGTGATATGGCCGTAAGCTGACAGGATATACTATAATATTAGTTGATAGTTAGGATAGTTGATAGGATAGTCTACACATTAGTGTCAAACAAATAATTACGTATAATTAAAAACACCATGGCTTATTTGTCTATATTTCTGAGATGAGCTATTGTAACTATTTACACTATTTACATTCTTCGGACTGTTGCCATCATTTTTATTGACACATTCACAACGCTTCGATCGTTGTACGCTCCAGCCTTCTTCAGGTGATATTTGTTTGAATTTCCAACTGAACCCAGAAAAGTCAATCTGTATGTTGGCATTCCTGAAGATTGATTCGATGACGTTTGTGTAGACCTGTGGTTCTCAAACTTTTTTGAAGTCGGGGCGCACTTGAAATCCTACCAATAATTGTAGGCGCTCTATATACAAATTTTTGAAAAATTTGTTATAATGAAGTCAAATATTGCAGAAAAGAAATAATGCAATAAAAAATATATAATAAAACATACCTTAAGTTTATTCATTCTTGTGTTGATGAGAAACATGAGCCTGATGAGTCTTAGAGATTTCTTCAATGTTTGGGCGTATATTTGATAGGCAAATTCTCATTTCCTCCTCAATACATTGAAGAGTTCCTCTCTTTTTGCATTTAATTGTGGTTTGGTTTGGTTTACGGCATATCAACCTCAATGAGTTATTTAATGCCGACAAGATTTTTATTGCTGGTAATTTTTTTTCCATAAGTGTACTGCTGGTAATTTTTTTTCAAAAATGTATTACTGGTAATAATTTTTAAAAAAGTATTTCTGGTATTAAAACCTATCTTTATACTTTCATAGTGTTTTGACCTCAGTTTGGAAGGGTCAACTATTTACCCATATCTGGGACCCTAACAGGTGCTACCACCTGGGAACACCAGCAATTAAGAGGTGGTTCCACGCTTCTCAAAACCTCCTGATCAGATGCCTTGCTGTTGGATGTAGTTTATCGTCTTACTCAGGACTCATTGTGATGAGAGCAGAAAAGCCTAATTCACATAAATATGAACGAGATGGGTACCGCAATATTAAAAAGTAAATATATTTATTTCTTATACCTGGACACATATTTCTCTGGAAGATACCAGGGCGCACCCAGACATTTTCCAGTGCTCACCATTTGAGAACCACTGGTGTAGACGTTATTCCCATGTTTATTTCCTGAAATGGGCTGACATATAACCTTCACAGTCCTGTTAATTTTGAAAACATCTATGGCATGCGCATTGTACACCGACGCACGAAGGGACAAAATAAAGGTGACGGATTTTGCAGTAGAATTGCAATTCTGATCTATGAACGGCATGGCAATAACAAACTGTGGGAAAAGATCTTCACCTTCGCCAAATTCTGTCACGATATTTGCAAGCGGTGGGTGGAAGAAATGGAACAGATTGTCAGTGACTTTAGTGAGCGACCCAGGAATGTGAAGGATATATGTGACGTCCGTCGGTCACGAGAGACCATGAACCTGCACTCAAAGAGTTATACCTCAGCTGCTGATGGCGACGCAGCATCTGTTATAGGTGTACAGGCCCACACAGGAATGACAGTCTAGATTACAACTAATGCTTTGTAAGATGCTCTCTCCCGATGTTGCAGTGCTGTTTTCTTTCTGTCGAGCACGCTTCTCCCCGGCGGCAAACCTCCGTTTCTTCTCTCCTCGCTCCAGCCCTCGGCATAAATCGCGTCTCCGGCGTGTGCGACCGTAATACTATCATAATAATATCAGTAAATACTTTGATAAAACATGTTTGCAGGATTACTAATGTTTTATTCATATAATTATACAGGAAACTAAAATACGTTCATCGGTTGAAGTTGTCAAATGTTTATGCACAATCCTTAGCTGACATTTCTGAAGGGATTAAGTAGTTAATAATTGCGAATATATTTTAGTGTGTTGCGAGAGGTAAAAAATGAATTGTCGCGAGTGAGGCTTTCAAAAATCGTGTCGCCCATAATTCTAAACCAGTAGCGGCAATCTCACATCATCACATCTGATTAAATCTTTTTTTTTCTTTTTGTACACGCGTGTATAAATTGAAAACTGTTAATACCTAGAGGAGACGTAATTTCATTGGTTGAAACCATTCCTTTGGGCCAATGAAAAGCATGATTCCTTTTAAGGACATTCAAACCAAAATTTGGAAAATACAGTGTTTGAATTATTTCTGAGTCATTGTCTCAAAGACTTCCTTTTCTTGTTATCTGTTGCCGATAAATTTTATCGCCAGCTTTTTATGGTGGACCTGACTTGTTTTAGATCACACTCTGTCAAGTTTTAACCCACTCACAAGAGAAAAAAATTCTTTGTGAATTTAAGCGAATTAGGAAAATGAAAAACGACGTCAAAAACCAAGGAATTCTGCAGACCTATGAAAAATTCTCATCCCTGCAGGTAGCTAGATCATTCCCCTGATCTCAATATCCCTTCACCCGAAAAATTGATTTTGAATACACTCATTATTCGGACTATTGTCCTCATCGTTATATATATTATAACGTTTCGGCCGTTGTACGCTCTGGCCTTCTTGTCCTCGTGGACACATGTCACAGTGGATAAAGGCGTTAGTTAGATCCAGTGACAGGACCGAAAGAGTGTGAGTTCAATACCCGGTTAAGGCAGTGGA
This sequence comes from Acanthosepion esculentum, assembly GCA_964036315.1. Classification (NCBI taxonomy): domain Eukaryota; kingdom Metazoa; phylum Mollusca; class Cephalopoda; order Sepiida; family Sepiidae; genus Acanthosepion; species Acanthosepion esculentum. The sequence goes on along the minus strand of OZ038500.1, from coordinate 73,666,063 downwards.
GAACTTGGAGAGGGAAATTAACAGGAGATAACTGATAACTGACATCCATTAAACATGGCACGTGGAACTAGAACAGTCTACGCCAGTGAGCGAAATAAAGGGTTCAGTTCGGTATTCCAACCACCTGAAGAAGGCCGGAGCGTACAACGGCCGAAACGTTTTGATAAACATGGTGACAAAGATGAGGACAATAGTCTGAATAATGTAAATAGTGTACATGATACATCATCTCAGAAATATAGATTGATTTTAAATAATCTGTGAGGAATATGTTTTTAAAAATGGATATTTTAAAAATATACACTCACAAATTTTCCTTTCTGCTTTTTTATTCGTTGTGCATTTTTATGCATATGTTTTGTCTTCGATTGAGGTCGGAAGAG
>OZ038500.1:73648180-73660680 GCA_964036315.1 Acanthosepion esculentum | reverse complement strand
TAGGTTTCTTACCGACTGAAAATTTGCTCCTATCTTCTAAAATAAGCAGAAAAGGTAATTCCATCATCTGAAATGTATGTGAATTGTGTTATGGTATTTGCCACAGCATCATAGCCTAAGCCAGACATTGGTTTTGTGCCATGCGTGATACATGACTGACTAGTAGGTTGCCATTTCTTTCTACGGTAGACCAGTTGCCATCCAAGGCAATAGAACTCGGTCTGTCTTGCTATTTACCCATAGCTGAGTTGGGGGAGAAGAACAGGATTCATACCTTTCCCAAGGGTATTAGCACGTAAGTGAATGCAGTGGATTCGACTGGAATTCGAACTCGGCTTTCCGATTCCTCAATCCGAGCCGCTACCCATTACTCCGACGTTGCCACCGCATTGGAGTGAAATAAAGAGATTTTTCCGTTTATTTTTATTTTTATTTTTATTTTTATTATTTCAATTAAAATAATTGTCGGATTTCGTCCATTTCATAATATATGATATTTGTTTACGTTAAGATATGCTTCCAGCAGATATAAGCAATCAAAAGAAATCATGGGAAATTTGTAGTTTAAAAACAGTCATTTGACCTCGCTAAACAGACGCTTCCTCTGTATATTTGGGCAACAACTTTTCTTTTAAACACCTTTCGTTAAGTATGGCAGACAAGGAAAATTTTATAAATTTTTTTATTTAATTTTTCCAGCTTTAACGACATCACACATTGAGTGATGGTGCTAATGAAATAATGTTTGAAGTATAATAACAGAGCTATAACTTATATTAATAATAAATTTACATCTTTTTCCCCACCTGTACCACAATTCCGAGATTCATGCACAATGCAATTATCAGGTGCGGATTGAATACTCGGCACCTGACGATTACATAGTAAGTTCAGTCCTTATTAGCCTCCGTACACTTGTGGCCTTGTGCCAGATTTTTACCCTTTTTGTATGTTTTCCGGGCTCTGTGCAACACTTTCTACCTTCTTTGCAGATAGCTAAATTTCTTAATTTACTTAATTTTAACGTCCCCAATTTATAATTTATACTAGGTATGTCCAATTTAGGCCATTTTAGCGTTTTTTTTTAGTTGTTTTTTTTTTATTTGTTTTTTTTAGTTGAAAGACACATTAATTTCGAAATTCTTGTAAAAATTAACTACTTGTTGGATTTTAATGAAAACTTCAGAACTTATTCAAAAATGAATGAACTTATTTTAGAAATGTTTGTCTCTTTGAAAGTCATGGTATAAATATTTTTTTTTATATCTGTTACCCCCCTCGAACTTAATTTTATGAAAACTCAAAAAAAATTTATTTGCAACCTGAATTTTTTTTTTTAATTAAATGCACAAAACTCTGAAAAATCTAAATCATCGATTTTTTTGTTAAAAAAATGTCCAAAATTGTCCAAACTTTTACCTCAATTGTAAAAATACAAAACCCAATAAAACTAAGACAATATTTAATTAAGAAAGTTTTTAATGGCTTTTCTGAATAATATATACGATGGTAATTATTATCTGAAAGAAAAAAATTGTTTTGATGAACAATGAATTTTTACATTAATTTTTTTTTTCAATTTTAAATACACAATATGACAAAAGGTTGTTATATATTTATACATTAAGTTCTTTCTGCAACCTTATGGAAATGATATATTATGTTCTCTACTTTTTAAAGATCATAAATTTGAAAGCTTATTAAAATCTGACAACCGATAATATTTTTAAAATAATTTTAATATTCCAAAATTGTATTTAAAATCGTCTCCAACGAAAGTATGGATGCACACCTTGAAATAATGTCACGTGAGTAGTTTCTTTTGATAGAAGCAAGTTTGTTTTTTTTACTTCAGAAATGGCTTTGATTCGTTCAGTAACAACAAAACAACGCTTGTCAAGTTTTCTGAATATCGTCGTATTATTTTCATTTTTTTTCTTTTTCTATTCAAATATAATCGAATAGTGGGATAAAAGAAAATATCGACTATTTACAATTACAAAAAAAAAAAAAAAACGCCCTTGGAAGTCCACCCAAATTTTCAAGTTTGAAATCGAATGCATAAATTCATTGTACATTACTTTCGAATTATTATCGACACGACAAATTATCAATTAAAACGATTTTTGGAGTTTAAATTTTCTGGAGTTAGCTCGCTACTACTAAATACTTGTTGAGTCAAAACAAAACCAACATAGCATGTTAATTTTATTAATAAATAAAATAAAACTCATATTACTGCCATATCATAATTATTAATAAATAGAAAAAAATCTGCCTTAATAAAAAGAAATAAAATCTCATTTCATTAAGTTAACTCGTTTCAATTAATGGTGTTTCATGTAATTTTTATATTCTCAGAAAAATATTTCATGACTGAAATAATAAACCTCAATTTAAAAAAATGTGTTTTTTTTCTGTTTTATTTTTACTTGTAAAATTTGACTTTCTTTCATAATTTAAATGTTATTTTCAGTGCAGAATTCTTCCTCAAACGTAAGGTAAAAAAAAAAAAATTTGAAAGTGAATTTTTTAAAAAAAATCTACTAACCAGATCCACTTAAAATTAGAACGAATTATATCACTTCTGCGCTACCGTCCAATAAATTCTGGTGCCGTAAGTTGTCAATATATTGACGTACATCAATTAACGCCTGTCAAAATAGACCACCTCGGTTGGAAATATCTCTCTTAAAAAATTTTCTGCTAAAAATGTAAGTAATGTTTCTTTCAAATTACATTAAGTATACTTTAATCATTCTAAATTTCCTAAGATAACAAAAGAAAAAGGTGTAATTGATGTTTCATGATTTTTTAACTAACAAACTATGATCTTTCCGACAGAAATGTCAATAAGTTCGATTTTACGAAATATTTTGACTTGAAAAAAAAACAAGATTTTTTAATAAAATTTTTAACATTTATAGGAAGGATTAAAAAATCTGAAAAAATATTCAGAAAATACTTTGGTCTTTCCTCTTTAATAACAACATAAATATTTAAACGTTAAAAATTGTTTTATCAATTTGGGGACCTTTTTTCGTCAAGGTATACCACTTTTTAGCGAAATATTGGACATACCTAATTTATACCGTCTGCTGCCTCTTTTGCTCAAAACTATACATTCTGTCTTCTTACAATTGATACTTAAAACCTTTCTTTTCTGTTGTTAATATTAAAAGAATAATTTTTTAAAGAATGTTAATTAATTTTGTTGATTGTTTTAATTTAGTTTAAATAATTCAATATTTTTTTTTAATTGTGGTAATCGTTTTCTTTAACCAGGATCCAAGACTGGAAAATACTCAAAACACGGAACAAGGTAAATCTTATTATTTATTAGTTGTTTTTAAGCCTGACCTAGTAAACATGAATAATATATATACAGTATAACCCGGATATAAGAGAGTTGTCGGGACCGGAGAAGAAGTCTCTTATATCCGGCTTTCTCTTATATCCGGGTTTGGTCTATTATATATACATTAACACAAGCTCTAATTTGGGACCAGAGAAAATCTCTCTTATATCCGGGTTACACTGTATATACTGAATGATTGCATAGATATTGAAAATAATGTAAGTAATCATAATACTACCTCATCTCAGAAATATAAACCCATGTATCACAGGTAGGAACACACTGAGATAGATACACTGATTATCTATGATACTGATAACATTTAGTTCCTGAAAATGATCGAGATATTTGAAAGTACTACAGCAAAAATGTAATAAAATCATGAAATTTGAAAAGATAATCCAATATTTAATTTTGGATGTACATCAACTGATGCGAAAATTCGAAAAATACAATAAAAATTACGCAAACAGACCTTGCCACTTAAACTTAACAAAACTTCTTGAAATTAATTTTTTCTGCACATACAGTGATAACCCGGATATAAGAGAGTTGTCGGGACCGGAGAAGAAGTATCTTATATCCGGGTTTCTCTTATATCCGGGTTTGGTCTATTTTGTTTAGGTAAGTATGGCTCTAATTTGGGACCAGAGAAAAGCTCTCTTATATCCGAGTTTCTCTTATATCCGGGTCTCTTATATCCGGGTTACACTGTATATATATATATATGTGGGGTACAGCATACCCGTATTAAAATGAGAATTTAATGCGGGATACACTGTCCACAAAACACACGCAAATTTCAAGAAAAGACAACACGATAAGGAATGTTTGTAGAAAAATAGAATATAGTATATTTAATAACATTCATACAGAATAAACAAAATTGTATATTTATGTCTCTTGTTTGCATAAAAGATAAATGCTTTTTAGGTCATTTAAGTAAATGTGATTTGAATAAAAAATTATGTGTTCGCTGTCTTTCAACAGAGTAGTAATGACTGTTTCTTGTTTTCGTTGTATCCGCCGAGTTGGTGAAAAAGGAAAAAGAGGCAATCAATTTAAGTTGAAAAAGAGAGTGTGAATGAGAAATAAAAGATAAGAGGAAAATGTACTTATCGGGTGGAATTGTTTTTGGAGTCAGTTGTAAATTTGTTGTTGTTGTTGTTCTGCTTTCCTACCCCACTTTTTGCTCTTAGTGCCGGGTTGAGTCAGTGATGGACTTTGACTGTCAGTCCTATGTCCTCTTTGATATCTGCGCCCTTCTGACTCTGATTGATTTGAGTCTCTCTATTTATGGCTGACTTCCTTTTCACACTGGCCCGTTACTTTTTTCTCAGTTTAGGAAATCGCCTCCTTTCATTGGTCAGAAAATTAATTTCACACCTTATTGCGAAAAAATGTTTTTAATCGTTTTGATCCGATTTTGCGGGTGTGCAAATCTACTTTGTTTTCAGTATTTTGTTGGAATGTTATAGGATTTGTATCATATATATATATATATATATATATATATATATATATATATATATATATACAGTGTAACCCGGATATAAGAGGGTTGTCGGGACCAAAGAAGTCTCTTATATTCGGGTTTCTCTTATATCCGGGTTTGGTCTATTTTGTTTTATTAACACAGGCTCTAATTTGGGACCAGAGAAAATCTCTCTTATATCCGGGTCTCTTATATCCGGGTTATACTGTATATATATATATATATATATATATTCAGTTGTATGGATATGAGTTTATAACCCTGGTTTTCACGCTTTTGCGATCATCAGACAAACTGGTTCATTTTTTAAAAAATGGATCTATTTATTTTTATTTTTTAAAAAAAAAGTTTGTTGGATGATCACAAAAGCGAGAAACCCAGGGTTACAAACTCATATCCATACAACTTAATATCTTCGCTCTATCGCAGATATTGAGCACTTTCCACGAAGTACCGCATATATAAAATATACTCTAGTAATATATATATATATGTATGTATGTATATATATATATATAGTTGTATATTTAGGCAGCAATCCTTCTTTTATGCATGTTTTATTAAAAACGACAGACAAGGTACTACGATTGAGCTTTTTATTTAATTTTTCTTGTGTTCAAACAAGAGCTTTCTTTACAGGACAAACGGTGTGTAGGAACTGTCCAAATGTTTTATGTTTCCGAGCGCTTTCGGCTATACCTTTAGCCATTATCAAGGATGATTCGATTTTTCAGGTTAATTGAGTGTGTGCATTATATGTATGTCTGTGTATGTATGTCTGGATAAGCATGTAGTTGTGTAACCGATGCTTTTCCAGACGTCTTACGTTACACCTATTTGACCACAGCTCCAATAGAACGCATTTAAACAGGCACACAAATTTACCGGACTCCATTAGAAACATACTCGTAGAAAACACAAATATATTAACTGCATCTACCTGCAAAAAAAGAATAAAAATAATGGAGGCTTTAATAATAAAAAAGAAAAAGCCAACTCTTAACAATATTAACTACGAACAAAGCCACAATGTGCTCACCGTATTCGGAAATTAAAATCATCCCTATTACACACTTAAGACATACACATAATGCGCACACTCAATTAAGCTGAAAAATCGAATCATCCTTGATAATGGCTAAAGGTATAGCCGAAAGCGCTCGGAAACATAAAACATTTGGACAGTTCTTACACACCGTTTGTCCTGTAAAGAAAGCTCTTGTTCAAACACAAGAAAAATTAAATAAAAAGTTCCATCGTAGTACCTTGCCTGTCGTTTTTAATGAAACATGCATAAACGAAGGATTGCTGACCTAAATATACAACTATCAAATTACACGACCCGGCAGCCAACAAGGAAAATAACACCACTACATTGAGAAAGAACCTCGTCTTACGTCAAATAAAATCAGCTCAAAATGACATCCAACATTTAAACAACGAAATCCACAAACATAACATGATACTAAAAAACACCTTGACCGAACTCGAATATAATGAAGCATTGCACCACGCCAACCTTAGCACCAGCGAGCACCAACTTACACACAGACAAATAATTACCAAAAACCTTTGTAAATTATACCAAGGAAACATTTTACTACCCAACAGCGAAGACAAATATATAAATTTATCCAACCATAAATTAACAGATGACCAAAAAGAATTTTTAAATTTAGGGCCAAACTGTCACATCCAACCTAAATTTGACCTCATCACCAAGACAACTGAAATTGAAATTCTACACCAGTCACTATCCCAACTGGCTACGCATGTAGACATAGCAGTTCACCCAGACTAGAGAGACCTACTCAAAGCCGAAGGCTTGAAGAATCGATCCCCTGGCAACAACCACAGTAGTATCTTAACACCAAAACTAAAAAAAACGAAGCGAAAGAGTAAAAAAAAACAACTCCGACATTGTCATCAGACGAGCCGATAAAGCTAACACATACGTTATTCTGGATAAAGTCGATTAAAAAAAATTAAAAAATATCGTCGACGATCGAACTCACGAAACTGAAAAGAAACCCAACTGAGACTTTAAAAAGGTCCGTCAACAAACTAATAACAGCTCACAACACGGAAGTCGGTTCCCTGAAAATTAAAAACATAGTCGGAGATTACCAACCGGGATATTTATATGGAAATATAAAACCCCATAAACCGGGATACCTGCTACGATCAATTATTTCCCAGATCCCAACACCTATCTACGAGCTATCAAAATTCTTGAACAACATCATCACTCCATACCTACCTACCAATTACAGCATCACATCCACCCACGAATTCCTGCAAATTTTAAAATCTGCAAAAAAAAAAAAAAAACTATGGTACAATAGCGTCACTTGACGTCGAAAATTTATTTACAAACGTCCCCCGTCGACCAAACTATTGACATTATCCTCAATTCTATATATACTAATAATTCTATCCCTCCGCCATCCATCAAACCATCCATATTTTTAAAAGAATTACTACCCGCATGCACAACCAAAGTTCCATTTTATGACCATAATGGCAATATCTACACCCAAATTAATGGCGTTAGTATGGGAAATTCACTCGGCCCATGCTTTTCCAACTATTTCTGTCCCACGTAGAAAGTACGATATTTACACAAGTCCCTAGACCAAAAATATATGTTCACTACGTAGATGGTATTTTTATTTTAGCAAACAACATTAAAGAAATAGACACACTTAAGACCACATTTGAGAAAAACTCCGTCCTTAACTTTACTTATGAACTCAGCCAAAAAAACAAACTTCCATTCTTAGATGTCCTCGTTGAATACAGCAATAACACTTTCATTACATCATTATACAAAAAAACCCACCAGCAAAAACTCCTGCCACCTTAACTATAAAAGCGAATGTCCACTTAGGTACAAAATAGCCGTAATAAAAAACTTTCTAAAAAGAGCACACCAGAATTCATCCTCTCGAATACTCTTCCTCAAAGAACTTAATAACGTTAAACAAACACTAATCAACAACGGCTTCCCTAACCACCTTATAGACCACCAAATTAGACTATTTCTCCCTAAAGTAAGTAATAACGATAGTGAACACACAGTCAATAATCACATACACATTTATTACAAAAACCAAATGCATAGGAATTACAAAACAAGATGAATCCTCCCTAAGACATATTATAAAGAAATACACTACCCCAATTGACCCGAATAAAAAAATCAAATTAATTATCTACTATAAAAAATTTAAGACAGCTAACTTTATCCTCAAAAATAACAACGCGCCAGCTAAGTCAAAATTACAAAGAACGAACATTATCTATGAGTTCAAAAGCCCCTTATGGAACTGTGTTCCTGATCAAACAGGACTCATGAATAATTACATCGGTTACACAACTACATGCTTATCCAGACGCCTTACGTTACACCTATTTGACCACAGCTCCATTAGAACGCATTTAAACACGCACACAAATTTACCGGACTCCATTAGAAACATACTCGTGCAAAAAAGATTAAAAATAATGGAGGCTTTGATAATAAGAAAGAAAAAGCCAACTCTTAACATTATTAACTACAAACAAAGCCACAATGTGCTAACCGTATTCGGAAATTAAAAACATCCCTACTACACACTAAGACATACACATAATGCACACACACACAATTAGGCTGAAAAATCGAATCATCCTTGATAATGTGTAAAGATATAGCTGAAAGCGCTCGGAAAAATAAAACATTTGGACAGTTCTTACACACCCTTTGTCCAGCAAAGAAAGCTCTTGTTCGAACACAAGAAAAATTAAATAAAAAGCTCAATCGTAGTACCTTGTCTGTCGTTTTTAATGAAACCATATATATATATATATATATATATATATATATACTCTATAGTAATATATATATATATACAGTGTAACCCGGATATAAGAGACCCGGATATAAGAGAAGCCCGGATATAAGAGAGATTTTCTTTGGTCCCAAATTAGAGCCATACTTACCTAAACAAAATAGACAAAACCCGGATATAAGAGAAACCCGGATATAAGAGACTTCTTCTCCGGTCCCGACAACTCTCTAATATCCGGGTTACACTGTATATATCCTATAGTAATATATATATATATATATATACTCTATAGTAATATATATATATATATATATTACTACAGAGTAATGACAATCGCCTTGAAGTTGGAAAGATAAGGTATTTGAACCTTTCGTTATTTCTACAATGCTCAAGAATCACTCAAGTTAGAGGATTTCTCAATGAGGTGTGTGATATGACGATAAGAGGAGGTAGAAGGAAGCGAAAATGATGACGAATAGGAGGATACATAACGAATGAGCCCTGATTTGAAGAGATTAAAATGGTAATGTTCAGGGATGCATCTGTGCGAGAGTCTGTTGCAAAAAGTTACAGTTCTTGGGGAGAAGAATCTGCTTGTGTAGAAATTCCTCCTTACAGTTGGAACGCGGAGAAAACGTGGGTTATTCGACTTCTTAGATGTAGCGTGTTGAGTCCTACTTATAGATTTCTGGATGAGTAGAACTAAATAGGTTATGTCAGCTGAACATCCTGCACTGGAATTGCAATAGAATATTTATATACAATTGTGCATACCAAAATATAAAAGCACGTATTCTCAAAAAAAAAAAAATTAAATAATTATTATTTCTTACATTTGGTATTTTCTTTGTAATTTCAGAAGAGAAAATTGCTGACATTACTTCCAGTGGAAACAAAAGAAAATACACAACACCAGATCCGAATTCCAAATTTGTTGGAATGTCTCCAAGAGTGGTAAGTGTTTTTGGAATGAGAAACAATTTGGCAATCTTTCTTGCAATTGTTAGATTTTTTTTTACACTTGTTTATCTCCCTCTTTCTCTCTCTCCCCCTCTCTCTCTCTGTCTCTCTCTCTCCATATATATATATATATATATATATATATATATATATATATATATATATATTATAAATTTACTAATTTAACAATATGGTCCCATCGTTACACAGTAATTACTATGATTCAAAAACAGAAACTAAAAACTTTAAATTTAATTTTAGAATTCATTTAAAATAATTAGCATTGTTTCATTTTCAAGCGATTTTTGGAGACCAAAATCAGCCAAAAATCACTTGAAAATGGAACAGGGGTTGACCCAAGCCTTTTGAGTGAAACTGGGTAGACGGAGCCCTTAGCACGAAGTCACATGACCGAAGCTGGCCTTGTTCAGATTGTTGATCACGCTAGATAATACGCTCTCTCCCAGAAACTGTAACTGTCTGACCAGCATAGTTGCATTATAAACACAAATGTGCCTGTGTGAACGTCTGCAATAGGAATTGGCTAGCCGCCCAAAATCAAAATCCTCGAATACGAGTGGCTAGCTATTATTGTGTCACGTGTGGTGTTAGTGAAATTAGGCAGATAGCATTTTTAAGATTCAATTTTTTTGATTTCTACTTCTGTAATCATAAAAATGCATAATTATGACAAAATAATATTTACTTGATTTCTAAACAATAAAATAAATAAATAAAGTTATTTTCATGTTCATTTTGTTTCATGTCACATTTTTGTTCCCTAAATTATAATTCGGATATTGTTTTTGCTTCATTCAAATTGGATAATTAAGTCAAAGATTAAAATGCATGTAACATTTTGTACACCTTTGTTAAATGATAGATCCAAAACTCCACCAAATTATATATTAATTGTAATAATACTTTAGTAAAGAAAAATATACCAAAATGAAGAGGATTCATTTTCAAGCCAAAATAATTATGTTCTGATTCTCTATTTTTTTGTTTCTTAAGCCATCTACGACAGCGTACTACTGCAAACCAAAACCAAAATTTAAAATCTTTGCTCTGAGTGCAACGTCGAGATTTAAGACAGTCCTTTAGTTCTGGGCAAGAGTTGCATCATGACTTGGGCTTTAGTAAAGAACGACAGCATTTGAACTCATGAAAAAAACTTTGTTTTACTTTTTTTCTTTCCTGATCTCATTAAAGAGAAAAGCCGGAAAATTTATTGTTAATTAAATGTAATCTTTTTTATTTCACTATTTCTAGAAAAGATCCCCATCTCCTTCTGAAGTAATGCGTGCACGTGCAGCCAGAGTATACATGGAAGAACTCAGTAAGTAACGATTATGTATATATATATATATATATATATATATATATATATATATATATATATATATCGCACATTGAGCGTTAGTTTTAATAAAATAGTACTTGATGTAATATAACAGAAATATAAATTATATAAATTTTTCACCACCACTAACAAAAAAGTGATGAAATATATATATATATATATATATATATATATATATATATATATATATATATATAACACATAACACATCCATATACATGCAACCCCTGAAGATGATCTGAGATGAGACTGAAAGTACTTTTGAAAATAAAAATTATTTGAAAAAAAATTTTTGAATTTTTCTTGAGCAATCTTCTACAGCCACCAAGAAATTAATTCGAGAACTTAAAAGGATTAAAATTCAAATAAATAGACATAATACGCCTAAATTATTTATCCAAGCAACCAAACATGCTTATATATATATATATATATATATATATATATATATATATATATATATATATATATATATATATACGTATTTAAGCATGTTTGGTTATATATATATATATATATATATATATATATATATATATATTTAAGCATGTTTGGTTATATATATATATATATATATATATATATATATATATATATATATATATATTTAAGCATGTTTGGTTATATATATATATATATATATATATATATATATATATATATTTAAGCATTTTTGGTTATATATATATATATATATATATATATATTTAAGCATGTTTGGTTATATATAAATATATATATATATATATATATATATATATTTAAGCATGTTTGGTTATATATATATATATATATATATATATATATATATATATATATATATATATATATTTAAGCATGTTTGGTTATATATATATACATACATATATATATATATATTTAAGCATGTTTGGTTATATATATATATATATATATATATTTAAGCATGTTTGGTTATATATATATATATATATATATACAGAAATATAGTCTTAAAGTGTGCTATATTTATGGGGTAAAGTGCTCAATATCAGAGATAGAGCGTGTGTAAATATAAAAGTGGACATGGAAGTCAGCACTTAGAGGCGACAGTCTGTTTCATGCTAGTGCAATCGTATATATATATTTAAGCATGTTTGGTTATATATATATATATATATATATATATATATATATATATATATAATATCGCACTGAGTATTAGTTTTTATAAAATAGTACTTGATGTAATATAACAGAACTATAAATTCTATAAATTTTCCCCACCAATAACAAAAAGGTGATGATATATATATATATATATATATATATATATATATATATATATATATATATATATATATATATATATATATATATATATTAACCCTGGAGAGAAAAGATTTTTTTAATCTTATATCTTCAAGATAAATCTGACGATGAATAACCAATATTTTGATGATTGTTATTTTTGTGGAAGTAACAGTCTATTAAGAAAAAAAAATCAATGAATCTTCTTTTACCCTTTGACAG
>OZ038500.1:73418180-73643180 GCA_964036315.1 Acanthosepion esculentum | reverse complement strand
CCTTTATCAAATTTGATATAGATTTCTACTCATCTATCTCTATAGATCTTTTGGTAAATTGCATTATCTTTGCAAAAAAACTGTGGAGCTCACTGATGAGGAGATAAAAATCATTCTAACAGCTAGAAAATTACATCTAACTCTTGTCCACCTCGACAAAATGTCATAATGACAACTTTGATGTCCCTATGGGTGCATATGATTCAGCCCAGGTTGTTGATTTAGTATGTATTTATATTTTAGATACCCTTAGTAGAATAGTATGTTGACCATGTTTACCGTAGTCTGTGAATGTAGAATCCAGCACAGTAAGTAATTTGTTCAATGAATCAACGCCAATACCACTAGCAGCAGCTGTTCAGTCTTCGATATCACAGGTTGGCAGTGAATATTTGGAGAAAGATCAAAATGGCTGCCTTTATACACGTCGGACTGAATATTTTAAGCTTTCTGATTGGTTAACCTTTTCTTGGTGGACTATAAAATGAGTCAGCTCATTTTGGTTGTCTCACTAATACATAGCAGGTACCCAAAAACTCCAACATAGTAGATCCCAAATAAATAGGTTTATGCAGAAATGGACTCATGTTCGTCCACTAACCTCGAAAATCCATAAGAAAATTATTAGGGCCTTTAAATTACTAGGATTTAAAATTGAGATTTGAAAAACCAATAAATTTTTTGGTCTATATCAATACTTGTTACAAAATAAAATCCTTGCATTTGTCTTGAAGTCGCACAGAGGACTAAACTTGTCTGCTAAGATCAGTTTTCCTTTTGTCTTTATAATTCTTATATATATATATATATATATATATATATATATATATATATATATATATATATATACACAAACATATATATAACGATATTTCTGAGGTGGGGTATTGCATTTATTTTCATTGATTGGAGTTTGTCCTCATCTTTATTGCCATATTGACGACATTTCGGCCGTTGTTGTCAGGTGATTGGAATTTCGTCCATCGGGGTATACTGTTCTAGTTCCACATACTATGCCTCTTCTGGATGTCTCAGTTATCTCTCTTTAACTCAACACTCCAAGTTTTTATTCACTCAGGTATTGAACTAACAACTTCTTGGATCAAGTCACTGGATCCAACGAACGCTTTTATCCACTGGGCCATGAGACAGATCCTGAGAACATCACTGCATGAATTTTTGGGACTTATAAATTTTGCCATAGCTCATAATGCAATTTCGTTGTTATTACTGCTTTTTCTCAAGCACTCCGTATTACTGGTTCCCATATTATACTCATTTCTCTGATTGGTCGGCTTAGGAGATTTTTGTGGCCTAGCATATGTGCTGATTCCTTAATTTTTCATATTTTCCAGTAATATTCTCTATTATTTCAACCTCATCACACGGGTGGGGGGGGGTGATCTCCCTCCATAAGTGGTCAGCTACATCTGATTTTTCTATTTTCCCTCATGTTACGGCTTTACGATGTTCTTGCAGTCTTTACTTTAGAAGGCGGCCTGATTCTCCTTTATATTTCTTAGTCATGTTTTTCTCTATGGGGTGGTCTTTCTCGGAAGAGGTGTCTGCAATATGGCAATAAAGACGAGGACAACAATCCGAACAATATATATATATATATATATATTGAAATCGACTAAGTCCGACAATTATTTTAATATATTTTCTGTTTATACGTTATTTTTATAGCTACAAATAATTAAGTAAATGCTCTGTTTATAATAAACAGTATTAACTACATTTACCGGCCTGAATGTCCAAGAAATGTCATAGAAAATATGTGACCTCCAACATGGGAAATTGTTGCTTAAAAACGATAATTTGATTATGCTAACCAGACGCTTCCACTGTTCCTAAATGTTTTAGCACTTCAGGCCAAATGACGATTCCGTGTAGGATACAGGTTCGGTTTTTATAACATATAAACAGAATATATATATATAGTTTTATTATTGCATTAATATGATTATTCAAAATGTTCAATCATTAAATTTTCTGCAATAAATGTTACAGATTGGCGAATTAGTGACAGTCATGGGTAAGGGAAAAGTGGGAAGACCTCGACGAGATCCCCTGACTGGTCTTCTTCTGGACAATCACCTCAAGACTTCAGATGTTTCCAAAGAGGTATGTATTATTTTTTATGTGCATTGCCTGTTCAGGACATGGGTGATTATATCTCTCCACAACTTCCTGTTTCTTGTAGCTCTATTCAATCATTGAATTTTTATCATCCATTCTTGTCCGTACTCTGCCATTCATTCACACAAACTCACTCACTGTTTTCTTCTACTCCTCCTTTCCCTCATACGTCCTGTGGGTATTAAGTTTTGTAAGCTGTCCTATTGCAATTTTTTAAGCATTTCGTCCCAAGCAAGGCATGAGTACCACTAGTGAGTACGGGGTTACAAAGAGTGAAAGTAAGAGAAAAAAAACTGGGTATAGGGGAATCAACGCATCAGAAGATGACGATTGATGTTACATTTACATTTTTTAAGATTGTAGTTATCAGGAAAGCATGTAAGAGGAATGGAGTTCCACTGTCGGGAAGCCCGAGAGAAGAAGCCGTTGGAGTAGAAGAAGCAGTTATATTTAACTGTTTCAACAGTAAAAGAGTGGATCCTAGATGCCAACCTAGTAGTAGGCTTAAATTCATGCGGTTGGAGCACAAAAGAAAAAAGCTCGTCAAAGCAGTTGCCATGATAATATTTGTAGAAAAGACAGAGAGAAGCCACATCACATCTGTGAGAAAGCGAGTGGGGTCGAGGTGCCAAGTCAGGACCGATCAAATTGCAGATCCGTCTTTAGTATAATATGTCCCCGAAAGTTCAACTGTCACTGATTTTAAGTGTGAGTGTTTTTCTAGTTTCCATTTTTAAAACTTCTACGTTACTCAGATGTTCAGTTCATGGTATTCTCAACATCCGTAAAACCACATCTCTGTCGCTTCATGTGTTTTTTTTATCTATGCTGAACTGATATGAAATATCTGTCACCTTATATAGCAATGAATGTTGGACAGACAGAGTAACAGAGATGTGGGTCTACAAACGGCTGCTGAAAATTCCATGAACTGAACACTTGAGTAACAAGGAAGTTCTACAGAAAATGGAAACTAAAAAAACACTCCTATCTGAAATCAGAAAGAGACAATTTAAATTTCTGAACAATCTAATAAAGACAGAGGCCTTTAAAAATTTGATACTCACAGCATATATTAAACACAAGAGGAGTAGAGTGAAGCAGCGAGTAAAGTAATCATTTATGCGAATAGATAGCAAAGAGGGACGAAAAAGGATCAAGAGTTACTGTTGAGGGGTCTCCCCTTTTTACACAAATGGACTCGCTCAGGGTATACATATACTACTGCCAGTGAATACCCAGGCAGTAGTAATAGAGAGAGTAGAGTCGGTCGGTAGATGAGTCACACACAGAGACGGTAGAAGAGTCACGGTAACGAAGCACGTAGACTCAGTATGAAGTCATACAGCGATAGGTCGATACCAAAGACTATATATATATTTTTTCCTACTAACCCGTATTCCTGGAACTACTAACCTGTATTGCCAGTTTGTATTATTCCGTTAATACGTTTACTTCCAATATTCATTCTTGGCGTTTGTTATTATTTGATACCGGATTTCATCCCGGAATCCACAACAGTTACTTAGAGTTACAAGGGACAAGAAGTTGTGAAGGACCATAGTCCCCCATGTCCTGATGACACATGGTAAATAAAAGAAGAATCATAGTAATATTAAAAAGTGTCATTTTTAAAAAAATCTAAGATTAAATTTTAATATATTTTTAATAATTTAAAAAAAAATTAATTTCACCTCAAGCAAGGCAATAAAGGTACTAAGACACAGGAAGTTACAGAGTATGAAAGATATAAGAAAAGTTGAAATATTATTAAGGAGCGAGAACAATAAAAGAACAGGAATTAAGAAGACAATCCTCTGTATAGAACTTGAAGCTTTAAACCTAACCTGCCTGCTGATGAGATTGCTGCGTCTTGTCTACTCTTGCTGCTACTGCTAGTGCTGTTAAAGCCTTGTTGTCATTTCTCAGTGGAAATGGGGTGAGCAATAACTGAGCAGTACTAAATCGGAACTAACGAGATATCCCTAAATATGATAAACGCAAGAACAATTTACACCGTAGATTAAATAAATGTTCGATTCGAAATTTCTTGAAAGATACCTGGATTGCCAAATATCTGATGAAGGCCGGAGGGTACGACCACCGAAATGACAATGACTATAATTCACATGTAAATAATGTAAACAAATGATAACTTATCATCGCAGAAATTCAGACAGAATATCAAAATTTAAGAAAATCCTTTCTTAGTTGATCCAAGAACATGCTCAAACATGTAATACAACTAATTCTTTAGTTTTCGTCTGTGATTTTTTAAAAAAATGCAGGTGTTGAAGTGCAGTAACGACTTGCAATTAAGAATTAATCCTTGGATTTATGTCGGAGAGATTATCGCTAATCCTAAGAATAAACTAAATTCTTTGTTTTTGATTCTGTAATGGCAGTCCACAAGTTTCTAAGTAAATACTTGTAGATACAAACATAAACGATCCGATCCAGGAACAAAGTAAAAGTAACTTGAAGAGATTAAGATTGTAGTTTTTAAGGAAGAATCTATGTAGAAATCTCTTGCACAATGTGATATTTCATGGGGAAAAACTTGAGTGGAACTTTCTTTGTATATTTGGAATAAGGAGGAAATGAGGGTGATTCGACACTGTGGAAGTAGCATGGCTTGTCCTTGATGTAATGGTCTGAACTGGTGGGACAAAAGAATGGAACGGATCTGAAGGTTTGTCATGGAAATAGTGATCGATTAGAGACAGCTTGCAATCTTTACGTTTTATAGGAAATAAATTCCAGCTTTTAGGGAAGCATCCATGTGGAAATCTCTACCGGAAAGTGGAATTTCTTGAGGAAAAAAAAAATGAGTGGAACGTTCTTCATATATTTGGAATAAGGAGGGAATGAGGGTGATTCAACTCTTTGTAAGTAGCATAGCTTTTCCTAGATGTAAACATCAGTTCCATCTAAAGTCTACTTCGACTCTATATTTCTAACATCCCCCGAATAGACTCTGAAATTTTATTTAACATTTATTTATTTATCCCTTCAATAGAAGTAGATAGGTTCACCTATTGCCCGGTTCACACTCCTCTCTGTTCTCTTGAAACGAAATTGAAGTTTATCCCTCGTTTCCTGATGAGGATTGAGTTTCCGGTTCCTTCTAATGTCTACTTCAACTCTATACTTCTAACGTCTCCACGTAATTTTTATTTACTATTTACTTATTTATTTTTCTCGTCAATAGGAGTAGATAGGTTCGCCAATCATTCCGTTCACACTCCTATCTACTCTCTTGAACCGGAGTAGGGGTTTATCCCTTGTTTCCTCTTTAGGATTGGGTTTTCGGTTCTTTCTGATGTTATCTCGTTCTCTTTCACTCTAGTACCCCCTTGTGTCTTGGTGGCATTATCACCTTGCTTGGGGTAAATTGATTTTTTAAAAATCTGTTATTTACGCATATAGAAAATTGGGAAACTGGTGGAGGAAAATCCAACAGAAAAGGCAAAATATGGCTACGACTTAATCCATGCGGCTGAAGAACGTTATCGGATGAAGGAACTGGAGAAACTAAAAGCCAAACAGCAAGAGATACAGGTAAAAGAAAGTTTATTTAATTTATTTATGTCAAAATATTAAGATACAACAAATACAGTGTTTATAGAACTTTTTTTTCTTCTACGTACCGTGATCCTTCAGTGTGTGGCTGATCAGAGCTCTCCACAACCTTGTAATACTTAGAAGCGTTTTGCCCTTTGCCAGACACCCACCCTGAAGTGCCTCATTTCTATCAAAAGGTTTATATGAAATAAATAACACTTTTATTGGTAATATTGGTATCATTTTTTTGGCTTTTATCCTTCAAATTTCATTAACCGGCCTATTTATTCTACATATTATAAGGAACACACGTAGACTACCTTTCATTTTTAATCATACACACACGTCTATCTATCTACCTATCTATCTCACTTTCTCTCTCTCTCTCTCCATCTCCCTCTCTCTCTCTCTCTCTCTCTCTCTCTCTCTCTCTATATATATATATATATATATATATATATATATATATATATATATATATATATATATATATATATATCCTAAACCCAGCTAATCTGATTCACGACCCATTCATTCGTTACAATTTACTTATTCCCCACAAGAACACATCCTCTTTCACCTAATTCTATATTTACCAAAAATACCACATACTCACAGGGGAACCTACTAAAACCCCATGTTGTAAATATATATATATATATATATATATTTACAATATATATATATTTACAACATATATATATATATATATATATATATATATATATATATATATTTACAATATATATATATTTACAACATATATATATATTTACAACATGGGGTTTTAGTAGGTTCCCCTGTGAGTATGTGGTATTTTTGGTAAATATAGAATTAGGTGAAAGAGGATGTGTTCTTGTGGGGAATAAGTAAATTGTAACGAATGAATGGGTCGTGAATCAGATTAGCTGGGTTTAGGATAGTCAGTGGCGATCAGCCTTACCACACTTCACTTTCGGGCTTGTGCCACTATTGTACGTAAAAAATACAATAAATATACACACAAATCTTATAGAAACAAACATGAAGATAAATTAATAACACCTAAAAACAAACCCCGTTGAATATGGCTAAAGAATTGGTCGAAAGAGCTTAGGAAAAAATATTGTAACGAATGAATGGGTCGTGGATCAGATTAGCAGGGTTTAGGATAGTCAATGACGATCAGCCTTACCCCATTTCACTTTCGGGCTTGTGCAAACAGAATAAGTGCGTCTGGACATGTTAGAATTAAGTAAATATTAACTCAAAATTAACTCGCCTACAAAAACGCCTGATAATTACGCACCAACCTGCACTAATGCAAAGCTCTTCAGTAAAATGAATGGAGCAATTTGGCTGATTGGCATTTATTTACATTTGTAAAAACAATACGCTAGATTTAGTTGTGTAACTCTACCGAGTGAAGATAGCTCTGGCTGACACAAAATTAGTTGTGTTTCAATCCTGGCTTGAGGCATTCGGAAGTCTAGTCGCACTGAGGATCTGTGATACAGCGAAACAGTACTGTCTGTGAATGACATATATATATATATATATATATATATATATATATATATATATATATATATTTAGTATGATAGCTCATAAGTGACATTATGGTTAAAAGGTCATGTGTTTCAAGGCTTGTCTTCCCCTTGGGAAACCCCCTTGACATATAAAGGGTCTTCATTTCATTCCCAGTTATTAAATGAAAAATTCAATTGAGATAATAAAATTGTCTCATTTATCAATTTAAACAATTAATAACAGAGTGAGATAATTTAATTATTAATATTATAATAATTTTATTATTATCTCAGTTATTAAATTAAAAATGTAATAACCTTAATGTAATATTAATAATTAATAAAATTAGTTATCATTATCTAAGCTATTAAATCATGAAAGAGAAAGAGGTAACTCAATAATGTAAGAAATTTTTATTGTATTTTAAATTATTATAAGAAACAAAAAAAACCCCACTATGTCAATTTTGATGCACTTTACTAAACCTGTCAACAAATTCAGCCATCAAAATATTGATGGAGACGTGAAAATAACAATACACTGAGGTCAAGAATTGTTTCTCTAGAAAGTTTTATGCTATAAATAAGTCATATTTGTTTCAAAACAGATTAATTTAATTTTAAATTTGCTAATTTTATGAAAGTAACATTTCAGAAATGTATTTTTTTATTTTAGCAGGATTTTCGAAAAGGAAAAAATAAGTTTTGTCTAAATTTCTCTCAAAAAGTTAAAAATGGCCATTTCAATTTGTTTTCCGGAAGAATTGACTAAAAATCATTCAAATTTCTATTTGAAATACTCCACTGTATTTTTTTTCTGGAATTAGAAAATTTAATCCTTTAGCTTTCAATTGAAGCTGGGGGAAAGCTTTGAAAAAGATTTTCTACTTTATGAAAAATACATTTAAACCTCAGGTATATCTTAGGTATACAATTTTTTGGAGGTACCTAGTAAAATGTATTATATATTTCTGTCAGTTACTTTACGTACTTACTATAAATTACTTGCCCACTTTCCTAATCTGTCCACTTCGTGGTTTAAAGCAGAACAACACAAATGTCAAGACTGTATGTTTTTCTCTGATTACGTGGGTGGCGATGAAAAATTCTCGGAAGTCAAAAGAAAAATTCTAATGATCTCGGACCGAATCACTTTCCAAATATAGATAGGAATTTATATTGTGTTGAAGGAATTGTAAAACTAAACACAGCTGTAAGGTTGTCTGCTCGGTAACCTTAGGGTTGTAGAGGTAATATAACTGGGTAAGGGATACATTAGACCAAACCAAGGCTGGGAAAATGTTATTTGTTATGGAAAATTAATGATTAAAATAAGACAGTCCTTTCACTCATTCGATTTAAAATTAGAATTGTCCGGAAGACCGTTGAAATCTCCCTGTGGGAATGGTTTCAGATGGAATACTGAAAGAAGGTATGACTTAAGGGGAAAATTTATCTCCACCCATTTTGAAGTAATAGTCTGAGGCATGAATAAGAGAAGGTATGAGTTATATGTGCAGGTCAGTACAACAGCCACCTGCACTAATGCAAAGCTCTTCAGTAAAATGAATGGAGCACTTTGGCTGATTGGCATTTGTTTACATTTGTAAAAACAATACGCTAGATTTAGTTGTGTAACTCTACCGAGTGAAGATAGCTCTGGCTGACACAAAATTAGTTGTGTTTCAATCCTGGCTTGAGGCATTCGGAAGTCTAGTCGCGCTGAGTAGCTGTGATACAGCGAAACAGTACTGTCTGTGAATGACACACACACACACACACACACACATATATATATATATATATATATATATATATATATATATATATATATATATATATATATATAATATCTGGATAAAATAACTGAAAAAAAAAATTGGGTGTTTATATACATATCAAGAAAGTATACGTGGCTTCTCATTATGCTATATATATATATATATATTTGTCATCCACAGACAGACTGTTTCGCTGTTTCACAGCTCATCAGTGTGGCTAGACGTCCGGTTGCCTCTAGCTAGGATCGAAACCCGACTGAATTTGCGTCAGTCGGAACTTCTCCCACTAAGCCGTCGGCGCACGGCAGGGATGAAGGTGAATTTTAGCGTGTTTATTTTTAGATTTACATAAACACACAGTGACTGACAGTGACTCAATTCTACCGAAGAGTCGTGCAATATTAGCTTAAATAGTCACTGTTTACAAATTCACACCTCAAACCAGAGAGCTCATCCGAAATTAATTTTTCAGGAGCCAATATTTTTGTCATCCACAGACAGACTGTTTCGCTGTTTCACAGCTCATCAGTGTGGCTAGACGTCCGGTTGCCTCTAGCTAGGATCGAAACCCGACTGATATATATATATATATATATATATATATATATATATATATATATATACAGTGTAACCCGAATATAAGAGACCCGGATATAAGATAAACCCGAATATAAGAGAGATTTTATCTGGTCCCAAATTAGAGCCTGTGTTAATGTATATATAATAGACCAAACCCGGATATAAGATAAACCCGGATATAAGAGACTTATTCTTTGGTCCCGACAACTCTCTTATATCCGGGTTACACTGTATATATATATATATATATATATATATATATATATATATGCATGTATGTATATATATGTATATATATAATTGATTCATCGAGTTGATAATACGGACAATTTTTTTGCAGTTCCTTATTCTCACCAAACAGAAAAAATGTAAGAATGCCGGAAAAACTAAATAAAATTTTAATTAAATTTTCCTTGTCTGTCATATTCAACAAAACATATTACGAACGTTGGAATTGTACTCTATTCGTTCTCATCTTACCTGGATATATATATATATATATATATATATATATATATATATATATATATATATATATATATATATATATGAGGCCCGGGTAAAAATATAAACGAAAATCATCAATATTAGAGCAGTTTCGACTTTAAACTCAAACTGAAAATCAGTGTGATTTCCAACCTTCAGCAACTTTGTATGTATTTCTTATTAATCCTTTCGAAACCTTCCTGTCCTGTGCTAACTCACGAAACTGCTACAGGACTTCTACTCCTTTCAAAGATTTTACGGAGAATAATGGTATTTTATTCAGAGTTCTTTTAATGCCGCTGTTCAATATTTATCCTATGCTTGTTCGTCCGATATCTATAGATTTTATTCTTCCATTCGGCACTGATGGCAAAACCATTTCCATAATATTTATTATCTCTTTCAAAAACTATTAAATTGTGTTGCCAAGATACAATATTCCTGGTTTTCTTTTCTTAGAAGTCCTCCAACGCTAAATATACCGATGATGAAATCTTTAGAGTCAATTGGAAGTATTTACAAAATTTTAATTGAGATTTTGCCAACAGGAGCAGCTATTATCTTCTCCGCCATATCATTACGTCGATTATAGTTATGTCTCGAGAGGAACGTTAAATTTTACATTTTGATTTTAAATTTCTGGAGTCTAATATGTCCAGACGCACTTATTCTGTTTGTCAATTATTTTGTTTTTGTATTTATCGCTGTTTTTTTAAATAGTTTTAGGAAACAGGATGAAACACACCAGACGCAAGAAAATTTAAAATTAAATTAAAAATTGTCCGTCCCTACATCTTCAATGTTCCTCGTGTATAAATACAGAAGACGCGTATTTCCTTTTCGTGGAGATAAGTCACGTGGGTCACATGACAGACGTTTAGTGACGTCTCTCAATAGAGTGACGAAAGCGGCAGTCAATTTCCGTTTGTTTCCAGAAGCCAAACCTAGAGGTTGCTTTCTTTAGCTCGGGATCATCATGGCTCAGGAAAAAATGATAAATCTGCCTTCCCAGCAGCTAAGAAGTCCATGGTGCCGTTTCCCTTTGGGAATGTATCTTTCCCAGATATAGACAGAAACTCCAGCTGGAAGTCATCAATTTGGGAAAAACCCTAGTCTCCTCTTCCCCGTTTGTGAAATATATCCTCGCCTGGGACATGAATGAATCCGGCCCGTTTGAATCTGGAGTCTTAAACATGACTTCTCCAGACACAGGAGTATCTCCATATTATATGTAAGACGTTTCCTTTTTGTTTCTTCTTACACTCTGCATTGCTGTGTGGTATATTGTTTTCCACGTGGGACATGTGTACATAACTATATAGTTTTGTGTATGTCTTAGTAGCATAAAAGTCTCTGAGAACAAAGCACGTTTGTCATTCTTTTTTCCTTTCAGCCTTTCCATGTTGTCCGTGAACTACGGTGTTATTAGATCACGCATATGATAATGTTGATGAAGGGGGAAATACAAATGGGAGAATAAGTTTTTCTTCACTAACACTCGCCCGCTACACTCTCGATGAATAATTTAACCGACTTTATGGGATGTTTTAACTTCATCCTCACTTGTCAGTCTCTGTGTAACAAAATTGTATGTCAATACTGGTTTTGCTAATTAGCAACAGATACAACCTTATCTCTAATCCCAACTCATATTGGGTTGGTGCATAATTATCAGGCGTTTTAAACAATATTTATTATGAAAAAAGAAACATGACAATTCGACAATAACATTTTTAAATGAGTATGATTATCGACACGCATTTTTATAACCTGAAAATAAAATAATATACTTATTTAAAAAAAAGTAAACAAAACGGCAATTTTTATTAACAAATAACTCGCCTACAAAAACGCCTGATGATTACGCACCAACCTAATATATATATATATATATATATATATATATATATATATATATATATATATACATACATGTATGTATATATATGTATATATATAATTAAGTGATTCATCGAGTCTAGAAGAAATACACACACACATATATATATATATATATATATATATATACTAAGAAAAGTGCTATCAATTAAATGACAATTCTCTGATAGGGCCTTAGAATCATTGATTGGACCCGGCACTACAGGACATAAAGCAGGAACATACATAGACAAATAATAATACTACTAATAATAGACATTATTGCCCCAGCTGTCAGTAGGGCGTTGAGGTTTATGTCACCAAACTGAAATTCCTACATTGATATCAGATCAAAGCCTTATGTATTGGGTTGGTGCATAATTATCAGGCGTTTTTTAAACAATATTTATTATGAAAAAAGAAATATAACAATTCAGCAATAACATTTTTAAATGGGTATGATTTTCGACATGTATTCTTATAACTTGAGAATAAAATAATATTTTTATTAAAAGATGTAAACAAAACAGCAATTTTTATTAACAAATAACTCGCCTACAAAAACGCCTGATAATTACGCACCAAACCAATACAAAAGATGGAAAATATATCTGATATCACTTTTCATCCTCCGACGACAATGGAAAATACTTGGAAATATGCGGCGATTAATGGGACAATTTCCTTCTCATAATGCCATGCTGTTTTATTTCGAGAAGAACCATACAGCACACTTCCAAGGAAGACCGCGGTCAACTATAGTGTATACAGTGAACAACAGCATTGAAAGAAATGGATTGAGTCCCGATAAAAACCAAATAAAGATAAAAGGTAAAAATAAAATATATAAACAAAAATAAAAAATTGAAATTAAAAGCCTTCTCTCTCTCTCTCTCTCTCTCTCTCTCTCTCTCTCTCTCTCTCTCTCTCTCTCTCTCTCTCTCTCTCTCTCTACTTCTCTCAACTAACGAGAAGGCAACATTCAAATGAAAAAAGGAAGAAGAAAAGAGTGAACCCGGTCTATGAACGCCGGAAGTTTGCAGGATCAGAGCCTACTTATTTGTGATTGAAAAATACCAAAAATCTGGAAGGCTCCACGCATAACTTCCCTTATAAAAAATGAAAAAGAAAGGAACGCCGGAAAATAAAATATTTGGATCAATCAAAAAAAAAAATGACGCAAAGAGACTTTTGATGTTAGCCGAAACCAAAGTTCCCGCCTGAATCTAGGAGCCTGGTCAAAAGGATGTAAAATGACACCTCTGAGCCAGAAGCAGAAAAGGGCGACGAGAGTGATGAATAGAGACGCGGCCACAGCGAAACCAGCCATGCGTGACGAGTGAAGAAGTAATTAAAAGGTCATCTGCTAATGATATTTCAGCCCTGCTTAGGACCAACAACAATACAATAGATTGACACTGACCTAATTTCTAATATTACTGCTATCCTTATTATTGGATATTCTCCAATCATACTAACGATATCCGCCTTATAAACGAACATTTTTTGACAGCCAATATCAAAGGACTAACTCATCACTCTAAAGAAAGTAAATAAAAATATATTATTTATTTTATACCCTTATGTCAGTTCGTTTTTTCCTCAAAGTTCCGAACGGCAGCAAGAATATCCCCTTGATTATTATGTATGGGGCGCAGTTGAACGAGAGACCAATAAAACTCCTTGTAAAACCAAAGATGAACTGAAGACAAGGATTATGGCAGCATTCATCAACAAACAAGGAGACTGTCCAGAAGTGATGCAGGAGATTCCGAAGTCGTCTGAAAGCTATGGTTGAAGCCAATGGCGATTTTGTTGAATAATATTTTTAAATTTCAAGATATTTTTGTGTAATTTTGATAAATATATCTGTTAAAATGAGATGTCAGTGTTATTTTAATTTTTGCGTAATTTAGACAACAATTTATCCTTCTGCCCCTGTATATACAATTCCATTCAAAAGAAACATTATTAAAGCCTGATGAAGTCTTTTGAAGGACGAAACGCATTACGCAGAATTTTCCCACTTTTTCCATTCAATTAACCATAACTAGTCTGATATGAGCCGCGAAGAGTGTGGGCTTCTCCGCCGCGCAGAGTTGTCCACCAAAATCAAATTTCCGAGAAGGGACAGCACAACACTGCCAACTCAACACCACCAACTCAGCACACACAAAAAAAAAAAACAACTTACGAGGAGGAGGGACCAGACTGAACGCAATCAACCTCCGAAGATCCCAACAGCGGAATAGGCAAAGATCTAAACGATCTCAACAACCAAACCAGTGGAAGAGGTCAGCGCCAATCGGGCTGGCGTAACAAAGGCGGACGTTGACAGGCCAAGCATCCGACAGCCCAATCCAACCCGGTTTGCCAGATCTCGCTTGTCTCAATTAGTTTTGAGCCGCGAGGGAGACGATTCTGTCCAAGTGTGTGGGCTTCTTCGTCGCGCAGAGTTTCCCACCAAAATCAAATTTCGCAAATGGCCTCGTTAAACTCTCTTTGATTCACAGCCATCTTTGCCACTGCTACCTGTGGGAGAAATGGAATAAGGAGAAAGGGTGATGATCCCGATGTTCGGATGCGAGCGGGAGCAAACGACGGCGCTCTGAAGTAAAAAAAATAATAACTTTACATACATATTTGGGAGTACTTCACTATATTTTTTTAATCACTTTACCCCTAGCAAGGTGGGAATGCCACTAGTACACAGGGAGTTACAGAGAGTGATTGTAAGAGAAAAGACTGAGTATGGGAGGATTGAGGAAAGGATAAAAGATGAACGGGATTCAAAACGACAAAAGATGGCGATTGACGTCGCATTTAAAGTCGGTCTGGCCTAACCAAGGCGGACGGTGACAGGCCAAGCATCCGACATCCCAATCCGACCAGATTTGTCAGATCTCGCCTGTTCCAATCCCCTTTGAGCCGCGAAGAAGACGATTCTAGCCAAGAGTTGTCTGGGCAGAGTTTTCCACCAAAAATCATATTCACGCGAATGGCCTCGTCAAACAGTCTTTGATTCACGGCCATATCTGTCACCGCCACCACTGATGGTTTGAGAATGAGAATAGGGATAGAGATAGCGGATGACGAGTCTGATATATGGAGTTAATATATTATGTTCTCCTTTACTGATAAGTGGAGAGATTTAATTAGGATGAGACGGGTAAAAAAAAAAAGAAAGAAAAGAAATTAAAGATATAAAAGCAATATTTTCTTATTATTTTTAGCATCAAGAGACATACAATGAAATATGGGGTCGACCTGGTGGAGGAGCACCACGTGACGCAAAATTAGGAAACAGAATGGCAAAACTTAATAATATGCTTTACAAAGACCGCCTTGGATTGGTAAGTAAAAAATATATTATAATCGAACTCTGATACATCGTTCTATCTTGTCTATAAACATGTAAAGTGGAACAAACGAAAAGCGTTGCACTTGCAACATACATATATGTGTCTGTGTGTGCGCGCGTGTGTGTGCGGATAGATAGATAGATAGATAGATAGATAGATAGATAGATAGATAGATAGACGCAATGGCGTATATGTGTATACTTTTCATAGTTACATATCTACTAAAATATTTTCAGGCTTACTGCCAAATCAAATTGAAACACCCATTCTCCTACGATCACCGAAGTTAGGCAACGCCCAGCCTGGTCAGTATCTAGATGGGTGTCCACTTGGAAATACCAAGGTTGTAATCTAGGGTGTGTGGGATAGTGAAATGGGTAACGGCTCAAAATTGGAAATCAGCGAGCCGAGTTCCAATTCCAATCGGGTTCATTATATTCACTTACATGCAAATACCCATGAGAAATGTATGAATCCACCTATTCTCCCCCAGCTATGGGTTAATTAGTAAGAATTGTTCAACTTAAACCATTAGTATCTAAAAATAAGATCTTACAATCTAAAAATTAATTTCTGGCTTTAAATAATATGCGAAGGTTTGATAAACTGTAGAAAACGAATTAATATTTTCAGATATGTCGGCATACAAGGCGACATTTTGACCTTAAAAAATACCCCCCCCCCACACACACACACCAAAAAAAATAGGCCGTCTTATACTCCAGGTATAAAATGAGAATCTTAAATCCTGTGGTTTATTGTAAATTGTTAGCGTGAAAGATTTTTGATGGTAGACTAACTCCTGCCTCGCCTCCTTTTTTCGATAAAGTTGAACAAAAACTCAATTGAATGTGTCTCAACATGACGTTTAAAGGTCGCGTTCTAGAACAGTGGAACGAGTGGATGGTTAGCGGGAAAAAGTCATTCAGGCTACCGTAGTAGCCCACCGAAAACGCAGCACCCACTCATGAGGTATTGTAGATTTTGGTAGTTAATTGACAATATCTCACACTTTTTTCATTAGAATTTGAGTGAAAAGAAAGTATATGCTTACTGATTTTATTTAAGAATTTGGGGGCGGTCGTCTTCTATTTTTTTAATTTTTTTTTTAAGCGTTTCACCTCACGCAAGGCGGGAAGCCACTAGCACGCAAGGGGTTACAGAGAATTGGAGTGAGATCAAAGAGGAGTGATAGAGGAAAGGATGAAGAGAAGGATAGGGGATAGATCAAGGCATCTGGAGACGTCGATTGACGTTACATTTGAATAGTTGGAGATTATAGCTATCAAGGAAACAGGAAAAGGGGAGGGAGTTCCACAGGCGAGAGGTGCGAGACATGAAGCAATTGAAGTAGAAGAGACAGCTACATTTAACACTTTCGACAGTGAAAGTGTGTGAGCGGGATGCCAGCCTAGTAGAACGCTTAAATTAAAGCAGCTCATCGGAGCAGTTACCATGAAAGTATTTCAGACAGAGGGAGGCGACGGCACGTCTGTGAGAGAGCGACTGCAGACGAGATGCCATATCAGGGCCAATTACATTGCATATCCGTCTCTGGATAGTATCAAGAACCTTGAGGCTCCGGAAAATATATGGCAGCAATACTCCATGCAAGGGCAAATGGCATATCAACCTTTTGCATGTTATTTAAATACAATTAAAATATTTTTAGATTGTATGAATTTGTTGGAGACAATAATGATTTTAGTGATACAAGTCCTACAAATTAACTCATGGCTGAGGGAGAAGACGTGGATTCATACCTTTTCCCAAGTGTATTTGCACGTATGTGAATAGAATGAACTCAACTGGAATTGGAACTCCGTTCTTCGATTTCCAATTCCTAGCCATTATCCATTACACCACACGCTCATCTACGCTTACAGCACCTGGTATTCCCAAGCAGTCACCCATCTACGTACTGACCAGACTCAATGTTTCTTAACTTCGGTGATCGTACAGGAACTGGTATTTCCATGTGTTATGACAGAAGTTCGTTGTAAAGACGAACAAATGGCATTAGGTCTATGGCTTCAAATTTCGAACACTGAATTGTCCTGCGAAATAAAATTTCTGGTTAAGTGAATTGGATTACCTGGGGTCGTGAGTTCAATCCCTGGGTTGGGAAGTGCAAATGTCATCTACCTAATTTCAGTAGATTAGTCAAGCAACATCATAAGTAGAAATATTATTATATATTAGATAGCATTTTTATATTAAAATACTCCTTAAGGCTCGACAGCTATCCATCTAGATTGATTGATTTTTTACGGCTTATCAATCTTTTGTAGGTTACTTAAAGCCAGAAAATATTTTTAAAATGCAAGAATTTCTTTAGAGATTAATGTTTTTTACTGATATGTTCTGCTAATTAACTCATAGATGGGAGAGAAGAGGTGAATTCATACCTCCCCCGAGAGTATTTGCACATAAGTGAATTTAATGAACCTAACTGGAATTGGAACTCTGCTCTCCGATTCTGAGCCGTTATCCATTACACTGCCCGCACACCCAAGCTGGTATTTTCAAGCTGCCACCCATCTAGGTACTGGACAGGCTCGACGTTGCTTAACATTGGTGATCTTACGAGAGCAATGATGAATGGTGCTTGTGATATTAATGAAATAGGAGGTGGTAGGAAGTGAAGATTAAGACGAAAAAGTGGCTAGATAACGATTGAACATTTATTTCAGGTTAAGATTGTAGGAAGTACTCATGCGGGAGCCTGTTCCGCACATTGGCAGTTCTTAGGGAAAATGAGAATAATCTACTCCCGTGGAATGAATAAAACGTTCGGTTCGAAATTTATGTAAAGTTATTAAGGTTGAAGAAAGCCGAAATCTGCATTAAACGAAACATTTTTTACGATCACAAGCAAAATGCCGAGTAAATCAGAGAATAATAATGATAATTTCTCATCAAATTTATATGTAGTACTTGATTGGCAGTTAGGTTTCATGATTTTACTGTTTAAATTGTTAGATATAGACGTAAGTTCTATTCTATTAATTTCTTCTCTCACATTTCTCGTTTAAAGAACACTCTTCCGGATTCTTGCTTTCCCGTCAACTACGATTTTCAGAAATTTGCAACATCAATCGTCATCTTCTGTTTCTTTAAATCCTTTTCTTTTACAGTCCTTTCTCCACAAAATTCCTTTTTTTTTTTGACTCTCAGTAACCCATTGCGTCATAGTGGCTTTTATCGCTTTCCTTGTGAGGAAATTATTTTTTTAATCTCAAAGGTTTAGATAAAAAAACAAAAAATAAGAAGCACATTGACCAGTAAAGTTACATTGTATGAATTAAGATAATGTGCCATGTTCGAAAAATTGCTTGTGTAGATTCACTTCTGAATAAGTACAGTTTAACTTATCGTCAGCAGTGTATATATGTAAGTGTCAAGTGTTAAAAACAAAATAAATAAATAATACACCCTTGTGCAGATTAATTGAAACAACCGCTTTAGTTTCCTTTCTTTCAACAGTTTTAGACCCACTAGAGTGACAGGGTGTAATCGATTTCTATTTTTTTCCTCATATTAGGTCATTTGCAGTAGTGTGCAGTAATATGAATCTATTTTCGGGATGTATGATGAAATTTGTTTGGCCTTGAAAAATATTGCATCATCCGTGATTGCATCAGATTTTCATCACACCCAGACGCTATTGTCTCGACTGTCGGTTAGTTGTCCTACGGCTATTGTCTGCGATGGGCGTCACTCCAATTAAGCGTACGAAAACTCTAAGGCTGAACACAATGGCAAGCCTTACCAGTGCGCAAATCAAATCGACTGGCTCGGAATACTCTCTTGATTTAAATCCAAATCTGTTGTCAATCTGCAAGGAGCGACTTCGTCTGCAATAGGGATTGGCTAGCCGTCCTAAGCGGTCACCCATCTATGTATTGACATGGCTCGACGTTGCTTAACTTCGGTGATCGCACGAGAACTGGTGTTTCAACATGATGTGGTCGTAAGCAAATCTTATCGGAAAAAATGTGGAAATAATAATAGCGAAGAAGTTCACCGAAGGTAAATTTAATAAAGGTGATAGATTTTGTTTTCTCATTCTCTTTCACTCCCCTTGCGTCCTAGTGGCATTATCGCCTTGCTTGGGGTGAAATGATGACAAAAAGAAAAGAGAAAAGAAAACAAGAACGATCAATAATTTGCCTCACGGGGATAAAATAGCGCAGTAATCAGCAGATATTGATGATATGGGAAATGTTAATATTATTACAGAAAAAAACAAAACAAACATCTGACATAATTTTTGACATAAAAAATAACCATTTTTCCTCAGGGAGATAAATGTGTATCGACTTTACACCCTCATGCAATGGGCAGTGATTATAAAATTAACTTTAAATTAACACATGTTCTTTTATTTCCAGGATATCAATAACCTATCGTCTGCAGAATACCAAGAACAACGAATTTCGCCATCAGTTCGGTATAGCACCCACCAAAATTATTACGACTATCCGAACAATGTGAAAGATTTTAAGGTATATGCAGACTTTTGCTATTTTTACATATAAAGCTTCGCCTTGTTAATCCTGGGTATGACGATAGACTACATCTGGCAGTAATGCCTCTGAACTGGAAATTGGAGGTTTTGAGGAGCGTGGAACCACCTCATAATTGCTGCTGTTCTCAGGCCCACCGTAAACTGAGGTGGTAGCACCTGTTAGGGTCCCAGGTATGGGCAAATAGTGAACCCTCAAACAAAAACAAAACACTATGAAAGTATAAAAATACATATTTATAGTAAAAATACCAACAACACCTTTTTATATAAAAAGGACCAACAATATATACTTTTAGTAAAATGACCAATAATACATTTTAAAACAAAATAACCAGCAATACATTTTAGCTGTAGTTGAAAGTATACAAAATATATTTAGTTAAAACCATAAAATTGTCTTCATATTACTTAGATTTCGGCATTAAATAACCCATAGAGGTGTTGATATGTCGTTAAACAAAACCAACCAAACAAACAACATGAAAGAATTTTCATAACATCAATCCTTATAATATCCAACAATTTCTTAAATCAAACTGTATTCTAAAATATAACTTCAACAAAACTACCACATAAAACACACATATCACCGCCTCTAGTAATTATGTTCACACAAACATTTATATGCACAAAAGTTAAATATCATCTACCATGTACTCAATTGTGAAAGCAGAATAACAGATATCCTATTTTTATTACTTCCAAGCTCCCAAGAAAATTAAATTTCGGCATTAAATGGCCCATTAAATGCCATTAAAGAAGAAAATCAACTTAGCCTTGTTAAGAATCTAAAAGAAAATTTATCAGTAATATTAAATAGTCAGTTAACAAAAGTAAAACATTTTGTTATATATAAGCTAATTTTACTATTTTGTCGGTTGCTTTGTTGGTTTTGTAGCACGAAAGCAAGCAAATATATAAAAAGATCTCGATTCTGATTCAAACCAACCTAATACTTTATTAAGACTCTTGAATACACAGGCGGCTAGACTTTAATTCTTTTTAAAGTCGTGTCCTCCGATCTTGAAGTGTGTGTCATATCGGTAATCTTCTTGAAAACATGAAAAGATAATGAGAACAATCAATCCCAGTGAATTTAATAAGTTCTTTCGGTTCCAAATTTCGTGAAGGTTAGTGAATATGGCAACAGACCACCTGAAAAAGGCCGGAAAATAGAACGGACAAAATGAACATGTTGGTCCGAATAGATAAATATATAATATTAATATAGCTTTCTATTCGATTGTTTGGAGGATGATTCATACGTGCTAATATTTTTATATATATAAGCATACAGTGGCGGATTGGCCAGGGTATCAACTTGCTCGATGGTAAGTGCCCCCCCCCACACACCGATGGAGCAAGCCCCCTATATCAAATAAAAATGCAGTCTAGAAACAAACACAGAAAACTGTTTTAGTAAATAAAAGGAATAAAAATGTCATAGTCGTTTGCACACTATCAGTTCCCCAAGTTCAACGCAAAAGGACATTTTCAAAACTAAAGATCATAAAGACAATGTTAAGAAATTCGCTGTCTGAGGAGAATTTGGAATCATATATATTGCTACCCATTGAAAAGAAATTTTTAGATTAGTGTTTCTGAACCTTTTTAAGCAAAGGCACACCAAGGATCAAATGAAAATATCACGGCACACTTAGCAACATTTTTTAAAGGGTATACATTTAAATGTTATGAAAAACATAAGATTTTTTTTTAAAAATACACAGTTATGAATTTACTTTATTTCAATGTTTCTATTCAACTATTTGGTCATCTGATTTACTGTGAAACTTGTGCCTAGTGTTTTTTCACAAATTCTTTAATATTTAATGAGCAGACCCTCATTTCTTTAATGTGCGATGAGCAGACCCTCATTACTTTAATGTGCGATGAGCAGACCCTCATTCCTTTAATGTGCAATGAGCAGACCCTCATTCCTTTAATGTGCAATGAGCAGACCCTCATTCCTTTAATGTGCAATGAGCAGACCCTCATTACTTTAATGTGCAATGAGCAGACCCTCATTCCTTTAATGTGCGATGAGCAGACCCTCATTACTTTAATGTGCAATGAGCAGACCCTCATTCCTTTGTGCAATGAGCAGACCTTCATTCCTTTAATGTGCGATGAGCAGACCCTCATTACTTTAATGTGCGATGAGCAGACCCTCATTACTTTAATGTGCAATGAGCAGACCCTCATTCCTTTAATGTGCAATGAGCAGACCCTCATTCCTTTAATGTGCGATGAGCAGACCCTCATTACTTTAATGTGGAATGAGCAGACCCTCATTCCTTTGTGCAATGAGCAGACCCTCATTCCTTTAATGTGCGATGAGCAGAGCCTCATTCCTTTAATGTGCAATGAGCAGACCCTCATTCCTTTAATGTGCAATGAGCAGACCCTCATTCCTTTAATGTGCAATGAGCAGACCCTCATTACTTTAATGTGCAATGAGCAGACCCACATTCCTTTAATGTGCAATGAGCAGACACTCATTCCTTTAATGTGCGATGAGCAGACCCTCATTACTTTAATGTGCGATGAGCAGACCCTCATTCCTTTGTGCAATGAGCAGACCCTCATTACTTTAATGTGCAATGAGCAGACCCTCATTACTTTAATGTGCAATGAGCAGACCCTCATTACTTTAATGTGCAATGAGCAGACCCTCATTCCTTTAATGTGCGATGAGCAGACCCTCATTACTTTAATGTGCGATGAGCAGACCCTCATTCCTTTAATGTGCAATGAGCAGACCCTCATTCCTTTAATGTGTGATGAGCAGACCCACATTCCTTTAATGTGCAATGAGCAGACCCTCATTCCTTTAATGTGCGATGAGCAGACCCTCATTTCTTTAATGTGCAATGAGTAGACCCTCATTCCTTTAATGTGCGATGAGCAGACCCTCATTACTTTAATGTGCAATGAGCAGACCCTCATTCCTTTAATGTGCGATCAGCAGACCCTCATTACTTTAATGTGCAATGAGCAGACCCTCATTCCTTTGTGCAATGAGCAGACCCTCAATCCTTTAATGTGCGATGAGCAGACCCTCATTACTTTAATGTGCGATGAGCAGACCCTCATTTCTTTGTGCAATGAGCAGACCCTCATTCCTTTAATGTGCAATGAGCAGACCCTTATTCCTTTAATGTGCAATGAGCAGACCCTCATTCCTTTAATGTGCGATGAGCAGACCCTCATTACTTTAATGTGCAATGAGCAGACCCTCATTCCTTTGTGCAATAAGCAGACACTCATTACTTTAATGTGCGATGAGCAGACCCTCATTCCTTTAATGTGCAATGAGCAGACCCTCAATTCTTTAATGTGCAATGAGCAGACCCTCATTCCTTTAATGTGCGATGAGCAGACCCTCATTACTTTATTGTGCGATGAGCAGACCCTCATTCCTTTGTGCAATGAGCAGACCCTCATTACTTTAATGTGCAATGAGCAGACCCTCATTACTTTAATGTGCAATGAGCAGACCCTCATTACTTTAATGTGCAATGAGCAGACCCTCATTACTTTAATGTGCAATGAGCAGACCCTCATTCCTTTGTGCAATGAGCAGACCCTCATTCCTTTGTGCAATGAGCAGACCCTCATTCCTTTAATGTGCGATGAGCAGACCCTCATTACTTTAATGTGCAATGAGCAGACCCTCATTCCTTTGTGCAATGAGCAGACCCTCATTCCTTTAATGTGCGATGAGCAGACCCTCATTACTTTAATGTGCGATGAGCAGACCCTCATTCCTTTAATGTGCAATGAGCAGACCCACATTCCTTTAATGTGCAATGAGCAGACCCTCATTCCTTTAATGTGCGATGAAGGCCCTCATTACTTTAATGTGCAATGAGCAGACCCTCATTCCTTTGTGCAATGAGCAGACCCTCATTCCTTTAATGTGCGATGAGCAGACCCTCATTCCTTTAATGTGCAATGAGCAGACCCTCATTCCTTTAATGTGCAATGAGCAGACCCACATTCCTTTAATGTGCGATGAGCAGACCCTCATTACTTTAATGTGCGATGAGCAGACCCTCATTCCTTTGTGCAATGAGCAGACCCTCATTACTTTAATGTGCGATGAGCAGACCCTCAATTCTTTAATGTGCAATGAGCAGACCCTCAATTCTTTAATGTGCAATGAGCAGACCCTCAATTCTTTAATGTGCAATGAGCAGACCCTCATTCCTTTAATGTGCAATGAGCAGACCCTCAATTCTTTAATGTGCAATGAGCAGACCCTCATTCCTTTGTGCAATGAGCAGACCCTCATTACTTTAATGTGCGATGAGCAGACACTCATTACTTTAATGTGCGATGAGGAGACCCTCATTCCTTTAATGTGCAATGAGCAGACCCTCAATTCTTTAATGTGCAATGAGCAGACCCTCATTCCTTTAATGTGCAATGAGCAGACCCTCATTCCTTTAATGTGCGATGAGCAGACCCTCATTCCTTTAATGTGCGATGAGCAGACCCTCATTCCTTTAATGTGCAATGAGCAGACCCTCATTACTTTAATGTGCAATGAGCAGACCCTCAATTCTTTAATGTGCGATGAGCAGACCCTCATTCCTTTAATGTGCGATGAGAAGACCCTCATTCCTTTAATGTGCAATGAGCAGACCCTCATTCCTTTAATGTGCAATGAGCAGACCCTCATTTCTTTAATGTGCAATGAGCAGACCCTCATTCCTTTAATGTGCAATGAGCAGACCCACATTCCTTTAATGTGCAATGAGCAGACCCTCATTCCTTTAATGTGCGATGAGCAGACCCTCATTACTTTAATGTGCGATGAGCAGACCCTCATTCCTTTGTGCAATGAGCAGACCCTCATTACTTTAATGTGCGATGAGCAGACCCTCAATTCTTTAATGTGCAATGAGCAGACCCTCAATTCTTTAATGTGCAATGAGCAGACCCTCAATTCTTTAATGTGCAATGAGCAGACCCTCATTCCTTTAATGTGCAATGAGCAGACCCTCAATTCTTTAATGTGCAATGAGCAGACCCTCATTCCTTTGTGCAATGAGCAGACCCTCATTACTTTAATGTGCGATGAGCAGACCCTCATTACTTTAATGTGCGATGAGCAGACCCTCATTCCTTTAATGTGCAATGAGCAGACCCTCAATTCTTTAATGTGCAATGAGCAGACCCTCATTCCTTTAATGTGCAATGAGCAGACCCTCATTCCTTTAATGTGCGATGAGCAGACCCTCATTCCTTTAATGTGCGATGAGCAGACCCTCATTCCTTTAATGTGCAATGAGCAGACCCTCATTACTTTAATGTGCAATGAGCAGACCCTCAATTCTTTAATGTGCTATGAGCAGACCCTCATTCCTTTAATGTGCGATGAGCAGACCCTCATTACTTTATTGTGCGATGAGCAGACCCTCATTCCTTTGTGCAATGAGCAGACCCTCATTACTTTAATGTGCAATGAGCAGACCCTCATTACTTTAATGTGCAATGAGCAGACCCTCATTACTTTAATGTGCAATGAGCAGATCCTCATTACTTTAATGTGCAATGAGCAGACCCTCATTCCTTTGTGCAATGAGCAGACCCTCATTCCTTTGTGCAATGAGCAGACCCTCATTCCTTTAATGTGCGATGAGCAGACCCTCATTACTTTAATGTGCAATGAGCAGACCCTCATTCCTTTGTGCAATGAGCAGACCCTCATTCCTTTAATGTGCGATGAGCAGACCCTCATTACTTTAATGTGCGATGAGCAGACCCTCATTCCTTTAATGTGCAATGAGCAGACCCTCATTCCTTTAATGTGCAATGAGCAGACCCTCATTCCTTTAATGTGCGATGAAGGCCCTCATTACTTTAATGTGCAATGAGCAGACCCTCATTCCTTTGTGCAATGAGCAGACCCTCATTCCTTTAATGTGCGATGAGCAGACCCTCATTCCTTTAATGTGCAATGAGCAGACCCTCATTCCTTTAATGTGCAATGAGCAGACCCACATTCCTTTAATGTGCGATGAGCAGACCCTCATTACTTTAATGTGCGATGAGCAGACCCTCATTCCTTTGTGCAATGAGCAGACCCTCATTACTTTAATGTGCGATGAGCAGACCCTCAATTCTTTAATGTGCAATGAGCAGACCCTCAATTCTTTAATGTGCAATGAGCAGACCCTCAATTCTTTAATGTGCAATGAGCAGACCCTCATTCCTTTAATGTGCAATGAGCAGACCCTCAATTCTTTAATGTGCAATGAGCAGACCCTCATTCCTTTGTGCAATGAGCAGACCCTCATTACTTTAATGTGCGATGAGCAGACACTCATTACTTTAATGTGAGATGAGCAGACCCTCATTCCTTTAATGTGCAATGAGCAGACCCTCAATTCTTTAATGTGCAATGAGCAGACCCTCATTCCTTTAATGTGCAATGAGCAGACCCTCATTCCTTTAATGTGCGATGAGCAGACCCTCATTCCTTTAATGTGCGATGAGCAGACCCTCATTCCTTTAATGTGCAATGAGCAGACCCTCATTACTTTAATGTGCAATGAGCAGACCCTCAATTCTTTAATGTGCGATGAGCAGACCCTCATTCCTTTAATGTGCGATGAGAAGACCCTCATTCCTTTAATGTGCAATGAGCAGACCCTCATTCCTTTAATGTGCAATGAGCAGACCCTCATTTCTTTAATGTGCAATGAGCAGACCCTCATTCCTTTAATGTGCAATGAGCAGACCCACATTCCTTTAATGTGCAATGAGCAGACCCTCATTCCTTTAATGTGCGATGAGCAGACCCTCATTACTTTAATGTGCGATGAGCAGACCCTCATTCCTTTGTGCAATGAGCAGACCCTCATTACTTTAATGTGCGATGAGCAGACCCTCAATTCTTTAATGTGCAATGAGCAGACCCTCAATTCTTTAATGTGCAATGAGCAGACCCTCAATTCTTTAATGTGCAATGAGCAGACCCTCATTCCTTTAATGTGCAATGAGCAGACCCTCAATTCTTTAATGTGCAATGAGCAGACCCTCATTCCTTTGTGCAATGAGCAGACCCTCATTACTTTAATGTGCGATGAGCAGACCCTCATTACTTTAATGTGCGATGAGCAGACCCTCATTCCTTTAATGTGCAATGAGCAGACCCTCAATTCTTTAATGTGCAATGAGCAGACCCTCATTCCTTTAATGTGCAATGAGCAGACCCTCATTCCTTTAATGTGCGATGAGCAGACCCTCATTCCTTTAATGTGCGATGAGCAGACCCTCATTCCTTTAATGTGCAATGAGCAGACCCTCATTACTTTAATGTGCAATGAGCAGACCCTCAATTCTTTAATGTGCTATGAGCAGACCCTCATTCCTTTAATGTGCGATGAGCAGACCCTCATTCCTTTAATGTGCAATGAGCAGACCCTCATTCCTTTAATGTGCAATGAGCAGATCCTCATTTCTTTAATGTGCAATGAGCAGACCCTCATTCCTTTAATGTGCAATGAGCAGACCCTCATTACTTTAATGTGCGATGAGCAGACCCTCATTCCTTTAATGTGCGATGAAGGCCCTCATTACTTTAATGTGCAATGAGCAGACCCTCATTCCTTTGTGCAATGAGCAGACCCTCATTCCTTTAATGTGCGATGAGCAGACCCTCATTCCTTTAATGTGCAATGAGCAGACCCTCATTCCTTTAATGTGCAATGAGCAGACCCACATTCCTTTAATGTGCGATGAGCAGACCCTCATTACTTTAATGTGCGATGAGCAGACCCTCATTCCTTTGTGCAATGAGCAGACCCTCATTACTTTAATGTGCGATGAGCAGACCCTCAATTCTTTAATGTGCAATGAGCAGACCCTCAATTCTTTAATGTGCAATGAGCAGACCCTCATTCCTTTAATGTGCAATGAGCAGACCCTCAATTCTTTAATGTGCAATGAGCAGACCCTCATTCCTTTGTGCAATGAGCAGACCCTCATTACTTTAATGTGCGATGAGCAGACACTCATTACTTTAATGTGCGATGAGCAGACCCTCATTCCTTTAATGTGCAATGAGCAGACCCTCAATTCTTTAATGTGCAATGAGCAGACCCTCATTCCTTTAATGTGCAATGAGCAGACCCTCATTCCTTTAATGTGCGATGAGCAGACCCTCATTCCTTTAATGTGCGATGAGCAGACCCTCATTCCTTTAATGTGCAATGAGCAGACCCTCATTACTTTAATGTGCAATGAGCAGACCCTCAATTCTTTAATGTGCGATGAGCAGACCCTCATTCCTTTAATGTGCGATGAGAAGACCCTCATTCCTTTAATGTGCAATGAGCAGACCCTCATTCCTTTAATGTGCAATGAGCAGACCCTCATTTCTTTAATGTGCAATGAGCAGACCCTCATTCCTTTAATGTGCAATGAGCAGACCCACATTCCTTTAATGTGCAATGAGCAGACCCTCATTCCTTTAATGTGCGATGAGCAGACCCTCATTACTTTAATGTGCGATGAGCAGACCCTCATTCCTTTGTGCAATGAGCAGACCCTCATTACTTTAATGTGCGATGAGCAGACCCTCAATTCTTTAATGTGCAATGAGCAGACCCTCAATTCTTTAATGTGCAATGAGCAGACCCTCAATTCTTTAATGTGCAATGAGCAGACCCTCATTCCTTTAATGTGCAATGAGCAGACCCTCAATTCTTTAATGTGCAATGAGCAGACCCTCATTCCTTTGTGCAATGAGCAGACCCTCATTACTTTAATGTGCGATGAGCAGACCCTCATTACTTTAATGTGCGATGAGCAGACCCTCATTCCTTTAATGTGCAATGAGCAGACCCTCAATTCTTTAATGTGCAATGAGCAGACCCTCATTCCTTTAATGTGCAATGAGCAGACCCTCATTCCTTTAATGTGCGATGAGCAGACCCTCATTCCTTTAATGTGCGATGAGCAGACCCTCATTCCTTTAATGTGCAATGAGCAGACCCTCATTACTTTAATGTGCAATGAGCAGACCCTCAATTCTTTAATGTGCTATGAGCAGACCCTCATTCCTTTAATGTGCGATGAGCAGACCCTCATTCCTTTAATGTGCAATGAGCAGACCCTCATTCCTTTAATGTGCAATGAGCAGACCCTCATTTCTTTAATGTGCAATGAGCAGACCCTCATTCCTTTAATGTGCAATGAGCAGACCCTCATTACTTTAATGTGCGATGAGCAGACCCTCATTCCTTTAATGTGCAATGAGCAGACCCTCATTACTTTAATGTGCGATGAGAAGACCCTCAGTACTTTAATGTGCAATGAGCAGACCCTCATTACTTTAATGTGCGATGAGCAGACCCTCATTCCTTTAATGCGCAATGAGCAGACCCTCATTCCTTTAATGTGCAATGAGCAGACCCTCATTACTTTAATGTGCAATGAGCAGACCCTCATTCCTTTAATGTGCAATGAGCAGACCCTCATTCCTTTAATGTGCAATGAGCAGACCCTCATTACTTTAATGTGCGATGAGAAGACCCTCAGTACTTTAATGTGCAATGAGCAGATCCTCATTACTTTAATGTGCGATGAGCAGACCCTCATTACTTTAATGTGCGATGAGCAGACCCTCAATTCTTTAATGTGCAATCAGCAGACCCTCATTTCTTCAGTTGAGCGTAGTCTTTCTCGCTTCTTCTTATTTTTTACGTTACTTAGGGTTGAGAAGCTTAATTCACATAAATAAGATGTAGAAAAAAAACTTTTTAGATAATATTGGATATTCTTTTTGTATTGAAATCCAAAATGTATCAATGGGTACCGTCAAATGTTTTATTTTGAGCCCTCCATCACTAGAAATGATGGCCAATTCTTCTTGACATAACTCTAATATTAGAAAGAACATTTATGAAGGAGTTTCGAATTTATTCGCACTTTCGCGGCCCACTTAATAGGATCTCACGGCATACTAGTGGTTGAGAATCACATTTAGATGAATTGTAGGCCGAATCAATTATTGACAGATTCGCGAAATCATCTAGCGAACACAAACGATTGCTCTCAATATAATGGGCTGCATGTTCTATTGTGATTTTGAACTGTCTTTTACAGTGTAAGCTGCGTAGTAACCTATTTCAAAAATATCAACCAATTACTTAACATTAAAATAAATAAATTATAACATCCTCTATCTACGGCCAGTTATATAGTGATTTTCTAAGCATAACTTAGATGTGGCACAAGGCCGAAGGTATGAGGTGCCCAGTGAAGACCGAACTCACTATTCAGTCATAATTGATTTAGTGATACAGGCTTGATAATCATCACACAACGTTGAAGTGTCCAAATTTGTAAGCGAAGCTTATATGTAGCTCAAGGTCGAAAGTATGGGGCACCTAATGAGGATCGAACTCACTTTTCAGCCATAACTGATCTAGCAAGACAAGCTTGCTAATTATTACAACACGCCGAGGTACCCAACTATTTATAATATCGTTATTTTCTAAGTGTAGCTTAGATGTGGCACAAGGCCGAAAGTATGGAGCACTTAGTGAAGATCGAACACACAATTCGGTCGTAACTGATCTAGCAAGACAAGCTTGTTAAACATTACACCACTCTGAAGCACCCCTACTACCAGTAATATGTACGGTACATGTACACAGTAATTTACTAAAAACACACACTTTTTTCCACATAATATATAATTGTAGCCTTTTTTTAATGTATTTTTTAAAATTTTATTTATTCGTTATGAAAATTAAATGATAACATTTTGGTTTTCGGTGGGATCCTTTGTTTCCTGGCAAGCAATATTTGTAGACTCAGTCTACCACTGTAAGCAATGAATATTTTTCTTTGAAAAAATTGTAAGGAAACTTTTTTCACCCCTTTTTCAGGAATATAATTTTCGAACACCATGGGCAAGTTACTATTGACCGCAGCCTCCTGTAATTTGCCAAAACTTACACTCACATGGCCAAAGGAGAAACAAACAAACAAAATTCCATTTCTCCGAAGAAGACTAAACTTCGGCACACAAAGAACTGGGGTAACAACGTCCAGTTAAAGTCATCAGAGCCAGAATTCTTCCGTTTGTCGATTCAACAATTCATTGGTCATTTTTTTTATCTTGAAAGTTTTATGATTAAAAAACAACAACAAAATAACACTAAAAATTGACTCGCGACAATTTTTAAAACTAATTTCTTGGACCTGTAACATCTTATGTAACCATTGGCTGACTTTTCTTGTTTATACGCAGATTTGATTATTAAATGTTCCTCAATTTTTGTCATTTGATATACTAATTTCTTTTGTTTGTCTTTATTTCTGTCCGGTATTATTTTTTATCAACTTCATTATACTAATGGTGTGCTCAGACGGATGCGTATACAAAACCGGTCGGGGTCACCAGTTAATGGAGTTCGTAAAAAGAGAGGAAATATATTGTTCTTCGCTCTCCAAGGTTCACTATAGGCATCAGTATATCCGTGATATACTAACACCTTAACATAGCCGAAGGAAAGACTAGAATAATAATAAAAAAATAATTCCAATA
Source organism: Acanthosepion esculentum (assembly GCA_964036315.1). NCBI lineage: Eukaryota > Metazoa > Mollusca > Cephalopoda > Sepiida > Sepiidae > Acanthosepion > Acanthosepion esculentum. The sequence continues at coordinate 73,611,777 of OZ038500.1, read as the reverse complement.
ATGAGTTATACGTGAAAGCATTTTATTTACAACACTAACCTTGGGAAATATAAGTCATACTAAGATGCAAAACATTTTTCTCGGGTTCACAGGCCGGTAGACGTAATAAGCATAGTTTTAAACGTGATCCATCTACTCAAATACGGGTTTTCACCAAAAATAATGATGGAAAATGTCGAATTAAAAATAAATCCATTCATTCTTTAGAAAATGCTTTGTTTACGTTTCGGCTAAGAAACAGGGCTTTGAGAACAACTGAACGACAGGATGTGCATTCCTTAAAAGGGTAAATAGAACCTCACTGGATTGTGATGCTCTCCGTAGCCGAGCGGACTAAACACACTGGGTCAGACGATGTTTTCTCCAACAAAGGCGGACACAGGTTCAAATCCTGCTAGTGGGCACATTTCCTTTAGTATTTTTTCTCGAATGTGCAGACTAGTAGACATAATAAGCACCGTTTAACAAAACGGAGCGTCTACTCAAATACGGCTATCCATAAAAAATAACGTTTAAAGTGATAACATAAAGAGTGCGACGGGTAAATTGCCGCCATTTTATATTTTTAATTTCGCGCATGCGTGTTGTTCGTTTTTGATTTTGTCGACTGCACAGTATAGTAGGGTCAGTTGGTTACCGTCTATGAGAAAAAGAGCACTATAACGTAATTCGCTCTGCCAGAAATTTAGAAACGGTATGCTGTACTGCTTGGCATTTGCGCTGGAAGCTATAATACAAACATTTCCGAGTGTTTGGGTGTCAATCTGAGAACAGCGCAGAGGATTCGGAAAGAGTTGGATGGTCTAATGGTGATTAGGAACGTGTTTGGAGTGATCACTAGTGATGGCGACGTTATGTCTCCATTTTCCCACAGTGCCTCAGAATCAACACGGAGACCTACATCAAATGATTTGAGGAGGTAGTGCTGCCCTGGGTCAAGAGAGTGGCTGCTGGAAAACCCTATGTCTGGCAACAAGCTTCCTCACCATTCCACACAAGCAGGAGAAACCTGTCTTGGCTGTCAGATAATTTCTGCGAGCTTATACACCCCTTCTATCTGGCCACCTAACTCGCCAGACTGCAAGCCCTTGATTATTATATGTGGGGCGCAGTTGAGTGAGAGACCAACAAAATTCCTTGTAATACCAAGGATGAACTGAAAGTAAGTATTATCGCAGCACTCACCAACTTAAACAAGGAGGACGACCAGAAGACATGCAGGAGATTCCGAAGTTATCTGGAGGCGGTGGCTGAAGCCAATGGCAATTTTATTGAATAAATTTACTCTTTAGTATTAGTATTTTCAAAATATTTTAGTATTTAAGGTATTAGTATTTTCAAAATATTTTAGTATTTAAGGTATTAGTATTTTCAAAATATTTTAGTATTTAAGGTATTTTTGTGTAATTTTGGTCAATGTATCTGTTAAAATGTGATGCCAATGTTATTTTAAGTTTTGCGTAATTTAGACGACAATTTATCCATCACACACTCTCTCTCTCTTTCTCTCTCTCTCTCTCTCTATATATATATATATATATATATATATATAAATTTTTGAGGATATTTGGTTTGATGGATGGAGGTGGAATGGAATTATTTTATGCACAGAGTTAGGGATTATGTCGATGGTTTAATCAACATGGACGTTTGTAAATAAATTTTCAACGTCAAGTGATGTTAAAATACCTTGGTTTTAGTCGTATAGTTTTCAGAAAACTACAAACCTCCAAGTCTATCAAACCATTGACATAAAAATAACTCTGGGCATAAAAATAATTCCATTCTACCTCCATCCATCAAATCAAATATCCTCAAAAAATTATTGCATGCCTGCACAACTTTATATATATATATATATATATGTGTGTGTGTGTGTGTGTGTGTGTGTGTGTGTGTGTGTGTGTGTGTGTGTGTGTGTGTGTGCGTGCGTGCGTGTGTGTGTAAAAATTTCAGATAGCGTATCTCTGTAAAGGAACAATATGAATAAAAATAAAAGGAAAACTTAACTTAGCCAACGTGTTTCCTCCTCTGAGGAACTTTATCAAGGCAAATGCATCTGCCTTGATAAAGTTCCCTCAGAAAAAGAAACACATTGGCTAAGACAAGCTTTCCTTTTGTCTTAATTCATATATATATATATATATATATATATATATATATATATATATATTTATATATATAAGCAAGCAGTATACGGGTGGTTGGTATGTATTTTATGACTGATTTTTGTTTTGTTTGTAATGTTAATTAATAACTAAGAATCTCTAATAATTAAAAAAAAATCATGTTAATTGTTCTTATGCTTCCCACCAAAAGAAATGTAAGACATTTTTTTTTCTTTTCTTTTTTTAATCAATTCATCTCAAGCAAAGCGACAATACCATTAAGGGGCAATGGGATACTGGGAATCAAAGAGAATTGTAACGTTAGAGAGCTATGGTAGAAAGACTTATTCTCCCATATGCATTTCCCCTGTTATGGGCATTATTATATTCGTGATATGATAACACCGTAGTTCACGGACAGAACGGTGTGGCTGAAAGGGAAAGGAATGATGGTGTTTTGCAGGAGACAGAAAAAAAGCGCCTGTTGACGTTTCGATTTGACTGCAAAAAGAGAGCGAGCCTTTCAACGATTGCACTGCCTGTAGTTTTATTCAGGGGAGGTAATCTCAGAGGTTAATAAACAGAAGAGGTTGGAAACAATGATAATATCTAATAAGGTGTCAATAAATGGGTAGTGAATAAAAACAAGTTTTTCAAACAAAACATGACCTCGAAGAAATAAAACTAAAGAAAAATGTCCATCGGTGTCTTCAAGTGAAATGCTTTAACCAAATCAAAAATATTTCCATCTCTTGCAAATCTTCTCAAATAAATAAACGGCAAATTCTTTCTGTCTATCCGTGTGTCTGAAGCCCGTCTAACGAAGTTGGATGACAGCTAAACTGTGGGAGGATATGGCAAGTAACACTTCAGTAGTATCAGTCAACACAAGAGGCGACGCCAGCTGCTTGATGTACAACATGCAAACTTTCTGCATTCGAACTATGCTGCCGTTCTGGGACGACGTCCTGACTTCCATCAACCGAGTACAGAAGAGACGTCAGTGCTCTAGAATGAACTTCAATGAAGCTCAAGCTGACATTCAAAGTCTGCAACAATCTGTTATGAGTGAACAGGATTCTCTCTGTAAAAATTCAATTGTAAAAAGTAAGGAAAAATGCTTACAATGGGGTATTAACGTTGGTCATGAGATAAGGGTGCGTCGTAAAAAAAAAAAAAAAACAATGTCGGAAAAGGAGACGAAAGATGATCCTCTAAATATGAGAGAAGAAATGGAAAGATTTACTGGGCAGGTGGAATACAGAACTGAAAGATCACTTTACATGGTTGAGTCAGTTACATGAGCAATTTGGGTTCCTCTTGGATATTGAAAGCCTCATTGACTCGAACGAAGACACGGTCGGAAAATGCAAAGTAGCTGCTGCACCATACGAGGGTAATTTTGATGGAATAGAACTCGGTCACGAAATTACAGACTGTCGAATGTTAATACAAAAAAGAAAAGACAGTGCTTTCGTTAAACCAAAAGCCCCCATCGAGCTTTTAAACTTGACAATATCTTACAGCGATGATGTGTTCCGCAATTTACAAATAGCATTGCACATGCTGTTGGCTGTTGCTGTCTCTGTGAGCGCTCTTTCAGCAAACTAAAATTAATTAAAATCTATTTCCAAAGGTCAATGGGTCAGGGACGCCTGAGCAATTTGGACTTATAAATGTGGATGGCGTTATTGATAAATTATTGACCACCAAGCCTGGTCGAATGTTGCGGCTTTATGAATTCAAATAGATGAAATGAATTGCTCTAGTCTTGGCATCTTTTAATTCAGGTTTTGTCAATGCACAGTGCATGTTGGTGGTGGTGGCGGATCAGATAAAAACTTTATTCAACTGAGAATACAAGGTTCGCGTATCGTATAGTGTCCTTTTATAGTCCCAGTAAACAGAAATAACTCTATCAAAGAAAAAAGTAACGAAACAAGGGGAGACCACTCTTGATTATTCATAACAATGATATCATTGTATTAGAATTGTATTTAAATAATTTTTCAGATCATTTGTATTTATGCGAAAAGGCAGTTATATTTAAATTCTTGCCTAGTTTCTGAAGTATTTCTATTTGTTTTTTGTATTTTTTGGAATCTGGAAGAAAATTTACTTGCATTTATATGTGTATTTCCAATTATATCGCGTCAATAATCGCGAGAAGTATTTGCATTTGAATTTCTAAAAAATTATTATTTGATCCATCCCGGCTTGTTGGCCGCTGGTTGTGGTAGTGGGCACCGAGTCGAGCTCTTTGCCCCTTTGGACCAAGACCTCGGCACGCCACTGACCTGATACAAAGAACAATCGAAAAAAAAACAACAAAAAAAACAATAAAACATTCTATATGTTAAATTATTGATTGTAATAACAAATGTACGCAGGTGTAGGCTTTAAGAAAGCTTTATTCAACTGAGAATACAAGGTTCGCATATCGTATAGTGTCCTTTTATAGTCCCAGTAAACAGAAATAGCTCTATCAAAGAAAAAAGTAACGAAACAAGGGGAGACCACTCTTGATTATTCATAACAATGATATCATTGAAATAAATTTAATTTTTTAACAATTTATATATTGTTTTCACGAACAACACTTCATTTGTCAAAAGGGGAGACATTGCCCTTAAACGTAATTTATTACTATGAACTGAATGCATATTATAATTTTCAAATGTGAAAGTAATTCCAAAAAAAAAGAAAAGAAATAGCAATTGTCTGCTTTGTGAAATTCATATTTATTAAAATAATATAAAGTATGGGAACATAGTTTCATTTTTTTCTAGGTATTTTTTTTCAAAATAAATAATTATATTTTTATTATACGAATTTGTTTCTTCCTCACATCTATTTCAAAATACGTAACGGGGGCATTTCAGAATGCATCTATTTATTCATTTATCAACAAGTCATGTGACACAATTTTCCAGCTATACAGATTACGTTTTACAATGACACACCCACATAACCTCTTCACCTATCAAGAAGTTGCCAAACATTTTAGATATTTCTTTATAAAAAAAAACCCTCTAATTTAGTGTAATGTATAACTATATGTTGTGTTATGCATATTTAAATTTATTTAATAATGTTGTTATAATGTGTTATAAGTTTAGTATATTTCACACACATAATAGTTGGAATATAATATTCAAATGTTTATATATGCAGATTAATATAGGAATGTCTATCGAAAGCAAATACTGAATTTTCTATTTAAAATACCATAAAAACAGAAAAAACGACCCTAGCCCAAGAACCTCTTGTCTAATTTTAATTATTCTAGTCTACTTGAAGGAAGTGGGTCTATACAACAAGTACTAGAGGCATAACTAGAAAGAAGTGTAACCAACAACACAAAGGATGGTTAAAAAAGGGCAATAAACCAAAGATTTCATACGCAAATCAAAAGCCACCCGAAATGAGAAACAGGGGATCAACACATGCATATAGCTAAAACTGAGCTCCAACTGTACGGAAAACAAATGACAAAAGAAAATCACGATAGGAAAATCATCCGTACACCACAAACACCTATTACAGCCACTTGGAACTGTAGAACAAAGTACGAATGCCCACTAAACACTATCTGCCAAGAAAATAATGTTGGGTAAAGCGGGACACAAAGTAACACCTTTTTTCAAATTACCATACCGACCATATAATTAAAGACAAACACGGTTACTTAAGCTGTACATGAACATTAGAGTTAAGTGAATACTCTGATGAGGAGCCATTCCAGACTTCTTAATGTCTTCAATTTAATTACAAAATTAAATTCGAAGCTTTTAACTTCTATTTTTGAAACATGCTTATTACTGTGTAGCGAAAAAGCCATATTTTAAATCAGTTAATTTATAATATTAATGCTCTGTAAATTTACATTGAGCACTATTGTGTAAAAATAAAAATATCTATCAGAACACCGGATTATATATCTTACTGTTCTTTCTTCATATATATATATATATATATATATATATATATATATATATATAGAGAGAGAGAGAGAGAGAGAGAGAGAGAGAGAGAGAGAATATTAGTGGTAAATATACATATACATATGCAATTATATATACACATACATATATCTATAAAAATAATTCCAAGAGGATATGATCCAGGTAGAACTCAATGTCCAGGACAGAGTAAGGATATAATAAAAAGATTTGAACACTATATATATATATATATATATATATATATATATATATATATATATATATATATATATATATATATATATATATATATATGGGGGAAAATATGTGACAAAGTAGTAAAAGGTTTTGTGTGACGCGTTTCGTCCTTTAGGACTTCATCAGACTAAATATGTTATTTTGGTGTAGCGGACCGTGGGTTTACGTGTTGTTAAATTAGGAACACGCGCGTTTATTCCTGCTAGAAGAAAGTCCACATGAACAAGAACATGGCGGACTCGGAGATTGAATCCACCATAAAGAAGTGTAAAGAAAACCGATATATAAATATATGTATTAAACAACAAAATTTACAGTGAACATAGACATTAACATTTGTGTTTGTGTTTGAACGTAAAGAGTTTGTATTTTGGTGAATGTTCTTACGTACGTGTATGCGTGTATAATGTTCATGGCGTCTCCCACAAATGGGAAGACGCAATCTTCTGCGAGAGCTTACATTGTAGATGTGTTCACTGAAAATGAAGAAATGAAAAAGATTATTTATTTCTGTGTTAACAGAAAATGTGGTACAAGGCCGAAGTGGGGAATGGGGAAAAGGTCGGTCTTCTGTCTTAACTTTTAAACTTAGCGAGCCACAAACGCTGACCCAATCATACTAACAATATTTCTTGCACCAAAACAACACATTCTTACTTACCTTTCTTACCACACCCACCATAATACCTCAATGACTCTATGAAAATACTAACTAGACCCCATATGTACAATTTATCGTCTTTGGGGGGAGGGGAATAAAATAACAATTTAATTTTTTTTTAAATAACCCCATGAGTAATTACAATATGAGACAAATAACTATTTACAAGAAACTAAACAAAATCGTGTTAGTAATAAAAAGCCCACAATCACTAAATGTGGCAGGAACATCAGTTAACCGGGCGAAATTAATGCGGGGTTATAAAAAATTAAAAACATTCATTATCCCAAGCACTCACACAGACATGCACTCATTCAGACACAACAACAGATACGAAAAATCACACCCGAAACGAAAAACGCCCCGCATCCACCAGAGAACTGACGTCACTGACCACCTAACGAGGGAGGGGAGGGGATGGGGAATTAAACTTAAAGAAAAATAGGGACAGAAATAAAAGGGGCCAATGAGCATACATACCCTAGCTAAGTTTACTGGAAAATGAAACTAAAGAATCAAAAACAAAACCTAAGCTAACCTAATTTTGGGATGGGTTGCCCTTGTTCAACCCAGCTAAAGCAATATTCTGATGCCTAACCGGCATCAAAGTGCCACTCGAGTTCAGCCCCTTTCACACGACACAAGCGCGCAAGATTCACCCACCTTTCGCCGAATTCAGATGAAGAGAGTCGCCGCCTTTCCGACCTAATCTTGACTTTAAGTTGATGCTTAAAGTACAAGATAAGCTGGGAAGAGGTAAACTTCTCGCCTCCATAGAATCCCTTCTGACGTGTCGTCCAAATCACGACTCTCATAACACCTAGCAAGCATAAGAACACATAGTGTTCAGCCCTCGTCAACGGCGAAGCCACATTGCTACAAACAGAAGCGGCCTCAAGGACAAAGAACTTTCCAGACAGCATGCGAACCATGAGGCCTTCAAAATACCTGCACAGCCGTGCTACCACCGTGCAATGGTAAAAGGCGTGACCAATGGTCTCGACTTCCCCACTACAGCGGCGGCAGTTTGGATATTTCTCCAAGCCCGCTAAGTAAAGTCTTTTGGCGACCCAGACGGCTCCACGCATCACCAGACAGGTGAGTGATGCCTCATTGTTATTGAGGCATTTCAACCCGGGCGCCCAAGGCCATATCGAGCGAGTCTCCTGCTTCGTAAGACCGAGCTCGTCAATCAAATCATCACGAACGGCCCCCCTAACTAACACCTGTTATAATGCCTTACGAGACAACGTCTGAACGTTGGAGAGGCCATCCAACGCCCGTAAGAGAAGTTTCAGGGCACGACGGCATTCACGATAGAAGGAGCACTCGACTTTGGGTAAACGGTGAGCCTCCTCCTCGGCCGAGTGCACACTTCTCAGGGATGGGAAACTCTTACGGGCGTCTTCCTTCCAGAAGGCGACCACCTCATCTGGTTCGCGACACATTCGGTCCAGGAATCCGATGCGAAGCATATATTGACGAATCTCAATGCTAGGCATACCTAGACCGCCTTTAGATGGATGAAGGCAACAGATCTCCCGAGAGACTCTGGCGGCCTTCCCTCCCCACAAGAAGGAGAACAAGAGCTGCACTAACGCTAGTAAAGTGTCAGACGGAAGTGGAAGCACAGAGAGTCGGTAAAGGAGAATCGGGTAGAAGTGTAAAACACATACTTCCGCCCTCCCCTTTAAGGAAATATTCCTCCGAGACCACAAATTAATTGCGATCTCGGCCTTCCCTTGCACCTCCGACAAATTCAAATCCAACTGGAGATCAGGACCGAACCAGACGCCGAGAATCTTGACCGGCCCATCCGTCCAGAGGAAAGGTCCGGGAAGAGAAACTCCCTTCCACGCATCCAACCGCAAGCCAACAGACTTATCGCGGTTGATCTTGGCCGCTGTCACCATCTCATAACCACTGATTTCTTTGCTGACTTTGTTAATCTCGGCCCTGCTCGACACAAGAACCGAAACGTCATCAGCATAGGCGGAATACCTGGGCGCGTTGGTAGCGCCAGGTAGGGAAATTCCGCGCAGGACCGGATTCGTCTTTAACTTGCGAAGGAAAGGTTCCAACGCAAGAACGTACAGCAAAGGCGAAAGCGGACAACCTTGACGAATGGAGCGAGACAATACGAAAGGCTCCGATCGTACTCCATTCACTTCCACCAGCGCACCGGGGATCGCATACAGAAGTCGGATCTAGGTGCGAAAGTACGACCCGAAACCAGCCGCCGAAAGAACAGCCTCCAAAAACCGATGGTCAACCCTATCGAATGCCTTGGACTGATCTAAATTGATCAGCGCTGCTTCACTGTCGACTTGCTCGATGATCAAGCGCACCATATGAAGGTTGTCCTGAATAGTCCTGCCCTTCACAGCACAAGTCTGTTCGGAGCCAATCAGACTAGAGATGACAACCTGCAAACGGTTCGCTAAGACCTTAGCCAAAATCATTAACTCTGTGTTTAGCATAGTTAAAGGGCGAAAGTTATCTAACCCATCCCCACCATTTTTGTCCTTACGTAACAACTTGATTACGCCCCTGGTGAAGCGTTGGGGTATAGACCCCTGCTTCAACCAGTTGCCGAAAATCAGTGTCAGCAAGGGAACAAAAACGATCGACTGCCTCAAGTACACTTCGTACGGAAGACCATCTAATCCTGGAGATTTGTCCAGGCCAACCTGTTTCAGCGCATCCCAGATTTCCGACTCTGTAATGGGATCCTCGCACCTAGCCGCTTCAGCTGCCTCAAGGCAGGGAAAGTCAGCTAAATAGGCGCCGAACTGAGCAGGGCTCAGACCGGGCTCCCTGGTGAAAAGTTCCTGAAAGTACTCATGAAAAGCCTCACATATGCCCTCGTTTGTGGTCACGGTCCGCTTATCCGGCAATGTGACGCATGCGATATGTCGCCGAGTTGCATTCCGAACCTCCTCTGCACGCAATTCAGCGGCCATATTCGTTGCCTCAGGAGACATTCTTTTTAACCTAGCCCTAACTACCAGAGCTTGTATCCTTCTTGATAAGCAAGGAGGCCAACTCCGCCTTAGCTAATGCTACGTCCCCACTATCACGGGATTTAACCGCCCGATCAACTTTTTGCTCACAAGCCGTTTGCGCCGCTAATCTATCTAGATTGGAGCCAACGACTATAATCAGCAAACATTCTAATTTTGGATTTACGATTATCCCACCAGGCATTTCCCACCACAGCCCCCGTCAGCTCCCTTTGTATCATTAGTAGCAGCTGGTCCCGGAAATCTCGCTCCCCAAATAATGAGCAGTTCAATTTCCAGTAACCAGCCATCTTAACCTTAGGCTTATCTAAGTTTACCCGGACCCGGATTAGCCTATGATCCGAATAAACTATATAATGGAAACTTGGACACCCTAAGAGCCCTACATCGACTCTCCTAACTAAGAGTCGGTCCAGGTAGCTGGAAAGCACCTGAGTACCGGAGCTGCCACTATTAGTCCAAGTCCACACTACCTCCCGAGGGTGTTCATTTCGGTACTTATCGACAAGATCAAGCCTGTCGATAAAGTCACGAAATGGTTTCACGTCCGGGTTGTTAGTACCCTATTTTGACCCTATACGATCTATATCGGGGTCAAGGACGGCATTCCAATACCCCGCTAAAACTACCCGACGAGATGACGCCAAGAACGGCTCGATCTGCCGAAACAAAGCAGGCCGCTCAAAATGCTTATTGGGCGCATAAACCCCAATGAGACGTAGAGCCTTATCTTTTATGGTAACATCCAGCACGCAAAGTCTGCCCGTCGGATCAGCGAAGACAAGAGCACACACAGCCTCTCGAGCGTCCATCATAACATGCTGAAAAGAGGGAAAAACCCCTAGACAGAATGCTGTCATGATCGCGAGAAGAAAAACGGGTCTCTTGCACACAACATACATCCACCACGAGACGCTGAAGGTCACGATAGAGCCTCGTCCGTCAAGACTCGGACCTCATGCCTCGGACATTCAGACTAGCTAACCAGAGAGACATTATCAGACCGATTAGGGTTGCTCTGCTGGCCTAAACATGGTCGGGGACAGGATATCGACTGCCTCCCCCATAGACCCATGGCCCATTTCAGTCTTGATGGTACCGTCATGGGAGAGACCGCCGATATCCCAAGGGAAGGTCAACTTTAGTGCTCTATAGAGGGAGGGGTGAACGAATATAGGGACCCTCCCAGCACAAAATTTTAAGGCGTCATTTTAAAAGAGGCTATTGCCTCATTTAACATCGCCCAACATTGACGCGCTCCTGTGCCAGTTCTTATTACTGTCAAAACCTGTTGGGCTTTAGGGAAGTTTTTCGGGTCCTCAATGTCTCTATCAGCATATTGCTTTATGGAGAGTAGGTATTTGAGATCTTTAATCCTATTTCCATAATCCCTGGCTTACTCGGCTTGGGTCGGGTGTGACACTATGAGTTGGATATATGCGCACGCGTGTGTGTGTGTGCGCCCCCACGTCTGTGTGTGTGTATATATACACCCCCACATCTGTGTGTGCGTGCGCGCGCACACATATGTGCGAGAAGATTAGTTAGATTTGACCTGGGCATCAAACTTCAAGACCAAATGATTAGATTAGGAATCTAGATAAAAACATGTTTTGGACATATGGCGAAAAGGGTAGATAAGTGTTAAGTACTTGTCAAAATACGAAGATAGGAAAAAGACCGGATCTGGTCAAAACTTAAAAGGGTCTGAATTTAATGTCCCTGAATCGGAGTCAGCTAGGCTAAGAAATATTTTTATGTCCACTTTCTTCAAAGGGAGAAATGGACATGAAAAAGTTATGGGTTTATTCGTGGGTGTCCCTTGTCCGGAAATGCTGAAAGAGGATTCTGCATATATACGGGAGCGCCTTGGGCCACGGAGTTAGTTAGACTTAGTTTAGGTTCGAGGAAGGTTGATTTAGGCCGGAGCACGTAACATCGAAGAGCGACCCATTAGCAGCCGGACATTGTTAGTTAAGATATATATTTTTTTTGCCAGCCGAGAGTCAGCCCGGAGTTGGTCGTCTACAAAAAGGTCACACGCCTTCCCTCCTCTTTTCGTCCTACCCAAGTTTGTAGTTGTGTTTTTGTTTTACCTGTGAGCCTGACTCTCGCTCGATCCGCCGCACAGAAATTCTACGACGTGGGGTCTATATCTTTGTGCAACGAGTTGCAGAGGTGGGTAGTCTCACACGGGGAAATACGGCAGATGTCTTTTCCAGTATTGAATATGTGTTTTGGTAGTTTCTTTCTTTTGTCATTTAAGTCCTGATTTGGACTCCTCTGTCTCTTGTTGACGGGAGGGGGCATTTCAGGAGTATTAAGAGGTGGTTTAAGGGGTGAAGGACTGGGAGAGGGACGTGGAGTAAAGTTTTGTCAGAAAGGGCTGGGGTCTCTACTGAGAGGGATTGTGGAGTGGGAAGAAGTGGAGGGAGTGCCTTTTGGACTTGTAGGTGCCTTGAGGGGAGATGATGGTTTGGAGGTCAGTTTTTGAGAGGATGTTGAGGTAGTAGCATTTTTCATAGTGGAGGTCTGAGGGGCAGAGGTGGTACCAGAAGAGGCCTTTTTAGATTTAGGGGCGCATCTAATTTTTCTTTTAGTTTTTTTAATTTTTTCTGTCTTCTCATAACGGGGATCGTATTTTTTTTGAGATCCTGAAGCGAGGTTTCCGAGGCCGGGGCGTCGCCCTTACTGTTGACAATGGGACAAGCTAAGACCAGCTATGACTAGCTTAGACCAGCTCTGACCAGCTTGGACAAGCTATGACCAGCCAAGACCAGCGGCCAGGGTAAAAACACTCGGGCCCCCACGTTAAAAACCGACCTTGTGTCACAACCTGACTCAGTGGGGGGTCAAGTAAATACCTGGATCAGGGTGTAGTATCTGTTCTCAGATCGCTAGTTTTGTCGGCCTTTTGGCTGGGAGCGTCACTTGGTACTTACCCGGTGTAGGGATTCGTCCCTGCGCTGGTAGTATCATGGCTACGACTGGCTTGGACCGGCTCCGGCCTGGACCAGCTATGACAAGCCAAGACTAGCTATGACCAGCTCTGACCAGCTTGGACAAGCTTAGACCAACTTGGACAAGCTATGACCAGCCAAGACCAGCAGCCCGGGTGAAAACACTCGGGTCTCCACGTCACCAGGTCACTCCCGTAAATAACCCTCTTCACCCCCACCCCCCAACGCCAGAAACTGGGAAAGGCTGGTTTGCTCTTCCCTAACTTGCTTTAATCCCTGACTGACCTACATAAAAAAAAACTGTAGCTGTAAAGTTGCTTCCCTGTGCCTTATCTATAAATACTTTGATAGCAATTTTTCTCCTCGTTTTGTATCAAAATGAATTTCGCGTCCGCTCGCTAGTTTTTTTTCTCAGCCGACCGCCTAATTTCTATGAAGGCAAGGTTTTCATTGGTTCAAAAACAATTTCACATTTCTTGTGATTTTTTTTTTTTCCTTATTCTTCCTCGGCTCACTGGTTAATTTCTGTGAAAGACAAAAACCTTACATAGGCTCGCGAATTTCTTTCTTTCTTCTTCCTCAGTCCTCATTTGAAGGGAATGGGTGAAGGAAGTTATTATTATTTCGCACTCACTACAAACCAAACTATTATCGTGCACTCGAACCTTTTAGTGACAGAAAACTAAAAAAAAAAAAAAAAAAAGCATAAAATTAGTAATGTGGGTCGCTAATGGTGTTGGTAAGAAATTATCAGAAGGTTTTTGTCGAAGGTTGCGTTTTGAGATTTAACACTCCACATTCAATTTGCAAAGAAATCACAGAAAAGAACAACAAGAGATTATTGAATGATCAACAAGTAAAATGTATATTGAAACAAATATATATACAATGACAATAAAGATTAAGTCGTAAAAAGTGATTTCCCTTGTACAGTGTGGAAAATACAAGTGTATGTTGTAAGGACTTTCTTTGTTGATATTTGTTTAGTGTTTAAGAATGTTAGATGTTTGAATTTGAAAGTTAGATGTTTGTGCAGAAGAATGTTAAAGTTCTGAATAGTTCATTTGGCTTTGATAACAGACAGTTCACTGTGTGTGTGAATGTAGTTAATGTCTGTGTGTGTGTTTGAGTAGAAGGTGGAGAATACACGTACGTGTTTATATGGTTGTGAAATTTTATAATCTACTAAAGTTTCTTCCTTAAATTTCTGCTTTATATACAAGTAAAATAGGCTCCAAGAATGAGCGCGGGTAGAATATTGAAGAAAGTTTCAATTTATGTGATTGGCCAAAAATCGACCAATTGTTGATTTTTTTACTATAGCAAGTTTGGTGAAACAAAACACGAGAAATTTTTATGTGGCTCGTGCGATGCGTAAATTGTCTTTACGAAAAGTACTGTTTATTTATTGTCCAATTACTGTTGAGTAATTTGTGGGCGTGGTGTGTGTAGGCGTCACTACAGTATAAAAAACAAATCTAAAAACCGGGAAGTATTTTTTTTTTAAAGCTTAGTTTCCTAATTTTAAAACCGGTAATAAAATGTCAAATAATATATTTATATTTTGCAAAGTGTTTGAAAATTTCTTTCCAAAGAAAATAATAAACATATATTTAAAAATATAAAATTTAGGAACATCCAAAATTCGATAGTGTGTGTCTGTAGTGTAGTGATTATCCGCGAATTAAATAAAAGTGGAATTAACTGAACTGAAAAATACTTTTAGAAACTAAAAGAAAAAAAATCCAGTATAAAGTTCATTTGTTAATGAATAAATGCTGAAAATTTCAATGAAATCGGGTAATTCTCTGATTTTTGATAATTTTAAAAAATCAATGAGGAGCGTTTTTTCGCGTGTCAAAAGCGCACATTATTTCGGCAGTGCCTACAAATATGTATTTCATCTTTTACTTCGGCCAACCGAATAGTAAGTTTATTTAAAATATTTTCTCTTCTTTGTTATATAATGACCATTGAGGCTAATTTTTATTTTTTATTTCCCTTTTTTTAGCTGGCTTTTTTTCTGCTCGACCCTAGGATAATAGTTGAAAACACATTACCTGCTCTTGAATTGGAACTCTTCATTTTAGAAATTACGTTTATACAAGAGTTCCAGATAACAATTTGAAAAGGTAATGTTTATTTTGGTTCCATTTGTCTAACGGCTTTCAAAACCACTTGTCATTTTGTTATCGTTTTTTTTTTTACTGTAAACTAAACAACTTGCATATTCAATTTGCTAGCGGTTTTTGTTTTTAAATAAAGCGCTGATATTAATATTCCGTCAACTGAAACTGCGCGTCATTTTAAAAACGAGGGAATCACATTTTTACTTTCATTTTAAAAATTCTGTACTGGCCAGTGTGCTACATTCTTTGTTTTAAAAAAATATCTATTTTTTTTTAACATGCCATAAAAATGAAACAAAATTAAAATTCTTTAAAAAAAAACGCGTGCTTCTCACTCATAGCACTTCAATGTGGTATATTGTCATTTGTAAGGTTAGTTAGTAAGCTTGTCTTGCTAGATCAGTTTTACGACTAAGTAGGGAGTTTGATTCTTACTGATTGGCCCTAAACCTACGAGCTTATTCCACAACTATTATTATCATTATTATATCATGACGATAATGATAAATGCTTGTGTTCGTTTAATTCTTCAAGGCAAAACGAAAAGGCGGTAAATTCAAATTTTAATCATCAGTTTTGTAAACATATTTCATACAAGAAGACTAGTGTTACTTAGGCTCCAATATTTTCGCAATAAAACTTTTCTTATAGATAGCAGGGACGTTTAAAAACGTTTTTATTATGTTCTGATATTGACAGTTGTATTTTTTATTATTTCTAATCTAATTGGTGAATTATCTGTGAGAAATGACGATGTAGGTACCGCCAATATATTCGTTAAAAAGTAAATTACAGTAAATATAATGAATGATAAAAGGCCCCCAAAAGCAATGTTTTATTGATTGTTAAAATGTTTATGTTAAGGAGAAAGAACAAATAATTTTTTAATTATTTAAAAAAAAAAATTCCTTTCTAACACGTTCTAAATTTGTGCCCAAAATCTGTTTTTTTTTTTTTTTTTTTTTTTTTTTATAACTTTGTACTAATTTGTGGTCATGGCCATTTTAGTGTAGCAGCTTCCGGGGTGAAAAAAAAAACCATTAATTTGGAAATTCTTGCAAAAATCAAATAATTGTCTGATTTTTTTTAGAAAATCTCGGTAAAATTTTTTTTTTGTTTTTACATCTGTTACCCCTCCCCCCACTTAATTTTATGAAATTTTCTAGAATTTCAAACAGTTCGCAAATTGTTTTATATTACTTATAAACAGAGTATGGGGTAGGTTATTAATTAAGTTTTTAAGTGAAGACTATATTTACTTACCGAAAATTAAAAGCTTAATACAAATAATGCTACCAAAACTTTTTACTATAACCAAAAATTTTTTTTTTTTTTTGTGCGTCAAAATGTTATATATAAGTGTAACCCGGATATAAGAGAGTTGTCGGGGCCGGAGACTAAGTCTGTTATATCCGGGTTTGGTCTATAACAGTGTAACCCGGATATAAGAGATTTTATCCGGCCCCGGTAACTCTCTTATATCCGGGTTACACTGTACATTAACACAGGCTCTAATTTGGGACCAGAGAAAATCTTTCTTATATCCGGGTTACACTGTATATATATATATATATATATATATATTTTTTTTTTTTTTTTTTAGTATGATATCTCATAAGTGACATTATGGTTAAAAGGTCATGTGTTTCAAGGCTTGTCTTCCCCTTGGGGAAACCCCCTTGACATATAAACGGTCTTCATTTCATTCCCAGTTATTAAATGAAAAATTCAATTGAGATAATAAAATTGTCTCATTTATCAATTTAAACAATTAATAACAGAGTGAGATAATTTAATTATTAATATTATAATAATTTTATTATTATCTCAGTTATTAAATTAAAAATGTAATAACCTTAATGTAATATTAATAATTAATAAAATTATTTATCATTATCTAAGCTATTAAATCATGAAAGAGAAAGAGGTAACTCAATAATGTAAGAAATTTTTATCGTATTTTAAATTATTATAAGAAACAAAAAAAAAACCCACTATGTCAATTTTGATGCACTTTACTAAACCTGTCAACAAATTCAGCCATCAAAATATTGATGGAGATGTGAAAATAACAATACACTGAGGTCAAGAAATGTTTCTCTAGAAAGTTTTATGCTATAAATAAGTCATATTTGTTTCAAAACAGATTAATTTAATTTTAAATTTGCTAATTTTATGAAAGTAACATTTCAGAAATGTATTTTTTTATTTTAGCAGGATTTTCGAAAAGGAAAAAATAAGTTTTGTCTAAATTTCTCTCAAAAGGTTAAAAATGGCCATTTCAATTTGTTTTTCGGAAGAATTGACTAAAAATCATTCAAATTTCTATTTGAAATACTCCACGGTATATTTTTTTTTCTGGAATTAGAAAATTTAATCCTTTAGCTTTCAATTGAAGCTGGGGGAAAGCTTCGAAAAGGATTTTTCCTTTATGAAAAATACATTTAAGTATACAAATTTTTGGAGGTACCTAGTAAAATGTATTATATATTTATGTCAGTTACTTTACGTACTTACTATAAATTACTTGCCCACTTTCCTAATCTGTCCACTTTGTGGTTTAAAGCAGAACAACACAAATGTCAAGACTGTATAATGTTTTTCTCTGATTATGTGGGTGGCGATGAAAAATTCTCGGAAGTCAAAAGAAAAATTCTAATGATCTCGAACCGAATCACTTTCCAAATATAGATAGGAATTTATATTGTGTTGAAGGAATTGTAAAACTAAACACAGCTGTAAGGTTGTCTGCTCGGTAACCTTAGGGTTGTAGAGGTAATATAACTGGGTAAGGGATACATTAGACCAAACCAAGGCTGGGAAAATGTTATTTGTTATGGAAAATTAATGATTAAAATAAGACAGTCCCTTCACTCACTTGATTTAAAATTAGAATTGTCCGGAAGACCGTTGAAATCTCCCTGTGGGGATGGTTTCAGATGGAATACTGAAAGAAGGTATGAGTTAAGGGGAAAATTTATCTCAACCCATTTTGAAGTAATAGTCTGAGGCATGAATAAGAGAAGGTATGAGTTATATGTGCAGGTCAGTGCCTCCAGCCACTACCAGTGGTGGGAGGTGATCTCCTAAAATTTGGAGAGATAATTAATTTTACAAACCAGACAGCAAAGAGCTCTTGTTGGAAAAAGAAGTGGTCGAAGAGACAAGATGCAAATGAAACCAGACCAGCAGGAAGAGCTGCTGAAACCCACATGACCTGCAGGAGAGAGAATTCCCGACTTGAGCGTTGTTCCAGAATTAACACCAAAAGTGTCACGATAGAGAATTGCAGTGGGAAGTGTTAATTTTGTACACCAAAAAACTAAATAAAACCAAATCAAAAATTAACCTAAGTCTCTGTTTTCATTTGCATGATTTTTGCAAAAAGACATTCCTTTATTTTTTTTTTATTTTGCAACATAGATAGTTCATTGAGATTTGACTCCATGCATTGGTCACCACCATAATCAGTTCCACCAGCCTGTGTTGAAGAACACGATGTGGGCAGGGCACGGTGGACCCGAGGGTGCAGCAACCAACACCAGTTGAATCACAATGGTGGCTGCATAGGGTGGGATTGACCGAGAAGGTCAAATCCAGAGTTGACCCCCTGCTCAACAGGTTATAAAGTAGATACTTTTTCATAGCACTGCCTAAGAAGCCAAGTGCAAACAAATGTGATCTCCATCAGGCAATCAGCCTAATGAGCCATATAACAAAACTCATCATCCAAATCTTAACACAGCAGAATCAAATTGGAAATAGGAAAAGAACAGTGTGAGTTTATTAAAGACACTGTAGCAAGGAATGCCAATATTTATGCTCAGAATGATATCTGAAAGAACAATGCAAAAGGATATATACCTATGTTTTATACATTATGCAAAAGCATTTGATAAAGTACGTCACAAAGAACTGCTGGAACCATGACATACGTGGGAAGGATATTAGAATCCAGAACCTCTACTGGCAGCAAACCACCTGAATATGGATAGGAAATGAGTTCAGTAAATACACAAAAATAAAAAAAGGTGTGTAAGAAAAGAATTCGTCTTTTCACTGGACTTTTTCAACCTATACAGTGAAGCCATTTTGAGAGGATTAGAAGTCCTACCAGGATTCATTATTAGCAGCCACAACCTTAACATAAGATATGCAAATGACATAGTGTTGATGGCAGGCACAGAAAAGGAACTACAAGATCTACAGAAAGTAATGAAGGGAAGCAAGAAGAAAGGACTAAACATCATTTGCAAGAAGACAGAATGCATGCTTGTTAACAAAAGGAACAATCCAACATGCAAATTACAAATTGGAGATACTGAAATTAAGCAAATGCAACAATTTAGATATCTGGGAAGTGTATTAACAGGAGGCAGAAAGTGCTACATGGAAATCCAAAGGTGTATTGGGATAGTGAAAGATGCCTTCCAAAACTGAGTAAAGTATTAAGAAACAGAAAAATTTTGTTAGACACAAAGAAAAGAGTATTAAACTGTTATGTAATAATCAATCCTCATATATGGCAGTGAATGCTGAACAATCACCTCATAGATGACAAAGAGACTTGAAGCAACAGAAATATGGTTCTACAGAAGGATACTGAGGATACCATGGACTGAACATGTGAGCAACAGCATGGTTCTAGAGACAATTGCAACAAAAAGAACACATACTTAACATCAGGAAGAGACAATTGAAATTACTGGGGCACATAATGAGGAAAGAGGGCTTGGAAAATTTAATACTCACAGGACAGATTGAAGTTTGAGAGACAGTAAAGCAATGCATGCATAACCTACCTGGTGGTAGTGCAAGGGTTGAGAGAGATGGCAAAAAGACTAAATTTATTGAGAGCTACGAAGTACAGGAAATTATGGAGAGCCATTATTGCCAATGTCGTGAAGGCACATAGCACAGAGGAGATGATTATTTTTCTTTGGATTTCTGTGTTACATTTTCAATTGTTTGATATTGTACTACCCCAATAGTTAAATTTCAGCGCCTGTTTATGTTGTCTTCCCTAATACGTAATTCACACTTTAGATTATCCCTTTTTGTTAATCCTGCATTTAGTCATTTCTTCTTGCTCTCGTGGCCTACTTTGTCGTACTGTTCTTTCAGTTTTTCTTCTGAATCTGCTGTTTATGTAACTTTGTGAAATTTAAAATATTTTTTACGTCCTTGTGATCCACAGAATGTATGGATTTGATTTTTACATTTATGATATTCCTTAGAAAACGGCAAAAGTGTTCTTTTAGCCCATTAGGTTCAGGATAGTATCCAGTAGTTCTAATTGTCTTGGGTTCAAGAAAATTAGCCAGTTGACAAAAAAAAAAAACTTATGTAAATTGTCATCTACTATCAAATCTGCTTTCGCTGGTCCCTAGGCCTCATGAATTTAAACGTCCTACGAAGCTGGCATCCCGTTCCCACCCCTTCACCGTTGAAACTGTTAGATGTAGATGTATCTTTTACTCCAATAGCTTCATGTCTCGCACATCTCGCCTGTGGAACTCCCTTCCCTATTCCTGTTTCCCTGACAAATACAATCTCCAACTATTTAAGTGTAATGTCAATCGACATCTCCAGTTGCCTTGATCTATCCACTTCCCTTCTCCACATCCTTTCACCTTCTTTCATTCCTATCTGCTCTCGCTCCAAATCTTCTGTATCGCCTTGATCGATCCACTATCTTTCTCCACATCCTCTCCTTTACCACTCCTATTTGCTCTTCCTCCAAACCTTCTGTAACCCCTTGCGTGCTAGTGGCCTCCAGCCTTGCTTGGGGTAATAAGCTTAAAAAAAAAGAAAAAAAAAAAGGAGAGCTGATTTTCTGTCCACCACGCACTGTCTTTTTGTGAATTTACATACTCCTATGTAATCAGCTAATAATAACATTTCCTTGAACTTTGTGAAAAATTATTTGGTAATAAATAGAATTATTTAAAGTTTCTTTTTTAATTTTATAGAATTATTTTAAAGTGTGACATTGAGTTAAAATTTACATAGACACACAATTTGAAGGAAATTGAAATCGACATTTGTGTTGTGAGAATTAATTTCCCTCTCTGGCAACAACCTCTGGGTAACAGAAATATAGTATGAAACAAAATATGCAACACTTCAAAGTTATGTTTATATATGTAAACTGAATACATTTCCTAATAAATGTATCTTAAATGGACAAAAGATTTAGATTTGAAATTTGATCATCTTGCTCCCAGCAATGTAAGAGGTACCGAACTAGTATTAAGAGAAAATGAGTTTGTCTTCTGCATATTCTGATCTAGAAAATGATGCTAAGTTTTATCAAGTCCATAATTTTAATTAATAACTATTATTTTTATAGCGCCTGTATTTAAATGGAATATATTTTCTAATAAATGTAGTATTTTAAATGGACAAACAATTTAGATTTGAAATTTGATCATCTTGCCATCAAGAAAGGAAGAGTTACTGAACTAGTATTAGATAAGAAAGAGAAAATTAGTCCAAGTTACTTCAAGTCTATAATTCTACCTAATTACAATCTGATGTTGACCAGGGCAAAGAATGACTTGTTAATTTAATGCCACCTAAATTAAACTTCTCTCTATTAATTGTCGGAGATATCATTTTCTACCTTCCATCAGTATGGCTGATGCTAACCTCCAGTAGAGTAACTCATTGCACCTTCCTGGGCTAATGTTTTCTGCTGACATCAAGTACAAAGATGATATAGAATCAATTGCTAGGTCTGCTGCTAAGAAAGTTGGTTCACTGTGTTGTGCTAGACAATCTTTCTCTCCAGAATCTAACTTATTTATAAATTTACTATTTGTTCATGCTTTCAATATTACTGCCACATATGGTCCGGTGCTCTTGCTGTATATTTACAGATTCTTGATAAAATCCAAAGAGGAATCTACAATATTGTTGGTCCTGAACTGGCACCTCAGCTTCAGTCACTTTCCCACTGCCATAAAGTTGTTTCCCTGTGCCTTTTCTATAAATACTTTCATGGAAATGTTTCTGATGGGTTCTTTGCTATGGCGCCTAAACTTCATGAATTTAAGTACAGTACTAGATTCGCAACAATGTCACATCAGTTTACAGTCAAATTGGCTAGACGTAACCATATGTTCTAGACTGACAGTTTCTTCTCTTGCACTTCTCGCTTGTGGAACTCTCTTCCAGCTTCCGGTTCACCAGCTAACTTTGATTTTCAAAAATTTAAATGCAATGTCAATCGTTATCTACTGTATTCTTGATTCCTCTTCTTTTATTTTTCTCGCTCTTTAATAATGTTTCTCTTTTTTTCTTTCCCACTCAGTAACCCCTTATGTCTTAGTGGCTTTTACTGCCTTGCTTGGAGTGAAGTGATTTAAAAAAACAAAAACACATGAGTGAAGCAAAAGGTACCAAACTGGTCAGCCTTCTCCTCTTCCCCCTTTTTCTTCATATTGTTTTAACCTTAATAAATGCCTGTCTATATTTCTGAGATGAGGTATTATGTACAGTATTTACATTAGTCGGACTATTGTCCTCATCTTTGTCGCCATATTTGTCACAACGTTTCGGCCGTTGTACGCTCCGGCCTTCTTCAGGTGGTTGGAATTTCGAACCAAACCCTTCATTTCGATCACTGGGGTAGACTGTTCTAGTTCCACGAGCCATGTTTGATGGATGTCGGTTATCAGTTATCTCCTGCTAATTTTCCCTCTGAAAGTTCTCCACTGCCTTAACCGGGTATTGAACTCACACTCTTTGGGTCTGTCACTGGATCTAACCAACGCCTTTATCCACTGTGCCATGTGTCCTTGAGGGAAAATTATCAGGAGATAACTGATAACTGACATCCATCAAACATGGCACGTGGAACTAGAACAGTCTACCCCAGTGATCGAAATAAAGGGTTCAGTTTGAAATTCCAACCACCTGAAGAAGGCCGGAGCGTACAACGGCCAAAACTTTGTGACAAATATGGCGACAAAGATGAGGACAATAGTCCGACTAATGTAAATACTGTTAATAAATGCCATGGCTCAAATTGCAATGGAATTTGTACAAATGTCACTTGACCTCATATCAACGTCACCATTTCTTGCATTTACCACTGACACATTATAATAATGGCTGGATACTCATTTTCAGGTATGCCAGTCTGCTTGAGTGACTAGCCATCGCTGTTGCAGATGCCTTCTTAGGCACATTTATATTTGTTCAACACCCACAGAGCTTACCTGTATGGTTTATACTGCACCTATGCTGGACAGGCCTCAATTACAGTTTCTGTTGCATTGCATCTCAGACCAGACACCAGGTTTGTTGACAGGGTGCAGTTTCTTTCAGTCAAAAGCTTTTGGCTAGATCATTACCAACAAGTGAAGAATAAAACAATTTCTAGTAGTAAACCACAGTTTATTAGATCATACTTTACTACTATCAACGAGCAGCTGTCATCTGTATTTCTGTGATACCTGCTTCATCCCTCCTCTTTTGCCTCTGTGCAGGATGGTCAGTTTTATAGACAACAGTTTTCTTTGTCCTGTCATCTTTGTCTAAAAAAAGTAATTAATCTTACTTCTGTCATTTTCTCTCAGTCTGCACTTCTTGTACTTGAAAGTTGACTCCAATTACTGATAGCCATCAGTCGAAAGTAAATGTTGCCTATTGAGTTGTTTTAATTTTAACATAGAACACTACATTTCTGACAGAGACTGCATCATCTGGTATGATGAATGGTTTGATCCAAACCAGTCAGCACACACCCTCTGTCACGATGATTTGTGAGTTTGTGCTAGCATGACCATTAACGAACAGTTCCATCTACCCAACTTTACTCACAAGGCTTGGGCTAACCTGTGGCACTTTCCAAAAGTGCCGCATGTTGGGATCTCCTCCTTACATAGGTACCTCCACGAGATCGCTAAAAAAGAGCATAGCATGATGAAAAAGACACCAAACTTGACAAAAACAAAATTCTAAATATTTATGTTATTATTAAGAAGAAAGATCAAAGTTTATTTTAATTATTTTTTAAAATTTTTCCTTCTTTTTAGAACAATGTGAATTTTTATTTAAAAATCCTTGTTTCTCTTTGTATCAATGGAACTAGTAAAATAAGATATACAATTTTTAGCACGTTTTTTTTTTTGTATGACACACATTTGGAAAATCTTGCAAAAATGAAAATAATTGTCGGATGCATAGTGCATTGTAAATTGTATCGTTTTGACTAATCAGAAGACCCGCAGTAATTAAGAAATGTAATTTTGTATTTATAATCGGGCTGTAATTATAAAGTATGGAAAACCAACCAGAATACAATTAAGTTGCGTTATTTGAGTTAAGCATTGTTCTCTGCTGTTAAGGCCTTTACTTTTGCGAAACGTGTGGAGAAGTTTGTTTGATTTTTCAATTTCAACTGAGAAGGGTACCTAAAAGTATCAGTATCATCTTATGAAATTTATATGATCTTATTTTTATATTAATCTCAGTTATGGCATTTGTTTCATAAATGAAATATCAAAATTAATAATAAAATGAATGGAAATACAAATAACACAATAAAATGTAGTAAATGTACATAAAATTATAGTATTTTATATACACTCCTGATAAAATTTCATAAGAAAGGTACCTATAAATTAATTAGATACCTTTCTTATGAAATTTAATCTCATTCGTAACAGTCTTGTTTTAATTTCTTTATAATATATTTTCCATAAAGCATCGTAAACGTAAAGGTGAAAGTTAAGTACAAAAAACAAAAAAATTAGAGTGCTGAAAGTTTTCCTTAAAAATAACGAGGTAAATAATTTGTTCACTTAAATGTAAAATATTTCACTTTTTTCCTTCCGTAGAACAAATTATCCTCACGTAATCTGTCAACATGTCATTCAACACCTGTCAAGTGATGTGAAAGTTTATAACCTGCTTTGTTTTATTTTCAAATTACATCTTTTCGGCGCAGAAGCTAAGTTAAGCTTGGTTCAAAATATTTTAAATAAACATTATAATTTCTGATTTTCTTAATAAGTTTTGAAAAAATGATAATTGATATTTAAAAGAATTTCAAGCTGAGATTTTCATTGATTGTATAAAATGGAAAAAAATGGACAATTTTGCTAACTCTAAAAAACCAAGATTTTCAACAACATTTTCGGACATGTTAGGAACGATTAAAAAATGTAAAAAAATACCCCCAAAACACTTTGATCTTTCCTCTTAATAATAACAAACATTTAGACGATAAAGTTTTTGTGAAGTTTGACGTCTTTTTCAACATGCTATGCTCTTTTTTTAGCGATCTCGTGGAGGTACCTATCCTTACACAACTAACATCAAGAAGTAACCTTCCTGAAAATATATTTGTGTGTGTGTGTAAAAAAAAAAATAAAAAAATGTAAAGAAAATATGTTACACATACATACTCACATGCATACATACATACATATATATAAAGAAATATAGTCTTAAGGTGTGCTATATTTATGGGATAAAGTGCTCAATATCAGAGATAGTTTGTGTAGATATAAAAGTGAACTGTAAGCATTCTGAAAGCAAAGGAAATATTTGTCGCAGATTACTTCTACAACACAAAGAACAAATCACTGTAAGTTCAGACTCGAATATCGGGGGCAGAAAGAAATGCCGAAAACTCGATTCGCAGGTACTATCTCACAAATCACAATGCATGTAACCAGTCAGAAATATAACTCACTCTCCGACGAACGTGGTAGCCAAAATACCCCAACTCCCCCGATTCGAGAATACCAACTGCTTTTATTGTTTTTTTTAATTTCAATATTTCTTCTTCAGCATGTCATGCAGAATACGTGCCCTCTTTTTTGGTAAGTAATTTTCTTTTTCGCCACATTTTCCATTGTAAGATACACACGACGCGCTGTCACTTGGTTTGACGATGTAAGTCCCCGTTTTCTTCGCTATATGAACATTGAAGTCAACACTTAGAGGCGACTGTTTCATGCTAGACGCAATCATCAGGCCACTGATATATATATATATTGGCAGGCACATTAGTCAATGATATATCATCCTTTGGCATGATATTATGCCAGTATACTGCCTCCATTATCGAACATTGCTTTCTTGCTGAAATTCTGCTCCGATGAGATCTTTCCACTATACTGTTTCCTGCAGGAACATAGGCACAGCGAAAACGAAGTTGGACTACCCAGTCATCCAAGAACTCTTTAAAGGACTTACTGCGAAATGCAGTGTCATCGTCGGTTAGGATTTCTGTTGGTGGGCCTCGTTCAAAAAAAATACTTTCCAACTGTCAGATGACGCTTCTTGAGTCTTGTTGAAGCAGGCGTTGCCATATCGCAAATATACTTGGGCCGCAATCAATTAACGTAAGGTATTGTTGTCCACCATAATGCGTAATATCCATTCCTAAGCGGGTCCAGATTCCAGTCACACTTAGGTTGCCACGTGGCCAACGACTTGAGGCTGGATCAATTGACTGGCATTCCTTATATTTTCTAACCACTGCCCTGATAGCTGCCTTGGATGTTGTAGGATGAACTCATCTCAGAAAATACAGCATTCGCCTGACGCTAGGATGTCCACTCTGGCAACGTATTGCACGTATGTGATCAGGAGAGGTTTCGTTTACCATGGAAGCGCATATCGGGCCTGTTGGTTTGATTTCCTTCTTGATCACATCATACCATCGTTGCGGTACTCTGGTGAGCTTATCTGCTAGGTTCTCACTCGACGTTACTAAACTTATCGTGATAAATAAGTGATACTCTTGAATCAGCTTTTCAAGAGTACTCAACCTCCTCCGGATCAGCATCTCATTTGCCGCTTTAGTTTGTATTCTGGCTTTGCCAGTGAGCATGTTTGACACCCACCGGTGCACACATGCGGAGTCCATGAAGAGGTGTAGCTCCATTGCACCCCACTGTAGTGCTAAATTGACGCCCTTCAGAATAGCATCCAGTTCTGATAAATTGATATGTTGGGCATCCTTCGCAGTCCGAAGCCAACATGCATCTTCTACAACGCTTCCATCAACCTCCAATGAAACCCCTGTGGCTAGAGAACTTGCATCAACCCATAACTCATAAGTGTGTCCGCTTTTGCACCACTTACCGTGTGCAGGGTCATTCTGGCGTATTCTTTGCGCTATGTCTTCAATCATGTTCTTAAGGGGAGCATTTGTCACTTCATCATCCCAGCCAGATGTGATCGATACTGTCCTGTGTTTAACAAATGATGCAGCAACATGAAGCCACCCACACACAGGAACGTGACCCATCAGTTTTTCACACCACGAGAAGACGTTACGTCAGGACCTCAGGAACTGACGGAATGCCATTTTCACGTTTCCACTTAAACGTGTTGTTATCTTGCTCAACATGCAAACCCAGCACACGTGTGCCATCCCGTAACCGCTCCGGATCCTTGCAGGTCAAACCAAACGCAGCCAAGTGTTCCTTCACGTGAGCTGCTGAGATCATGCTCTTGTCAACATAAATATCCTCCATATATGATGAGGTTGCCCGTCGAACTGACTAGTCTTTTGACAACATGGCGTCCACAATAGCCTTCATTATGGCTGGTGCAACATTCAACCCAAAACCCATTTGGGTCAAGCAATATCTTTGCCCCTTGAAGATTAGTTTGAAAGGGCCAAAGTGACTTATGGATATGTACCTGTAGATAGGCCTGCAATACTTTTTTACTCCCTCAGTTTCTGTGCGCACACGTCAGCATTGGCTGTGTATGCATCAAGACACTCATTCAGCTCTCGATAGTCTAATACTGGCCACACTTTATTTCTGTTTTTCTGCACCACCGCCATCAACGGAATTAAACCTTTTGGAGGACCAAGTTCCTTTTCAGGATAAGGCTGCAACCAATTGTTATCCAGCCAGGTCTGCAGCTCACGGTCGTATTCCTCCTTGACTCCTGTTGGTATTGGGTACTGAGGCATCCGATTTCGCAAACTCTCTGGTGATCAACCATCAGACCACTTCCATGATGTGACCCATATCTTCTTGTTTGGGTTGAATTTGGCACAGAAATCAGGTTCTTCTATTTTAATAATGGCGCAAATCGTACATCGCCACATGTTATTTGGATTCTGCCCAACTATTTAATCGCGTCGAACCCAAGAAACAAGTCAAAACCCAATAGCTCTCCATCTACTACCAAGCCTTTGATTTTGAGGGGGTTTGCATTGTCCACGTCAAGCTTGATACTTCCAACTCCACAACATTTGAGAGTATTTCTGCTTATGGTGAGTACGTTCACCTCTGTTACCCGCCAGGATTGATGGACTGACTTACTCACGAGTGTCTGTGAGCAGCCAGTGTCCACTAGTGCCACTCTCTTAATTCCGTTCACGTAAATACCCAAGACAGGTAGCACCTCATTCATAACTCACTTAGGGAAGAGACCGGTGCTGACGTCTTGTCCCCTTCCTCTTTTCTCGGACACGATGAAGCAATGTGGCCTACTTCTTGACACCGGAAGCAACGCGGCCTACTTCTTGACACCGGAAGCAACGCATTGTTGTGCGTGACTTGCGTGGCTGGCGGGCATCTTCTCGTCGAACCGGGCAGTTCCTGGAAAGGTGATTCCCAGAGCATCGATATCAACGCATACCCTCCCGACATTTAACATTTGGATGTTTATCAGCTTCGCCTGGTGAAATGGTAGCCACGACCATTTCTTCAGTTGCAATTTGATCTTTCATTATGGCCCGAGCTCGGTCCAACAGTTGGTTTGTATTCATGTTTTCCATCCTGGAAGACATGTGCAGTAGTTGCTTGACGTGCACTGGTAACACTGCTATGAGCGCACGTGCTAGTCCTTACTCGGATATCCCACCAAAAAGACTTGCTAGCTTCTTCAAGTCAGCTAGAAACACGTCAATGGATTAATCCAGGCGCAGTCGGCGTTCCACAAACTGCTTGTAAGCCAAGAAACAATCCAGTGCAAAAGCAATCCGCGTGGCTCATTTTATTTGCATATAATAAGAAATATAGTCTTAAGGTGTGCTATATCTATGGGAAAAATTCAAGAATACCAACTGCTTTTATCGGCTGAGCATTTTTTCCATTCGTCAACAGCTGGGAGAGGACGCCCACATTTTGCTTATCAAAATACTTGTATAGTGACTCCTGTGACAGACATGTTTTTCTTATTTTTTTAATTTCAATATTTCGTCTTCAGCATGTCATGCGGAATACGTGCCCTCTTTTTTGGTAAGTAATTTTCTTTTTTGCCATATTTTCCGTTTTAAGATACACGCAACACACTGTCGCTTGGTTTGATGAGGTAAGTCACCGTTTTCTTCGCTATATGAACATTGAAGTCAACACTTAGAGGTGACAGTCTGTTTCATGCTAGATGCAATCATCAGGCCACTGATATATATATATATATATATATATATATATATATATATATATATATATATATATATAAGTGTCTATCATTATGTATGTATAATGCATATTTTGCTTTTACACTTTTTTTTACATACACACACATACACATATACATACATACATATATATATATATATATATATATATATATATATATATCCAGGAGTATAGGATTGGTGTAGATGGAATAAAATTCCAATAACCAAAAACATTATTCTTAAAAGAGTGCTCAATACAGAGTACAGCAAATATTATTTATTCAAAAATTATAACATAAACATGTTATAATTTTTGAATAAATAATAATTATATCCATCTCTCTCTCTCTCTCTCTCTATAATATAAAAGTGAACATTCAAGTCAACACTTAGAGGCAACAGGCTGTTTCATGCTCAACGCAATTGTCAGGCCATGATTGTGTCTAGCATGAAACAGACTGTCGCCTCTAAGTGCTGACTTCCATGTCCACTTTTATATTTACACACGCTCTGTCTCTGATATTGAGCCCTTTATCCCATAAATAAAGCACACCTTAAGAGTATATTTTTTCATATATATGTGGAATCATTAATCTTAAACGGAATCCAGATTTTGAATGTAATTTTCAATAATAAATCACAAATTGTTTAATTATTTTTTTATTCTTTCAAAACTTAAGTGTCTCTCAGATTAGGCTGCAAAATCTGTTACAAAGGCAATAATATCCTCAGATGCAATAACCACATGAGTTACAGTTCAGATTCATGCCTGACTTACAATTTGATGATTGCTTTCTCCCAAGGTTACAAATGAAACGACTCCCCATGAATGCTTGCAATTACATTCCCAATGCTGTGGTCACGACAGTTGTTTCATCTGTTATGATGCTGACTGATTGATTAGCAAGCTTGGCTTTCAGTGCAACAAAGTGACAAGCAAAATAACAATTTTAGTAAATGAAGTTGCCTAACACAATTGACACTTGGAATAGTACCACCATTTTTACAATGTTTTAACATGAATGGCCTCATGTTGTCAATTTTGTGTAAGGAAATGTCAGGCAAAGTGCACATTTTCAAAAAATCAAGGTTAATTCATTTCGTACCTCTTTACTCTTCAACAAGATTGTGATTGTCTTCTTTTTCAGTTGAGCCGACTTTTTTTTTTTTAAGACATTTTTGTCAGATGAATTTTTGATTTGAATGTGATCTTTGATTGTGTCAACCCTAAATATGTCAACACTGTGGAGACAGTTATCTGGAAATTGCTCTACTCTAGCTTTAGCACAAATTTTAGATACTGCGGTCATTTTCTTTTTTCCCTTTTTTTAGAGGAGCAATCCAACTTTAGAGGTCGATTTACTATATTGACTTAATTCAGTCTTCTTGGCAATTTGTTGCTTATTCATGCAACTGGTTTCGATTACAAAATATAAATAAAATTATGAAAAAATAATCATTGATAGTTAATGTTATTAGAGGATTTTGTTCAATTTAAATTTGTTTACAATAGTGAAGAACTGAAAATGATTCAATTATTAATCCAGGAGAATCGCTGTGTGACAGTAAGCTTAGACAAGCCAGTCACTTCATAGAGTGGTGTTTTTGGAGAATTTTTTTTCTTTTCTTTCTTTATTTCTAAATTGTATAGTAGGCATGTGATAACATTTACTTTTCTTTCATATACATAAAACAAGTTGTTTAGAATCTTTTACTTGTAAATTGTGTCAGGCCTTAAAGGAAATGAATTTGTTAAACTTATTGGTTTGATCTTCGTTCTTCTCCTTCCCCCCTCCAATTGTGACAGCATCTAATGTCTGTCTTCCATTTCCACTTTAGCAATAGATCTCAGTGGCTACAACTGAGCCATGACCTTCTGACTTTCATCTCGTTTGCTACATAGAGTTTCTTAGAAAAGTTTTTAAATATTTTAAAATAGATTAGCCAAAATATTCACAGAAAATCAGCAACCTACTTTTCTTTTTTTTATGTAAACATTTTTACTCTTAATTATTTTTCGGGTTTTATAAGGAAAATAACTACAAATATTGGTAAAAACAAATTTTAAGGAAATAACTACGTTATTGTAATATTAAAATGCTTAACAAAATCTGAGGGACAGTTATTAAGTTTTGAAAGAATTAAAAAAAAAATCTGAAAAAAATCAAACAATTTGTGATTTATTATTGAAGATTCCATTTAAGATTAATGATTCCGTATTTGTGGAAATTTGTTCCCCTATATATATGTATGTATGTATGTATGTATGGTTAGATGTGTGTTTATATGTTAAATTGTGTGTATATGACTAGTGTGTTTGTATGCATGTATGTGTTTATATTAGGTACCTCCAAAAATTTGGTATACTTAAGGTTTAAATGTATTTTTCATAAAGGAAAAATCATTTTTGAAGCTTTCCCCCAGCTTCAATTGAAAGCTAAAGGATTAAATTTTCTAATTCCGGGAAAAAAATACTGTGGAGGTATTTCAAATAGAAATTTGAATGACTTTTAGTCAATTCTTCCGAAAAACCAATCGAAACAGCCATTTTCAACTTTTTTTAGAGAAATGTAAACTAAACTTATTTTTTCGTTTTTGAGAATCCTGCTAAAATAAAATATGCATTTCTGAAACATTACTTTCATAAAATTAGGAAATTTAAAGTTAAATTAATCTGTTCTGAAACAAATATCACTTACTTATAACAAAAAATTTTCTAGACAAACATTTCTTGACCTCGGCACCATGTTATTTTCATGTCTCCATTGATAATTTGATGGCTGAATCTATTGGCAGGTTTATTATAGTGCACATAACATAATTTTATGAATCTTAAGTAAGAACATTTTTTTTTGTTTCTTATAATAATTTAAAATACTATAAAAATGTCTTACATTATTGGGTTACATCTATAATGGTATTTCATAATTTAATAGCTTAGATAATGATAAATAATTTTATTAATTATTAATATTACATTAAGTTATTACATTTTTAATTTAATAACTGAGATAATAATAAAATTATTATTATATTAATAATTAAATTATCTCACTCAGTTATTAATTGTTTAAATTGATAAATGAGATAATTTTTATTATCTCAATTTAATTTTTCATTTAATAACTGGGAATGAAATGAAGACCCTTTATATGTCAAGGGGGTTTCCCTAAGGGGAAGACAAGCCTTGAAACACATGACCTTTTAACCATAATATCATTTATGAAACACCATACTAAAAAAAAATATAACATTTTAACACACAAAAAAAAACTTTTATTATGGTAGAAAGTTTTGGTAACATGATTTGTATTAAGCTTTTAATTTCCACTTAGTAAATATAGTCTTCACTTAAAAACTTAATAACATGCCTCATACTTTGTTTGGAATAATTTTAAAACGTTTTTTAAAATTTAAGAAAAATGAAACATTCTTGTAAAACTAAAAGAAAAATACAAACAATTCTTGTAAAAATTCTTTATTCATTGAAATTTTTTTTTTTCTTCAGATAATAATGTCCTTAATGTATATTAATTATAAAAGCAAATAAAAGTCTATGTAATTAGATAATTAGATAGTTTTATTGCAGTTTTTATTTTACAATTTGGAGCAGATTTTTAAAAAGTTGGCAGTAGTTGTGAAAAAAAAAGTTAATGATTTAATTTCTCCAAGGAGTCCTGCTTTTAAGTAATATAAAACAATTTGTGTACTGTTTGAAATTCTAGAGAGGTAACAGATGTAAAAAAAAAAAAAAAAAAAAATTTTTCCCAAGATTTTCTAAAAATAAAAATTGCAAAAATAAATTCATTCATTTTTAAATAAGTCCCAAAAGTTTCATTAAAATCAGACAATTATTTGATTTCTGGTGACTCAAATGCTGGGCTCTAAAGATAGATACATTTTTCTCATCATACAAAGTTCTGAGTGTGGTTGACAGTGTCATGGTTCTACCCATTGTTTATCAAACCATTGTATGAGGCCCACATGTCAGCCCAGACTGTCAACCCATTGCTGAATGACAGGAAGCAATAGTGGGAGATGCAAAAGTATAATAGTGCCACTCCCTTTATATATTATCAGAATTTAATTTGAGAGCCACTACTACAGTGTTTTACAAGTTCATGTTTTAGCCTCTTTTCTGATCTTTGTCCCGACTTTCACCTCTGCCTTCAAATCCAGCTTCCAAAGCCTTGATCCTTATCAGATAAGAATATATTTTAGAATTTGACAACTCCTGCCCTGACCATGGTGCCATAAAGTTGGCTGGGGGGATTAATGCTCACAACTTTTCAAAAACCAGGTCACAAACCTTTGATTCTTATCAGAGATAAGAATATATTTGAGATATTGAGGTAGCAATTTTGGAGGGAAAAGTTATATTCACCTCTTTGGCAGTAAGTAACCTCATTTTGGTGACAGAACACCAGTCATCTTCAGAAACTGTTTCAAGGAAGAAATCTATATGTTGGGCTCTAAAGGTAGAACATTGGCCCTTTACTAAAAACTAATAGAGATCTGTTTCCTAGGACCTTAAAATTCCTGTAGTCAACCTACAAACTCATTCAACTATAGATCTTCTGATTGTTTCCTCCTCAGCAAGAGCTCTGAAGAAATCTATGTGAGTGTTAAACTCTTAAGAACAATTTACTTGCTTAAAGAACTTTTAGGTGCTCAGAGAAATATTTTGAGCAAGCTTTTATATGAACATTTTTTTCTTCCTTTAAGTTAAAGGAATTTTCTTTTCCCTTTCTTTTTTATATTTATGGATATCCTTTTACCTTTTTTTTTGTGTATGTAAATAAACATTTTTTTATATTGTTACACCCCAAGCAGGAGTTTGAGTCTTTATTCTTCTACCTAAAAGAAAGAACTGTCTGCTCTAATCTTTCAAGCCGTTCTTGCTTTTATTGATTCTGTCACCTTTAACCATAACCCTTTCTTGTGGGAAAGCTGGGACAAATTTCTCACAATGTGTGCATGTATGTGTGTTGAGGCATATTTCTTCCTTATAGGCCATCAACTGCCACTTTCAAATTGAGCAGCACTTGTTTTCTTTCAAAGGATAACTCAAGTCATGGGCTTGACTAGATGCTCTCAGATTATATAAAATTTCAACAGAAAATATTGATTACTCTAAAACTGAAAGATTATTTCAAAGCATTTGACTTGTCATCAGTTCTAAGTTTCAAACATATCAATTTACTGAAAATGAGACAAACATATCTATTACTATTTTCTTTATAGAAAAATTGGAATTGTATATGTACAATACATTTAAACACTTCCAATATTCCAGTTTTATTACTAAACATTACTTTTAGTGGGTACATACAATCTCCATAGTCAAACAGTTAGCAACATGCTTTGACTAGAAAAGCGGTTTTCCTTAATGGAAAAATGAGAAACAGGTTTGATTTCTGTTGCAGGTACAATTTTTTTCTTTCGTCGGACTTCTCAGTCTAGGCCAGTTGATATTAATTTCATGGTTTAAGAAACTAAAAATAGAGATAGCAACTTGAACACATGTACCCACTAAAAATAACACAGTAATAAGAAATAAGAGCGGATAAAAAATCTATTAAAAGATTTCCAATATTTCTGCAGGGGGTCCTTGACTTTTGACAGTGTTCCATTCCTATGTGTTGTAAAGTGATTTTCTGTGTCATTTGGAATGCATCCCTAGTTTTCCATAAATAAGGACTTGCATCACTCATCTATATGCGAATGCAACAGTAAAAGTAATAATCTAAGACATGACACATTTTTATGATATGTTAACATAATTAGGACTAAAAAACACATGGAGGACGTAAATATGACATAGGTACCTCCACAAGGTCGCTAAAAAAAGAGCATAGCATGATGAAAAAGATGCCAAACTTGATGAAAACAAAATTTTATCGTCTAAATGTTTTATGTTATTATTAAGAGGAAAGATCAAAGTATTTTTGGTTATTTTTTTTTACATTTTTTAATCTTTCCTAGCACGTCTGAAATTTTCGTTAAAAATCTTGTTTTTTTTTTTTTTGAGTCAGCAAAATTGACAGATAATCGATCATGGCAATCATTTTTTTTCCATTTTATAAAAAAAATGAAAATCTCAGTTTGAAATTCTTTTAAAAATCAATTATCATTTTTTCAAAACTTATTTTAATAAAATCAGAAATTATAATGTTTATTTAAAATATTTTGAACCAAGCTTAACTTAGCTTCTGCGCCGAAAAAATGTAATTTGAAAATAAAACAAAGCAGGTCATAAACTTTCGCATCACTTGACAGGTGATGAATGACATATTGACAGATTACGTGAGGATAATTTGTTCTACGGAAGGAGAAAAGTGAAATTATTTACATTTAAGTGAACAAATTATTTACCTCGTTATTTTTACGGAAAACTTTCAGCACTCTATTTTTTTTTTTTTTGTACTTACCTTTCACATTTACATTTATGATATTTTATGGAAAATTTATTATAAAGAAATTAAAATAAGACTGTTAAGAGTGAGATTAAATTTCATAAGAAAAGTATTTAATTAATTTATAGGTACCTTTCTTATGAAATTTTATCAGAAGTGTACATAAAATACTATAATTTTATGTACATTTACTACATTTTGCTGTGTTATTTATATTTCCATTCACTTTATTATTAATTTTGATATTTCATTTATGGAAAAAATGCCATAACCGAGATTAATATAAAAAGAAGATCATATAAATTTCATAAGATGATACTAATACTTGTAGGTACCCTTCTCAGTTGAAATTGAAAAATCAAATTAACTTCTCCACACATGTTTCGCAAAAGTAAAGGCCTTAACAGTAGAGAACAATGCTTAACTTAAATAATGCAACTTAATTGTATTCTGGTTGGTCTTCCATACTTTATAATTACAGCCTGATTATAAACACACAATTACATTTCTTAATTACTGCGTGTCTTCTGATTAGTCAAAACGATACAATTTACAACGCACTAAAAAAAAGATCTATCTCATAAGGACACTTACAAAAGTGGATGCGGCTTCTAACTAATTTTATAATATTTTAACAACTTAAATGTAAAAATCTTTTATAATTAAAAAAATAATAAATAATTATATTAAAAATTCATTTTTCATTGAAAAAAGTTTTTGCTTTCAGGAAACATTGTCCATATTCATAAGGAGGTACCTAAAACACATGAAATTAATTGAAAATAAGTTTCATGATGGAAAAGGGGGATACCGGTTTGATTTCTGTTGGAGGCACATTTTTTTTTTCTCAATTAAGGCCAGTTGTAATATATAATGAAATTGTTTTAAGCTTCTTGTATATTTATTGCCAGTGATGTCATTGGGAGATGAGCTGAGGAAGTGTAAGTTTTTTTGTCTCTATGGCAGAAGAAAGAAAAACAAATGTGAGTCCGTATATTACAGTCTTATGAATTATACATTCTCAATTAACCTTCGAAGAAAGAGATAAATGTACAATTATTTCCCAATTCATTTTTGCCAGTGAAAATATAATCCAAACCTCTCTCTCTCTCTCTCTCTCTCTCTCTCTCTCTCTCCTGTTAAATTCTCAAAGGAGAGATAAAATTATTTCTCAGTTGTTTTGTTTTGCCACATACCAAATCCCTGATAGGTAATAAAAAAAAAAAAATTCTCCTCTTTGTAACAAGAGAAAACGCAGATGGCTCTTTCACTTCCCATCATGAGGGAAAATGCCTTCTAACTCACTCTATCTCAGCTTGTACTTAATCTTAATATTAACCCCCTTCACAACCTCAGTGTCACATTAAGTTTTAACTTAGTATAAGTTCAAATATCCCTTCTCAAAATAAAATTGAGCAGGGAATTAACATCATTTGAACTTTTGTCTTTTTTCACAAAAAAAGAAAAGAAAAATGTACGAGAAATATGGAAAGATATGCCTACAAATAAATCCAAATTTTGATCAGACTGTTTAAGCTAGCAAAAGAGGGTTACAAGCCAAAATACACATTTATCCAATCAAAAGTGAATACATTTAAATAGATGAAATCAAGTATGAAATAAATAAAATTAAATAAGAAAAGTTCTCTGCGCACTCTTCCATATCAACCCTTGTTGAGTTATTTAATATCAGAGCTAGTATTTTTTTTCTAACTGTATATCTCTTGAGGAGAAATCATAATGAATTAATAGTCCTCTTGTAAGCCTTTCCATATTAATTGCTATCAAGAAAATTTCCATAATTTTTTTTTTTTATGTTTTATATAGTTTAAAGTTCTGGGTATGATGATAAACAACATCTGGCAGCAGGGCCTCTGATTGGGAGATTGGTGGTTTTGCGAAGTGTGGAACCACCTCTTAATCTCTGTTGTTCCCAGGTCCACCCTGCTCTGGTGTCATAACACCCATTAGGGTCCCAGCTATGGCCAAATAGTGAACTCCCAAAGAAAACACTGTGAAAGTCTAAAAATACATTTTTATATAAAAAAGAATTACTAACAATACATTTTATCTGTAGTTGAAGGCATACAATTGTGTTCAAAATATATTTGGTTGAAGCCATAAGATTGTGTTCAAATATTTAGATTTCGGCATTAAATAACCCAGGGGTTGATATGCTGTTAAAATCAATCAACCGAGCCACATGAAAGAGTTCTTTCATAACATTAATCCATATAATATCCTTTAAGAAATCAAATTGTTTTCCAAAATATATCTTCAACAAAACTGCAACATATAACACACCATCTCTAGAAATCATGTCCACACAAACAGGTACATGCACAAAAGCTGAGTATCATCTACCATGTATTCAATTGTGAAAGCATAATAACGTATATCTTGTTTTTATTATTTCAAAGCTCCCAAGAAAATTAAATTTTGGCATTAAATGACCCATAAGGAGTTGATATGCCGTTAAACAAATCCATCAATCATATAGATAACTTATGTTATTATATTTACAAATTTTATTTTGTTTTTACTAAATGTTCATCAAGGCCCAAGAACTGCTCAAAGTAGAGTTATTGAATGGGGATGTTGTATTAAAGTAGATGCTGATTATGATGATATGTAGGATAGATAGCAGTTGATCATAAACTTGAAGAGGTTAAGATTGCAGTGATCAGGGAAGCATCCTCTCAGGAGTCTGTTCTATAAAGTAATAGTTCTACCAATTGAATATGAAGGGAATTAATGATTCAACCCTACAGCCAACAGATTGTTTTCTAGTGAGTGCAAAATAACAAGTCCCTTTACCCACTCCCTTCAAATTCAGTGGGCTGATGAAAAAGACTGAAAGGAATTTGTGCACATATGTGAAATTTTCTTTGAACCAATGAAAACCTTGCCTTCACAGAAATTAGCAGTTAAGCCAAGAAGAAGAAAGAAAAGAAAGTAATTAGCCTTTGTGAAATTCCTTTTCATATAGAATGAGAAAAATTAATCAGAGTTGTGAAAGGTTTCATTTCAGTTCCTTGCAACCAGCGTTGAAGTTTTTGCCTGTGTAAAATTATTTGAAAATTATATTATCAGCTTTTAACCAAGCACATGACACTTCATAAGAATTTTCTCTCAACAATCAAAGAAAGCTAAGTATTTCAAACTATCTCCCTTTGTCTACTTTTGAAAGTATGCGATCATATCTCCCTTTGGTGAGCAACCACCTGTCTTACCTTTGTTTTAAACTTTTTTGAATATTTGTGTCAGATCATTTAATCTGTTGTATGAACATTTCCTCTTCATGACAATTCATTAAAACTATGGACTTTAAAAATTTCTGATTCATTTTCCTGAAACAAGCTACTAACAATACTTAAAGTGTGTAAATTTATAAATAAATTCCTTATCTTGTTTTGTTAAAATGACCTGCATGTTTCCTCATCATTATCATCCTTCATTAATCTTCTTGGTGTGGGTAAATCAGCTATTTATTTTAACTCCAAGCCCCACTTCACTGTAGTTTTTTTTTTTATGGGGTGGGTAGGGGTTTTACTCCTCTGCAGGGGATGCAGTATGCATATTCTAGCACTCCCTTACCAGGCAAATATCTTATAGGTGAAAGAAGACAATAATATATGGTTATGTTTGCTTTTTGAGCTTTTTCTTTTCTTTTTTCATTAACAAGGTTACCAAGTGATGGTAATTTTGTGCTATTTTATAGAAAGAAAATGTCATTGATCTGAAATGCATTGCTTAAGAATTTTATATTAATTATTTTTACCTTTTCTCCACAATAATATTAGTGAAGTTGTGGTTAAATAAAATGTATTTATTTTAAACCATTAATGTCCACCATAAAATCTATTATTAATTATAAAAATTCAAGATAAAAATCTAGTATTAGTTACGGGTTTCTAAAAGAAATCTGGTATTACAGCTTAGCTCACTGTCCCAAAATTTGGACAACTCACCTAAGTTTTGTTGGCGATGTATTAATAATGAAGGGGCAGGGAGCTAACCCTTGAAGACTTATTATCTTTCCTTGAATTGGAACTCTTCATTTTAGAATTAACATTTGTACGACAGTCCCAAAATTGATACAGCGCAACAAACAGGTAAAATTTGTTTTTGGTTTATTTATCTATCGGGGTTTTAAAAACCGCTGATAATTTTGCCCCTTATTGATACTGTAATTGATGACAGTCAGCCTAGTTGTTCGATTTGTTAGTAGTTTTTTTTTTAAATAGAGCGTTAATGTCAATGTTCCGTAAAAGAACAAATTACTTTGAGACAACGTGTTGTAATTTTAAAACAAACAACACTGTAGTGTACTTAATGAACTATATTTAAACTTTTAAAGGGCCTTTTCCCCACCTTCGTATTCATAAATCCTCATAAGTTCTATAGAGAGCGCACATATAAGGGTTTTTAAATATAAACTACAATATTTATTTTTTATAAATAACGAATTTTTATATATGCCAAAAAGACTTCCAAACACGGTTCATTCTAAGCGTGATTTTCTTTATATGTTTTTTTGTGTTTTCGTTTTTTAAAGAAATATATTTTCGTACAAGAACTGTTATTCTAAAATAAAATCTTTCTGGGTCAATATTTTTGCAGTAATAAAACATTTTCCTTTTTCCTTACAATGAAAGTTTTTTGGGGATATTTGAAATTGTTTATTTTTTGTTATTTCATTGACAGTTGTGCTTTATCTGAGAGAAATGACTATCTTTCCCGACAAGTAATTTCCGTATACAATACAATGCTCACGTGTTTTTTTGCTCCATAGATTTTTTTTGTTTGTTTGGGTGTCGTGGGTCGACCCGAGACCTTTTCAGAACTCTGTACTTTTGTCGCATTTTCAGGAATTTATCGATTTAATTCTCAATGGAACTTCTGTTTTACTTATTTTTTGTAATTTAATTTTCGTGTTTTATGGGCGCGAAAATTTACCACTTGAATGAAATTTGCAGAGTTCCGGACTTAAAAACCTAGTACATTTACAAAAAAAAACAGCACAGTGCTAAACGTGAGGCACTTTGTGAGAATCAAATAGTCTCGAGTACTCATTTGTTAACAATCTTTTTAATTTTGAAAACATTAAAGAAATTGAGTTTATGATGCAACCTTAAAATAAAACAGATATGGTTATTTTTCGAAATAAAAAACTGTTTAAAACGCTTGTGTGTTAAGTTGGCCTTTTTTCCTTCTTTAAAAACACAAACTCTAAGAAAGATACAATTATAATTTAAATGACAATAAAATAAAATAGTTTTTTAGTAAATGATTTCAATTTTGAAAAGTAACAGTTTGCTTTCTTTTTTTCTTTTTATTAAAACTTAAATTCCTTGTCAGTAATGAATTCTTCTCTAATTAGGTTACTAAGTTATGAATAAATAAAAATAGTTTTTTTGTTTTTTTAAGTGGTGGGGTGAACAGTGGGAACGTATTTATATTCCCTCGAAAAACTAAAAAAAAAAACAAAATGACTGATGAATATTCATTGATTTTTTTTTTTTTTTTTTTTTCCTTATTCTTCGTATTTTTTACATGCAACTTTTTCGGTCCTTATTGGTACAATGGATTGAAATTGAATTAACTGCTGATGGAAAATATTTGTAAAAATAAAATTTCAGAAAAATCTCAAAAATCAAGACTTGTTGCTCGCCAAACAGTACGTCGTATCCACGTGGATGAAGTGCTGTTTCCTAGTATTAGGCATGACAATTTCTCCTCTTGTCATTTCAAAGATCCTTGGTCACACTCGCCAGTTACTCGTTCTAATCTTTGGACATTTTTTTCTCACCAAAATTTGACAATGAAAATATTTATCAAAAGTCAAAAGAAAACCTAGTAATTAGTTGAATTTTCGGCCGATTTTTAAAATTTCGGAATTTACTATTTAATACAAATTATTACTTTTGTTTTGATTTTTTTCTCTTTTTATTGACAGGTTTTTTTCACACAAACAAATATGCATAAATATCGTAATAAAAGTAAAACGAATATGTTTTTTTTTATCTACTAAAATAACTATTTAAAGTACCTCCAAAAATTCGCGAAAAAACAAGAAAGAAAAAGTAGGCTACATTATAAATGTAACAAAAAAAAACATAATAAAAATAAGTTTTTTTGGGGGGGTGTCATTAGGAAAGAACTCAAAAGATATTTTGATGTAATATTTTCTAATTCTTTATAGAACGGGGGGGGGTCTTTTTTCTTTCTTTTTCTTTTTTTTTTGTCATCAAGATACTAAAAATTTGACTTAAATTTTTTTGAGCGTCTCTTTGCAGTGAAAAAAAAAACTAAAACATTGATTTGGAAATTAAAAATTAGATAATTAATTATTATTGTATATGAGTTTAACAACTTATTCAGAAATGAATGAAAAATTACATTTGAAACGTTTCATATTTGACAATCTTTGTAAAAAAAATTTACACGTCTTCCTCCTCATTTACTTTTACGAAAAAAATTTTTTTTTTGTATCACAAAACAAAATGTTTGTTATAAGGTCAAAAATAGAAAATCTACCCAGAAATATAAAATTTAAATAAAAAACAATAAAATTAAAACTTTTTATTAGAAAAACTTTTAATTGCTTTTATGAAAAAAATGTATTATGGGGACTATTTATTTTAAGAAAAAAACAGTTACTGAATAATAAATTTTTATAAGTATTTTCATACTTTTATTTATTTTTTTAAATTAGAATAATTTACACATTTTTAAATCTTAAAATTCTGTGTTAATTTGTAAACAAGTAATATTATTAAATTAAAATGTACTAATCATAAATATAAAAGCTCACTATACTTTTTTTTTTTTTTTTTTAAATCATATCGCCCCAAGCAAGGCCAGAGGCCACTATTGCGCAAGGGGTTAAAGAAGGGTTGGAGGAAGAGCAGATAGGAGTGGCAATGGAGGGGATGAGGGAGAAGAGAAAGACAGTGGGTTGATCAAGGCAAGGGGGCCACAAAAGATCCGGAGCGAGAGCAGATAGGAATGAGAAAAGAAAGGATGTGGAGAAGGGAAGCGGATAGATCAAGGCAACTGGAGATGTCAATTGACGCTACAGTTAAACCTTTGGAGATTGTATTTGTCAGGGAAACAGTAGTAGGGAAGGGAGTTCCATAGGCAGGATGTGCGAGACATGAAGCTATTGGAGTAGAAGCGACGTCTACACCTAACAGTTTCCACGGTATAGGGGTGGGAGCGGGATGCCAGCCTGGTGGGGCGTTTAAATTCACGAGGCCTGGGGACAAGCGAACGCAACTCCTCAGAGCAATTACCGTGGAAGTATTTGTAAAAAAGGCAGAGCGAGGCAACATCGCGTCTGTGAGATAGCGACTGCAGACGAGATGACAGATCAGGGCCAATCACATTGCCTATCCGTCTCTGGATCTTATCAAGAACCCCGAGGCAAACAGCAGGGGCTCCAGACCATATATGGCAGCAATACTCCATGCATGGGCGAATGGTCGATTTATAGACTTGAAGGATCGATTCAGGAGAGAAAAATTTCCTGGCTCAGCACAGAGAACCAACTTTCTTTGCGGTGGCTGATGCAACTGACTCGATGTATTTATTCCATCTCAGATCAGCAGACAGCGTGAGACCGAGAGGCGTAGGGAGGGGCTCTCGAGAAGATGGTCATCAGACATTCTAATGGGATGCAGGGATGGAACCTTGTGGTGGTTGATGGAGAGCAGTTTTGTTTTAGACGCGTTAAAGTTAACCATCCATTTCTCACCCCAGATCACAACTGATTGGAGGTCCTTTTCAATTTGGGCTGCCAGGTTAACTTTTTCCGCCTCAGTAGATTTGCGTTTGAGGCAGGAGTAAATAGTGGTGTCGTCAGCGTAGATGCCGACTTGGGAGTCAATGGCGTCAGGAAGGTCATTTATAAATATGAGGAACAGAGTAGGGCCTAGGATGGAGCCTTGAGGAACACCTGCATTAGTGGGATAAGATCTGGAGATGGATCCACTAAGAACAACCTTCAGATCCCGGTTTGACAGGAACGATTGTATTAGGTCAAACAATCGACCTGTGATACCATAACCCTGGAGCTTGCGGAGAAGGCCGGCATGCCAGACTCTATCGAATGCTTTGGAGATGTCAAGGGCCACGGCACGAACTTCACCGTTGTTATGGATAGCTTGGC
The DNA here is from genome assembly GCA_964036315.1 of Acanthosepion esculentum. NCBI lineage: Eukaryota > Metazoa > Mollusca > Cephalopoda > Sepiida > Sepiidae > Acanthosepion > Acanthosepion esculentum. The sequence continues at coordinate 73,567,713 of OZ038500.1, read as the reverse complement.
AGACAAATTCAGTGATGGCCGTAAGCACATCGGCAGTAGAGCGGAAACCATACTGCTTGTCTGAGAGCAGATCGTGGGATATCAGGTAATTAATCACTTCGGCGTTGATAATGGCCTCGAAGACTTTGCCAAAGAGGGGTAGGAGACTGATAGGACGGTAATTGGAAGGGTCGGAGGGGTCACCGGTGTTCTTGTAGACAGGAACAATGGTTGAGGACTTCCAGCAGTCAGGAAAACAGGACTCCTTGAGGCAGCGGTTGTACAATTTAGAGAGGGCAGGCGCCAGTTCAGGTGCGCATTTCTTTAGGACAATGGCTGGTATTCCGTCACCACCAGTAGCCTTGTGGAGATCTAAGTTAGAAATAATGTCCAATACCGACGACGGGGTTATGTGCAATCCGTCCAGGAGGGCATCAGTTCTGGGAGGGAAATCAGGCAAGGGCACCCCGGAAGAATCTAGTGTAGAATTAGAAGAGAACTTCCGAGCGAAGCATTCGGCCTTGTCAGCAGAGGTGGTCAAGACCTCAAACTGATTGAATAGGGGAGGAATGGAGGGTTTGTTATTGTTCAGGACGCTCTTGCAGAGGCGCCAATAATCTCTGGAGGCAAATTTGTGGGATGCAATACGTTCCTTCATCCGAGCAGCAAATAGTAACTTGGCATCGTCGAGGATACGCTTACACTCGTTACGGGCAGAGGTAAATAGACGTCTATTGGAGTCGGACATATCACTTCGAAAACGGTAGAAGAAGTGGTTCCTATGGGCAATGGCGGCTGAGCAAGCAGCTGTGAACCAGGGGGAGGAGCGAGGTTTGACCTTGAATTTCCTGGAGGGGATGAAGGCTTCGATACCGGCTTTAACCCAGGAAGAGAACTCAAAAGCACACTCATGAGTGGGGAGCTTAAATACAGCATCCCAGGGGACATCGCGGAGGAAGTCACGAAACGCGTCCCAGTCAGCCCGTTGGTAGTAGAATGTGGTTCTGGTGGTAGGAGGCTCTTTGCAGGGTGTGGGGCTGAAGGAGATGCTAACGGACACAACAGCATGATCGGAGTTACCGATAGGACAGAGTTGCGTGGCACTACAAGACTCAGGGATGGAGGTAAAACACAGGTCGAGGAGTGAGGCCTTATCGTCACGGTTGTAGGCAAAACGCGTGGGGAAATCGATTAACTGAGTGAGGGATTGAGAGACTGAAAAGTTGAGAGTATGAACGCCTGCGAGGTTGGTAGTAGCGTTCTTAAGCCACTGGCTGTGATGGGCGTTAAAATCGCCAAATACAAATATGTGAGCGTACGGATGGGCAGAGAGGGCCCTATCTATGCTATCAGAAATGACATCAAGTATCCCACAGTCCTGAGAGGATGGAGAGCGGTATAGGAAGAAAAGATAGCTAACGGCATTGAGAAGAGAGAGCCGGAGACACAAGAACGAATGATCCGGCGTATACAATTCAGTTACCCCCTACCCAGTATTTTAAAAAGAATTTTTATTTATTTTTTATTATATGTGTAAATATCTTTTAATTTTATAAATACGGATGTCCATACATGACATTATTATCCGAAAATAAGGGGTACCTAGTATAATACATTTAAAAAATTTGGGGCTTTTTTCCAGCTTTTTTTCTCAACAAGTATCTCCATGAGTGGAGGTGTTTCATCCTAGTCATTGAGAGACTTCTGTCTGTTAAGTTATGCTGGTGGTGTTACCAGTGAATTGCTTTTACAGTAGATTTTCTGCTATGCACAATGTTTGAAAGTGGCATGCTGGGTTTCACAAAGTACACGCTCTGAAGACCTCTGAAGTAATCTGTATAGAGGATAGAGTAAAACTAGCGATTCGAATAGTAATAGAGGACAGACTAGAAATAGAGATCAATTAGACATCATGCGACTTCCTATTTATGCATTTCCTCCATGATCATGTGGTCTACTTAATTCAATAATGGGATCGCCTGTGTTTGCTCACTGGTGATCTATGTTCAAACTCAAGTCTCAGTAGTGATACTTCTTTCCAATATAACACAAATCAAAAAGAGGGTATACTGCATTCATGTCATGCAAAACAATTAACACATCAAAATTTATATTACTGACTGAGTGAATTGAACATTGCCAGCTAAATCTTTTTCATATTTTATTTAATGATGCATTTTAGTGTCTCAGTTATTTTTTTTTTATTCTCTAAGAAAAAAGAAACTTAAATAAAATTTTATTGATTGTCTGCTGATAAAAAATTAAAATAGAGCTTTTAATGGTCATTTAAAGTACTACTACGAACTTACTGAAGAAAAACTTTAAAATAATTTAAATTCCTCCTTTGAAGTTAAATGTTGTTTTTATTTGCAAGAAAACAGCCTAAACTTATTTGTAAAAAAAATTTTTTTTAATTTTTTTTTTTTTTTTTTTTTTTTTTTTTTTTTTTACATATTTAAATATGCTTTTAAGACATTTAAAATATAGAGTACCAGCAATCTGCAAACAACTTTCCAGTTTTTGATATTCTTTGTTTCTAGACAAAGAGTAGAACAGTGTCCAGACAGTTTTCATGCTTGCTGAAATTCTTGAAAGCAATATTTCCAGCAGCCTCCTCATCCTCAAACTCTTTGTACTGACTGATGATGTCATCCCAATCAGACTTAACAAATTGTTTTCTGTCGATCATATGGGAAAGACATCTTTTTCGATTGTCTTCAGTTGCAGATTTTTTTTCCACAAATGGATCCCGGGTTTAGCCATGCAAGAGGGTATCTTTGCCAGAAGTTTCTCAGTGATGGTAATGAACATTGTGTTTGTTGCAATTCTGCATGCAAACAGATCTTTTGTTAACACATTTTCTCTTTTAGATAAATTTTGCATTGCCCTATCTGCCAGAAATCTACACTTGATATTTCCAGCATCTTTATGCATGTTTGGGTTTGACAATATTCTTACAAATTCAGTTTGAAAAATATAATTATCTTTTTTTTGTGTGCTTTTACTTTACAAATCTCCTTATCATGATCATGCTAAAAAGATCATCTGCAAGGAAAGGAAGCAGTGGTTAATATTTTTATCAGAAATGGTTCAATTATAATGTAACCACCTTTTTCCCCCAAGAATGTGCAGCCATACAATTTAGACCCGATCTCTCATAGATATCTTCACCTTGGGATGGCTGTGGGGGCAGGTTGGTTACATAGAATTTTAACTGGCCAAAGAGTTGGTGACAGTTAGGTTGTCGATTGTCTAGAGTTTGCTGGTAAGTGTTGTTTGTTTCTTCCCTTTGATTGAATAAGCTGTGGTATTTTCTTTGATGACTGGGGCTGAAAAAAGTCATACTCTTGTTGGAAGAAGGATAAGGCCTGATCTTCGTTGAAAATGATAGTTTTAATAATAACAAATAAAGCTAGAATATTTACAAATGTTCAATATGGCTTAACACCTCTGGAGTGGGTAGAGACTTGGAACCAAAGTATGTATTCTTAAACTTTCATCAAAGAATCGAACATAGACTTAATTCCAGGTGGGTGTGAATTGGATGTGTGTTGATCAGCCAATCTTTGATGTATCTGTCTCTCAATTCTCCTGGTTCTCTCTGCCTCTACTTGCCAAAATACTGTATATATGAATGAGGACCTATTTACCCATAGGTTTTCTCACAATCCCTTGATCACAAGAGGTGGGGGTCAAAAAGGGTGATTTCCTCTGTTTGTTTTTTTAACTTATCCAGATTTTAAAAATTACCAATCTTCAAGGCCACCTTCATTCAAAATGACAACCATGCATATTCATCTGATAAGCCTATAGCTGAACATAAACGAAACAATGTTGTCACCTGTCAAAATCTGCAGTACTTTCAACGACAGATGTTTTTCACAATCAAATTTCCTGGGAAAATTTGATTTCACCACAAGATTCAAACTTATAAATTTTTCTGCTTCAACTCACTACCACCAGAAACCAGAACTAAAATAAACTTCCCTAACAATCAAGTTATCTTGTTACAGAATGTCTTTTGAAATAGACACAAAAATCTGCATTTTCAATGGAAATAAAACATCATTCATATTTGACGGTACCACAGAGAAGAACTTGGTCTGTGGACATTTTTTCTGTGTTTTTTTTTTTTAAATTAAGTTTACAAATTTGATGACATTTAGCCAAATGTCTAAGAGTCCTTCCCATGTTTTTTACATTTTCTACTAGCCATCTATGGCAGAAATACAAAAGTAAAGAGGCAGGGTTGCCAGATTTAAATTTTAATAAAAAGCCAAATAAGTTATTTCATCATTGTTTTCACAAAACAAAAACGTGAGATACAGGTCATTATTAGCCTGCAAACTTTAAAAATAACATTCTTCTTGTTTTTTTCAAAGACGCATTATCTACCCTAAGGCACACCAAAGGCACCTTTTCTATTCTTTTATCCTTCCCGTATACATTTTCTTTGATTCAAAAAATAAGTACAAGACTGTGGACTTGCTCCAATCAAGGAAACAAACTACCATTCGCAATAATTGCCAAATTATGCTGATGACTTAAAAAAAACATTTTTCTTTAAGGACAACTTCTAAATTACTGCTGTTCCCACGTCCACCCTGACATGGGGTGGTAGTACCTGTTAGGGTCCCAGCTATGGGCTAATAGTTAACCCCCAAACTGGGGTCAAACACTATGAAAGTATAAAAATAGATTTTTTATAGTAAAATCACCAGCAATACATTTTTGACTCTCAACAAAAACCCTCTTTACAAAAATCAATGAAACCTGATCTACAAACAGATTTCTTACCAAGAATACATAGTACAGTGTAACCCGGATATAAGAGAAACCCGGATATAAGATACTTCTTCTCCAGTCCCGACAACTCTCTTATATCCGGGTTACACTGTATATTCATATGAACCTATCCTAAAAATTTCATCAGCATTAATCCAATGAGGTTGATATGTGTAGAGGAACAAATTTTGAAGAATTGCAGAATCATTAATCTTAAAAGGAATCTGAGATTTTAATGTAATTTTCAATAATAAATCACAGATTAATTGTTTGATATTTTTAAAATTCTTTCAAAACTTAATAACTGTCTCTCCGATTTTGTTAAGCATTTTAATAAATATAACAATAACACAACATAGTTATTTCCTTAAAATTTGTTTTTACGAATCTTTGTAGTTATTTCCCTTAAAACCCGAAAAATAATTAAATGTTTACATAAAAAAAGAAGTTGGGCTGTCAATTTTCTGAGAATATGTTGGTTAATCTACTTTTAAATATTTTAAAACTTTTCTAAGAAACTGTATGTAGCAAACAAGATGAAAGTCAGAAGAGCACAACTCAGTTGGGGCCACTGAGATCTATTGCTAAAGTGGAAATGGAAAACAGACATTAGTTGCTGTCAAAAGTGTGGGGTGGGGACATGAAGGTCAAACCAATAAGTTTAACAAATTCATTTCCTTTAAGGTCTCACACAATTTACAAGTAAAAGATTCTAAAAAACTTGTTTAATGCCTACCATACAATTTCAAAATAAAGAAAAAAATTCTCCAAAAACACCACTCTTGTGGACTGGCTTGTCTAAGCTTACCGTCACACACCAATTTTCTCGGATTAATAATTGCATCATTTTCAGTGCTTCACTATTGTAAACAAAGTTAAATTGAACAAAAAAAAAATTCCTTTAATAAGAGTAAAGAGGTACAAAATGATTTTGTCTTTGATTTTTTGAAAATGTGCACTTTGCCTGACATTCCCCTAAACAAAATTGACAAAATGAGGCCATTCATCTTAAAAAAATTGTAAAGAACGTGGTACTATTCCAAGTGTCAATTGTGTTAGGCAACTTCATCTACCGAAATTGTTTGCTTGTCACTTTGCTGCCCTGATAGCAAAGCCTGCTAATCATTCAGTCAGCATTATAACAGATGAAACAACTGTCATGACCACAGCATTTTGAATGTAATTGCTTTATGAGTGAGTATTATCAAGCAAGTGCTATTGTTCAATGGGGTACTATAGTTGCATCTGTAATTGCAAAGTCTCTACTACAATGAGCATTACGAAAGTGACAACGAGTGTTCGTTGACATCAAAAATGTTTGTGGGGGCAGAGATTTGATTATTAAAAACGAGATATTGTTCTACAAGGAGTTAAAAAAAATTTTTATGGTTGAATTACTCTGGTATTTCATCCACTTAAGTTTTCAACTTAGTCTCTGTGAAAGACAACTTCAAAACTTATGGTTCACCCACCAAACTGACGAGCCTCCTTTTTTACTTTAAGATGCGACTATTTTGCTATGTATAGGCAGGAGTGAAACTAATTTAAAAAAAAAAAATAAAACGCTGTCAAATCATTAATTTTGAAAATGTGGAAAATCTCTGTCCATCATTGGAATAGTTACAATTTAAAGAGATGTGGAATAAAATAATCATTGCACATGAGAAATAATTGTATCTTTTCTGTTTCTTGTGTATTATTTTCATGAAAATAGCCTCAAATAAACACATCAGCAGTTGAAATGGAAGGAAATGTCACTACTTTTGATACATGTTCACACTGTAAACTAAGCGCAGTTTAGGGTACTTATTATAATTATGACAAGATATTTTTTTGTTTTAAATTTTACTACAAAAAAAAAAAAAAACATTTTTTACTTTTTTCTTGAATCTCAGTTATTTTTATATCTACTTTTTGTTCTTTGCAGACTAACCAATGGAGGGATTTGGGCGTGGTGGGCGTGGAGCAGCACTGCTCCAGGCACTCAAAGAAAAAAACAGTAATGAGCTTCAACAGGTAAAAAAAAAAAAAATTACATTTCAAATTTTATGTTTTTTTCTTTACATAGCTTGGTCACGGTTAAATCGCAGTTGATTAACACTTACATGTTTGGTTATTAAAAGCTTGCTTTTTTAAAAACTAGCATCCAAAAAAGGAATTACTTGACATATAGATGGATATTTTCAATTATTTTGATCCAAAACTCAGTCTTTCATATTTATAAATTTATTGTTAGATTATAAATGAAATATTTTTTCTAATTTTGATATGAATATTTAATTTTAGACAATATTATCCACTAATTTTCAATATCTAAGGTTTAAAATGAATTTTTAAAAAGGATAACGCATTCTTGAAGCTGTATTTTTAGCATTAATTAAAAGCTAAATGATTAAATTTACTATTTACTCTGGTGTATTTAAAAAAAAAAAAAGTATATTGATTGGATTCTTTTCTTTTGCTTTCAGTAAAATTATTGCAATCAACCATTTTGACACATTTGTAAAAAAAAAAAATAATAATTTTTGGTTTTAACCTTTACCGTGCTGGAGGAGAAAATTGTTGCCATAAAATTCTTTCCCTTTGCTGCTCTAGGCGCACTCTGTCGCCTTGAGATGCTTATTATAAACACTTGACAACTGTTATTTCTGGTATTTTAATTTTATTGCCTACTAGTGCTTTGGGACAAGGTTAAACTTACGTTTTCAAACACCATTTTGAATTCTTCTAAACTCTGCATTCGGTGTAATACCGATTAAACCCACATTAATTTTTTATAAATAAAAATGACCAACATCACTATCCAGCAAAGCCTTTATTCAGGAGTTGGTTTTTTTTTTTTTTTTTTTTGTTAGGACTCCAATGACGATTTTGAAGGCTTTACTTGAGTGGATATTGATGGTGATGTGGTTGAAGCTGATAACCATGCTAGTGACGTGGAGGAAAACGATGATGACCACTAGTGGCTACTATCATCCATGCTTGACTAATTTTATGGAAGCTTCTGGTGACTATCAATATACCTGACAGTCTTTTTGAAGGTGAATTATTTTGTCTATTTATTAACGACGAAATAATAACTTTATTCATCAATGAGAACATGTCAATAAGACAAATATCATAGTCAAGTGAAAGAAAGAGCAAACGAATGTCTTCTCATGTAAACAAGTCACTTTTTTGACGAAATGAAAGCCCCTTTTGCAATTTTGCTCCCACAGAACTCCACAAGGAACAATAAAAGTTAAAATATGTTGAATTATTTACGTATGTTTTAATGTATTTGCTTTTTATTTCGCTTTTTTTTTGTTTTGTTTTCAGCGTCAAAACATGCATGCAAAATGTAATGCATTACATCAAAATATTTCTCATCCATTGTTTTATTAGTGTACAAAAAATTATGCCCAATACAAAGAAAGCTATAACAATTTTAAAACAGTAGGTGTTCATATTTCTGCACTCTCAAAAAAATGCTGTGGCAGGGGGAACAATGTTAGAAAGAAATTAGCCTGATAAAGGTTAAAAATCTTCCAAAAATAAAATATACTTTTCTGAAATTTTATTAGCTGATTTAAAGTATAATTAATCTGATTTGAAAAAAAATATTTACTTTAAGTTTAAAATAACAGAGGAATAGATTTTTAAAACAGTGATGTTATCGCTCGTCAATCATGTAACAAGTTCTGATAAATCTATCAGCACGTTTATTGTTGTTCCACAGAGACTATCTGTTAAAACATAATTTAAGAAAATGACAGGTGAGTGGCTTTCATTTATGATTTTTTAAGTACTCAGCAATCTTAAAAATGTTGGAAAATATTTTCAATAATCTAATTTTCGAAATGTTGAATTTAAATTTTCTATAGTCATCTGATAATGTTGTGTATGGTTGACTATGCTTTCAAAAATGAGCATGTTACATACTATTTTTATTATTAATCAATGTGTTTTTCACCAAAAAAGCAAAAAAAGCACAAAAACATTAATTGTAATTATTACATTGACTGCTGACCTAAAAATCAAGATTTTTAACATGCTAGAAAAGATTTTTTTTAAATTTAATAAAATAATAAAAAAATACTCTGGTCTTTTCACTTAATAACATAAAAATTTTGATGATAAAATTTTGTTTTTATTAAGTTTGGGGCTTTTTTTTATCTCGCTATACTGTTTGTTTGTTTTTTTTTTTTTTTTTTTTTTTTCAGTGAAAAAGTGGAGGTACTTAATATTTCAAAAAAACATACGTTTTGAGAAAAGGTTTTGTTTCTTTTGGAACTCCTACACTGAGTGCCTTGACTGATCTAAATCTACATTTAGTAACTGTGAAGTTCATATTTGAGTGGATATGCAGACAAATGATTATAAACTGAATTACTTTAATATAAAATCTTGCTTTGTTGTTGAAATTTAAGTGTTCTCTCATTTTCAGCTGCTAACATTACTGTCTCTAGTTGAACTGACAAATAGATTTTTAATTTTTATGTATTTGGTTATTTCCAGCCTCCAGGACAGAGAAGTCTTGGCCGAGGCATTTTCCCTTCAATGTCCCCTTTGACACCAGGTATGTTTACTATGTCAGATTCCTGATTAACAAAATGCTTTCTTTTTTCTCTCTCTCTCTCTCTTCCCCCATCTCTCTCTCTCTCTTCCCATTCTCATGTTTTACTCCATGATGACTGAATTTTGGTTGATACCAATATAAATTTTCTTAATGATTCAATCTTGTGAGTGAGTTGCATACTTTGCATTTGCCTTAATGATTGGTACTCCATATAAAAATATATATATATATAATATATATATATATATATATATATACTAATTTTTAAGCTTGGCAGACAGTTGGTATGCCTCTGTGACATTGTCTAGGCCAGATAAAGATGGCAGAAATGATCACTGTAACATGATTTTTCTCTTTGGGTAGCAATTGTTACTTTCTATTTACTTACCCCTAGAATGTATGAAAGTCAGCTAATATTTCCTCCAAACTTAGCTTTATACCTATTCCCATTGGGAAAAATTCTGCAAAGTAGGAACAAAATGATGCAAATTATACAAGAGGCCACAAAAAATTTAGAAGTGACTAGATTTTTTTTTTTTTTAAATTACCTTTACGAATCAGCCCCCAAACTTTGTTGGTAGGGGAAAATTGGTTTCATATTGAAGTATTCTTTTTTATTTTATTTTACTCTTCAGATCAGACTGTGCCAACACCATCTCTGGTTCTTGCTCAGCCAGCAAAACCTGCCGGGCGTGGACTAGCTGCTATGCAGGCATTGCTTGAGTAAGTTGCATGATTGGTATTAATATCTACGATATATGTTAATTGCAAAAGTGAAGGTGAATTAGTTTTTACATTAAAACGGGTATTAGAACCAAGAATTTTGTTTTTCTTACATCTTTGGTTTCATTTTTTTTTTTTTAAATCTAATGCTAAAAATTGAAAACTTTTAAGATGTTTGTCAGATGGCATTAAATTGGTAAAATATCTCATAGTTTAGGACAATCATTATTTTCATAGCCTTCATTGATAAGGTCAGGCATATGCCTGCTACTGGTAACATGTAACCTGCCACATGTGTGGGTGGTTGGCATCTAAACTAATTCCTCCACTAGTTTTTCAGCTAGTGAGGAGGATGGCATGCCAGTCCCACAGGATTAAAAAAAAAACGACCTGTCAAAGGGTGGATAAGCTTCTTACACGCATACTACAGTTCAAAAGCTTGAGGTGGCTCCTGGTAATTTTTAAATTGGCCCAAAAAGTAGTTGTTTTATACTATAAATAAGGGAAAATTATTATACATGATTAAAAAAAAAAAAAAAATGAGATGATTTTTTTTTTTTATTAGACATTTTATTATGACAAAAAGAAAAACGGCATTTTATGATTAGATTTTGCTCCTGTCAAAATGTCCTTCTTTAGCCTTGATTCCTGCAGCACAGATGTTTGGCATTCGTTGCGAAAGTTTCTCAAAGTATAAGTAGTTTGATAATTGATTCCTTTTTTTTTTTACTCTTATCTCTTATGTCAATTTCATCTTATGCACATTCTGGGAGTAATTTCAAACCTTTGAACTGTTGTGTGTGTGTAATTTCTGGCATACAGTATCTGACCACTGCTGACTGTTTCATGCTTTCGTGCAATCGTCAGGTGGCCAGCAGCTGTGTGTGAAAATGGGAACCTTTATTGCCCCAGGCAAGCCTGAGATGGGGAAAAAAATGGCATTGGTCTCTCACTCAACTGCACCCCCACACATAATAATCAAAGGGGTTACAGTGTGGGGAGTTAGGTAGCCAGATGTAAGGGGTGATGTGGTCACAGAAATTGTCTGACAGCTATGACTATATGTGGCATGGTGCAGAGTCCTCTTGCCAGAAATAGTCTTCTAGCAGCCGCCCACTTGACGTAGGATAGCACTACATCCTCAATGCACTTGATTTAGGTCTCCTTGTTGAGTCTGAGACTGTCACCAACAAATTCAGAAGTTCCTTTCTTATCAGAGCGGTCAGTGAGCTTTCTAAGCTGCCATACTGTCGTACTCACTATTAGACTGATCCAACTGTTTCTGAATTCTCTGTACTATCCTCAGATTGACACCCAAACACTCTAAAATTTTTGTATTGGAGCTTCTGGCGTGAATTCCAAGCAATACAGTATGCCGTTTACAAATTTCTGGCACAGTGAATTGCGTTATGATGGGTTTTTGCTTATAGACGATGCTCAGCTGGGGAGTAGACAAAATTGGAAACAAACAATATGCGTGTGTGGAATTAAAAATAGAAAATGGCAACAATTTATAATTATATATATATATATATATATAAAGAAAACTTATTCTACCCGATGCATTTCGTCCTCTAATGGACTTTATCAGGGCAAATGTGAAGATTTTTAGGTAAACTTGCTTTTTAACACCTGCACTAAATATCTCTTAAAATTTTCCAAAATCGTCACAATTCCATGTAAATGATGTACATGCTGAACTCGAATTAACAATTAAATTATGACGAAACCTACCATTTTGGAGTTATTGGCAAGAAAAAAATCTGACTTCTTGTTGGTCATTCGTCCCCCATTACTGCCATCATGAACACTGATTCAGTGTAGTACTTCCGCTGGCAGAAACAAAATTTTGGCCTATTTACTTTTACAGACTTCCCTTGCAGAAAATTACTACGCACCACTACCGTAAAGAAATGTTTTTTTTTGGTAAATGTAGTTTTATTTATAACAAAAACAAATTAAATAATACAATAGAACCTTTTTTCCGTGTTGAATAGCAATGACAAATTAAAAGAACAAATAATACAATAAAGCTTTTTTTTTTCTTTCTTTTTTTTTTAATTAAAAACGGACAAATTAAAAAAAAAAATGGAATAATACAATAAACCAGGTTAACTTTAGGGTTAGGGGTTGTTTTTTGGCTTCTTTGTAGAAAGGGGGACAAATTTAAAAAAAAAATTAAATAATACAATCAACCCTTCTACTTTACCATGTTTGTGCATTAATTTTTGTTTTATTTTCAATTTTAAAATATAAAAAATGCTTTATTTTTATTATTTAATTTGTCATTGCTATTCTACACAGAAAAAATGATTTTATTGTATTATTTAATTTGTTTTTGTTTAAAGTTTCCTGTTATAAATAAGACTACACTTACAAAAAAAAAAAAAAATTATGATAATGCGTAGTGATTTCAAAGAGATGTAGCTGTAAAAGTAAATAAGCCAAATTTTCTGACTGTGCCACCGGAAATCTTGAATAGTAGTCAGAGCAGAATGTATTAAAACAATGGAGGACAAATTACAAACAAGAAGTCCGATTTTTTTTTCTTGTCAATAACTCCAAAACAGTAGGTTTCTTCATAATTTAATTGTTAATTCGAGTTCAGCATGTACATTTACACGGAATTATGGTGATTTGTGAAAATTTTAAGAGATATTTAGCACGGGTGTTAAGCAAATTTACCGATTTTTTTTTTTTTTTTTTTTTTTTTTTTTAAATCATTTACTCACTTTTATTTGTTAAACATTGAATTTTGTTGTTTAGCATCCTCCATATTTTCTATTCTCACAGCCCCATGCATATGTTAGTAAAATTTTAATGGGATATATAAGTTTTTAATTTCTGTCAAGTTTACCAGATTTTTTTCTTTTTGCATAATATTGCTGGGACGTATTTCCATGGATTCACAAAAGTTGTATGTATAGAAAATCTTATGAATTCACTAATATGAAAGAATACTAAAAAAAAAATTGTTTATACTAAAGTTTGATAGGAAGTATCAATGACTTCTATTTCTCACTGATTCATTTTATTGTAGATTTGTAATTTTTTTTATTGTTACAGTGAGGTTTTGATCTGTCTCATAATTCTTTATTTTTTATTGTGTAGGGCTTCCAGGGCTAAAGAATCGACCACAGCTTCTGCTAGATATCAAAGTAATATCGCAGGCTTAGGCAGAAGTCGTGGTCTTGCTTTTGTGGCTGCAGCAGCAGCAGCAAACGCTTCTTCTAATATAGACATTAAGATAAAGGCATCAGGTGATATGGCATCTCCTGAAACTGACAGTGGCAGGTGCACAATTTCTCCTCACTCCTCAATGGATATCCATCCTTGTGAAGAAAGTGATCCACAATCGGCTCTTAGGAAACAATTTAAAGGATTGGATGTTGAGCCTCAAACTCGTGGAAGGAATGGAAAAGATGGAAAACCGTAAGTCAGACTTATTATTTTCTTATGCCTGCTGCTTTTGAAATGTTCACCCTAAAACAAAAAAAAAATTAAGAACCAAGAAAAGAATGTAGAAAGGATTTCATGACAATCTTATAAATAATGAGGGATATTGAATTTGATTATGAGCTAAAATATTGTCAATTCTTATCCATTCACCTTAATTTCAATTTCTTACCATTGCAAATACTCACATTGTCATTTTACAACTAGAAATTAATAAATATTTCATGAAAGTGCTCAAATGCGAGTCTTCTGTGTGTTATTCTCTGGTGTCAATGCTAGTTTTGGATTTTACACACCATACTCGCACTAATAGTAACTCAACCTGTTTCTGAAGATAACGGCTCCTCATCTTGATTAAGAAATCGCACACATTTTCTGAAGTAGGCCTGAACAATTAAAAAAAAAAAAAAGTCTTAAAGAAGAACATTGATTACAAAAAGTAAGCCAATCGGCTGCAAGAGTACATTTTAGAGTAATTATTGAATGTGAGTGACATCGAAACAGATATAGACAGAGGAGGAGGAGGGGGGGTGGCAAGAAAATTCTTTCTTTTTCTGTGGAGACTCAAAAGGATTAATTAAATATGAAAAGTGAAAATAGTGGTTCGTTCGTTAACATCATGCTTTCACAAAACTGAATTTTTAATATGTGGTCAGTTACCATACTTGGGCAATTTTTTGTGTTCATCAGAATATTTTGAGAAAGTCTTGCAGACCACACTGGGTAGTCTCATGGACCTGACTTAAAGACCTGCTCAGTGTGAGCAAAGTTAATTTGAACAATTGCGTTGTACTGTATCAACCAATTATGACGCATCTTGCTTACAAACTAGTAACTGAAAAATTATTTTTGTTTATCTGTGTTTTGTTGTTTTTTTTTTTTCTGGTTACCATACAATGTTGATCAAAGTTGTTGCAATGAAGTACATCTAAACATGAGAAGAAACAACTTGTTAAATTGATAGTTTTTTTGGGGTTTTTTTTTTTTTTTTGTATATATTTCTTGTATGAATTTCAAGCAGCTTTTCAGCATTTTTTCTTACCGTGTTCATAACTTTCACCTCTAACTTACCTGTCACTTAATTTTGATCAATAATTTTTAATGTTCCTAAGTCTTTTGACATTATCTGTTTCTTTTTTGTTAAAAAAACAAAACATCTAAATGATTATTTTATTTTTGAATGGTCTTAGATATTTATATTCGATAATACTCAGATATTTTCTACAAGTAAAACTATTGACTGTATAAGGAAGCACAAAAATATCCATTTATTATTTTCTTCAGTTTTATTGTATACTAGGATAGAAGCCACCCTCTGAGCAGATTTCAGGCTAACTCCTGCAGACGGCTTTTGAGCCTTCGGCCTTTTACTTTCTGAATCCAATGTATGTAAAAGTTATAAGAATTTAGAAATAATAAAATTATTTTATCTTTATTCGACACCTTCATTCGGCATACTCTTTCTTTATATATGCAAATGATCTCCGTAGTTTGTTTACATCTATTTTGCGTGCAATTTTTCTTTTCTTTTAAACTCACCATTCTTTTTGATCCCTTCACATAAAGTCACTCTTAAAGGACAGTAGGGAACTTGAACTATGTAATATTACAAATACGTCCCAGTACACATGAAAGAAAACATGGACAATGTACCGTGATCCACTTGAGTTTTAATTACGGTTTAATTAAACGATATCAATTGCAGTTGTGACAAAAGGCGAAATTAAAGTTTAACTTTTAATAAAGAATTGCTTTTTACATCTTTCACTGTTCGATATTTAACTTTAGTTATTTATTTCATTTTTAATCACATGTGTAACTACAGTAGTTACTACCTGTTACTTCAGGTTGTATATGATTCGCCAAGATCAAAAAACAGACGGCAGACCTGCATAAACTGCGCTTTATTTAAATAGAAGACCGTCACCAATCGGTTTCGATATTTTTTATTGAATTAATAACTGTAATGGACTAATTTAACCTATAGACGAAATTTCCTCCCAAAAGCTTAGAAATTTGTATATGTATTAAATACGAGATAACTCTGACTTATTGAGTCACTCTCCGAGGTAAAATTGTGAAGGACAAAAAAGATTGTCATTGAATTTGCTTCCTTGCAGATTTCACTCGCTATCAACTAAATCTTTGGTTGTCTTTCATTTATTCTGCCTCACCTGTTATCCTCTTCTGCTGCACCATTTGGGAACCACTAGCCTAAATGGAGTCTCTGGCCATAAATATTTACAACACACATGGTTTCTATACAGTCTCTATTGGGTTTTAAAGAAACATTGAAATTATTTTAAAAAAGAAAAAAAAAAGTGAGGAATTATTTACAATAAGATTCAATATGAAGGCCATATGTATTCCTGCACAGCTTAAATTGTCCAGCAACACTTTGAAATACATCCTGTGGTGTTGTGTTTAATTTCAGCATTTCTTACATTCATGTAAATTGTCCAGCAGTAGCCATCATTTGTTAAACTTTTTATTTTTTAATATACAAGGCTCAAGGTAGAGGGTTACTAGATGGTGTTGCATGAGAATAAGAGAAGGCAACAAGTGCAGTTTATGAGGTTATGTTGGAAAGAGAACAATTCCAAGCCATTATGGCATAATGAAAAAGAAACCTCAAAATGCTACTTATCTGCAAACCAAGCAAGCTTCAATGAAATGCTGCAATGTTGGTCCTGTAACTGTGGTAAAAAAAAAAAAAAATTCATAAATCTTAAATTTTGTCAAACCCTTTTGGACATTCTCAATGTTAAACATTTAGATGTTCATCTTCCGAAATGTGACAGTTTTAGCAATTTACTTTACCACAATTATCCAAACATAGAACATACTATAGATAACACAATACCACAAATTAACACAGTATGTATTTTGAAATAGTGCTTAATGTTCTGATCATTGATACTGAAGGGTGTCATGTTGAATGCTATTCTTGTTAATTCAATAAGTCTTACTAAAATTTCATTCTACGGTTAATTTTTTTTCTTATAATTTGTTAATTAATTTTCTTGTATTTTGTTAAAATAGATTTGGTGTAAATGTTTTATTTATTGAATCCTAGCTTATTTGAAAATCAGCACCACCATAAATATTTGGCATCCCATTTATTTTAAATATCATGGAGGGTGGGTGGGGGGATGGGTGTTCAAAACAATTTCAAGTACTCCCATTTTTGTGAAATCTAAATTTTTTTTTTTTCTAACTCGATTATTATTGCAGCAAAAGACCGCAAGCATAACACCAAACAATAGTCTATGATCTGCAATTTCTCTTTTGTTTCTCTATTTGATTTTAAATGTGTCCTTGAGTAAAGTTACTGTTTTGTTCACAGGATCGGCCTTTCTGCCAACTACATAAAAATCATTTGCAAGAATGAGAGTGTCTTCCAGTATCATGTATCATTTTCACCCGAAATTGATAGCAAAAGTATGAGATACAGAATGTTGTATGAACATGTTGATGTCACAGGAAAAACAAGAGCATTCGATGGAGCAATTTTATATCTGCCTATAAAGCTACCTAATCAGGTAAGTTTCAAAATGTAAAATTAATCGGATTTACCTAATTGGATAATTTAAATGAAAACATTCAAAATTGATGCATCTTTTATGTGTTAATTTTATTGCTAATATAGATTTTTTCTTTTTTTTTCTTTTCTTTTTTTTTTTTAACATAAGAATCTTTTTTCTTTTTTTTATTCTAGTTCAAAAAAATTTTTCTTCCTAAAACAATAGATTATGTCTCTTCATTTTCCTGTCCTTTTGTCATCTCTCCTGAATCCTGTTCCGCTATCCATTTCCTCAAGCTTGCTAGATTGGTTAAGAGTTGTTTTCCCGTCTCTCTTGCCTTCAATCTATACTGTGAATTTTCAAAGCCCTCTCTCCACCCTATGTACCTTTTAGAAATTTTAAATATCTGTTTCTGATGTTAAGTACAAGTGTTCTTTTTGATTCCATTTTCTCTAAAATTTTGTCATTGCTCACATGTTCAGTCTATGGTATTCTCAGTATCCTTCTGTAGAACCACATTTCTGTTGCTTGAAGTCTCTTCTTCAACTGTGATGAGATTGTCTAGCATTCACTGCTATATAGGAGGACTGATATTATATAACAATTCAGTACTCTTTTCTTAAAAACATTTTCTGTTTATTTTACTTGCTTATCTTTTGTAAGATATTTAAATTGTTATACTTGTTTGATATCTCCAATTTGCATTTTGAGATGTACCTTTTGCTGACAACCTTGCATTGTGTCTTCTTGCAATTGATGTTTACTCATTTCTTCTTGGCTGTAAGAGTTTTCCTTTCTGGGTCTGCTATTAACACTGTGTCAGCTGCCCATCTAATGTTATGACCATGGCTGGCAATAATCAATCCTGGTAGGGCTTCTAATTCTCTTGGAATCACATCATTGTAGAGATTAATAAGTCTGGTGATAAAACTGCCAGCATCTTTATTACAATTCTATGTGGTAAAACATAAATACTAATGTCAAATAAAAGCAAAAATATTGTGTTCCGTTTCTTAGCCTAGGTTTCCATTTTTTTTAACTTTGTATTTTGAAAATCAGTAAATTTTAATTTTTGCCTGTCAGATAATTTATGCTTGCAATTAACTAATTTATCCTATTGGGATCAGTCTTGATCCCAATGGGATCATTATTACTGATCTTGATCAGTAATAATGTTTAAGTTTTTCTCAATCCACTAGATGAGACTTACTTGATGTCTGCAAGAAAGAAAACCTTTCAAAAGTGATTTTTATTGAAACACATCAAAGTTGTCACTCGTCGCATAGTATATTTTGAGTACTCTGCTCATTTCAACACCAGTTGTAGGTCTGTGTTCTTTCTAGGTCTAGTTTCTTTGTAAATTGTGATCATGTACAAGACTAGACTAAGCCTAATACTAGTAACATAATTTTTGTAATCCATCACACATACATAATACAAGTGATAATAGGAAGCCTTCACTGTAAAATAATAAAGTATTTAATTACCAAATGCAATTAAAATACATTAACAACAAAGAAATGAAGAGTCAATGGAAAGATTATTGATTACTTATCAGTTAATACACAACTGTGTAGATCTACTAAGAGAGTACTAATTTGTCCTGAAACATGTGAAATTCGACTTTAATATTCAGGTTAACACAATAGTCAACACACAATTGTAACTAGTTAGTGGTATGATATCTCTATTTATAGTAAATAGTGGTCTACATTTTCATTGTCTAGAGATTCACATTAAGACTCCAGTGTCAGCAGTGACACTTTTCATTCATATATGACAATAATAATGACGTTGTTCTTCCCTTTGCAGGAGACAGCACTAACTTCAACTCGGTCAACTGATGGGGATATTATTACCATAACCATAAAATTGGTCAAAATACTTAAACCAGAGTCTTGTACTCCTTTGTACAATATTATCTTTCGAAGGTGAGTTGTCTCGAGGGCATTTGATTTGGTACTTGATAATAATATAGTAATGTTTCTCAAGAACTGATTTTGTTTGTGTCTGTCAATAGAATTTATTCTGTTTGGCTTTGTCATTTTTACATTTGGAAAAGGTCCCATCCAGTTGTAAAATTCATAGATCCTACTTACTCGAATTAAGCCATGAAATATCAATCAGATCAGTCATAATTGTCATGATCAAATATTAATTGCTAATAAGTATGCTTTATGAACTTATATGTAAATATAAACTGTGTTCTTGTATGTATAGGAAGTCTGATCAAGAAGTGCCGACACTCTTGCTATGGTAACTGAGCTAAAGTACGCAGGGTGACATCACTCGGCACGGGTTGACCTTGAGCTTTGTTGCACATACAAACTCAGTTATAACGTTCTCACTTGCTTCCGTTGTTTATAGCAGTGCTTGGGAGAAAAATATGTGGAGTGTGGTCTTCTCATTCCACCACAGAGGTTCCAGCAGTGACTATGGCTTGTGTAAAAGTTTTTGGCCAAGCACAAGTTTCCCCAGCTCCGACAACCACTATGTTCCTCAGATCACCACTGGCAACTTTTTCCTTTTCAAAAATCAAATCCCTCTTGAAAGAGTTTAAGACGTTGGGGGAAATCCGAGAGAATGCAATGAAGCAGCTGCTCGCTATCTCAATAAAGGAGTTCCAGGAATGCTTCCATCAATGGAAATGACTCTAGCTAAAGTGTGTGTTCTTCAGAAGAGGACTGCCAAATTTGATATGTATTGTAGTTTCCTTCATAATTCAGAAAGAATGGATGCAACAGCTGTGAGTAAAAAAATCTACATTTGACATTTTGTTCCAGGTGTTAATAAACGTTGTTGATAATATACATACATACGCACACACACACACACTTGTCAGTTAATCCTAAACCTAATGTTGAAAGACAAAACAAAAACATTTTTTTTTTCAACATCATCTCCTTTCTTGTCAATGCACTTAATTCACCACTTCTCCTCTGAACACATACAGTGAAAACTTTAACTCATCAGAATTCAGCTAAAACTTGCAAGCTACAAATTTATGAATTCACCTTTTTGTACATGTGTTTCAAGAATTAGTTATGTGTTTGGTGTTCCTGGCTAACAGCTATATCACATTGAAACAACAGTTTTCCAAACATTGAAGTTAAGCAGCGTTGAGTCTGGTCAGTACAAAGATGGGGGACCACTTGGTAATGTCAGGTGTTGTAAACTCGGATGTGTGGCTAGTGTAATGGATAACAGCTTGGGATGAGAAATTGGAGAGCTGAGTTCGAATTCCACTTGGATTCATTACATTGACTTACACACAAATACCTCTGGGTGATGATGAATCAAAGAGAGACTTAATTGACCAAGTCCCTACTAACATACATTGAGAAAAAAGATTTAGTATTCCTATTTCAGGAGCACTTGTACCTACAAAGACAACTGGTGTAACTTTCTCTTGTAATTCTTTCACCCTCATACAGAACAACCCCAAATGGTCATGCAGACAACGTCCAAACACGGATAAAAATGCCTGCTAGGCACACATACACAAATGAATACATATCATAAGATCCTGCACATACAAACTAGAGTTATGATATACCTGCACACATGAAGTATACACATGAATACTGCTTGACATGCGCAGCAACTCAAAAAATAAAAATACCAGAATTTTCTATTCTCCTCCATATTTCATTTTCTGATGTAATCTTTAACCTTTATCATCCTCATGTGACTTCATTTTTTTGTACAAAAAATTTTCTCCTGCCACTGAAGGTGACTCTGAATTTAAATTTCATAATCGTGTTGTCATATCCTGCTATGGCAACAGAAAAGAATTTTGAGTGACATGAACAATAAGGTTACTGCAATTGAGAGGCCTTGAAAAAGAATGCTGTGGAAAGGGAATATTAATAATGCAGGGTGCTAAAAGTTAATGGCGGATATTTCAGTTTTAGCTTGAAGGTTGAGTTAATTTTAAATTTCTGTATTGATATGTCCGGTTTGCACATAAGTCAGAATGATAGACACAATTTTGGCTCAAAATGTTCTATGATAAATCTTTTTTACATGATAAGTCTATCTCCTTTGACATGCAAGGAGTAATACAAGGCAAGGATGTTCAACTCCCTAGAGATATTTGATATACCTGCATACCCTGTAGTGTATAACAGTTTAAATCAATACTGTGCAAGAAACATATTTGGAGTAAATATTCATACTGTAATACTAAGGTTTGTTTAACTAATGAAAAACTAACAACTCGAATATAAAAATTCCAGAATTTCTTTTCTCCTCCATATTTCATTTTCTAATGTAATCTTTTAACCTTTATCACACTGTGTATGCGACTTCATTTGCTATACAAAAATTTAATAAAAGCAAAACATATTAAATTTATAAATGTTGCCTATTTGTTCCTTATCTTCTCATTCTGTTAGATTCCAATCTATATTTGATCTCAATTTATTATAGAATATAAATGTTTATATTTGTTGTACAGAGTGTATGTATTGCTTTTCATTTTTTTTTTTTTTTTCTGGACCAATTGATAATGCTTTTATTCTTGTTTGTTTTTCAGGATTATGAGCATTCTTCAAATGAAACAAGTGGGGAGGTATTACTACAATCCAAACTCACCAACTGCCATTCCTCAACACAAGTAAGCTTACATTTCTTCATTTTCCTTTCCTCCTGCTGGAATAAGGATCCTATAAATAGTTAGCCTGCTTACTTCATCCTGTAGAATCGTAAAATGCTACCAAATATCTAGTTTATTCTAAATTTAGCTTATTCAGTTTTCTTCTCTAAATAAAATGAAAATGTTTGGCATTATATCACTTGTAAGTATTGATATACCTTTAAGCTGTATTCATTTTATTTCAATTAAATTCTCTGAGTATCTTTGCAATGTTACTTTGTATTTATTTTACCATAAGGAAATAAAGTAACTTTTTCTGAAGAAGTTTATTGATGCTTGTTCATTTAAAAAAAAAAACCCAAAAAACTTGTTTTTGTTTTTCTTGTAGATTGGAAATCTGGCCCGGTTATATCACTGCCATCAAGGAACATGATGGTGGTCTTATGCTGATGGCTGATGCTTCTCATAAAGTTCTTCGGAAAGAAACCATACTAGATGTGATGTAAGCATTTCAATTGAAGTAGTTTTCTAGGATTGTTAAATGATGACCAAATATTGTGGAAATATTATAAACTTAGCTGGCGGGGGGGGGGGGTCACTGGTCTCTGGAGTGGTGGTGTTGAGCATCTATGTTTCACTTCCAGAAGTCCTCAGTGGCAGAACATATTCATCAAACAACACTCGCTTGGTTTTGATTGTTGACTTGGAACATCTCACCAAAGCATGTGTTATATATATTACAACACACTATACCTAGCTACTGTAAGATCCAAGGCAAACCCAGAAAAAAATATATATATAGAAATACCAGAATGTCATTGGAAACAACATGGTTTAATAATGAAAGATATGCAAATGGCACAATACTCTCACAATACACAAATCAAAACACACCATAGATAACATGGGAAAATAAGAAAAACAGCACAAATTCCAACACCACCTCAAACCAATGATCTTTGTCTACACGAGAAAATAGCGTGGATCACATTTTCAGAACAATACTAATTCCTAATCTAAAAAGTCAGGGCTCATTTCCAAATTTTTTTTTTTTTTTTTTTTTTAAGCGTATCACCCCAAGCAAGGCTGGAGGCCACTATCACGCATGGGGTTATAGAAGGGTTGGAGGAAGAGCAGATAGGAGTGGCAAAGGAGAGGATGTGGAGAAAGAGAAAGACAGTGGGTCGATCAAGGCAAGGGGGTTACAGAAGATTTGGAGCGAGAGAAGATAGGAATGAAAAATGAAAGGATGTGGAGAAGGGAAGTGGATAGATCAGGGCAACTGGAGATGTCGATTGTATTTGTCAGGGAAACAGTAATAGGGAAGGGAGTTCCATAGGCGAGATGTGCGAGACATGAAGCTATTGGAGTAAAAAAGACGTCTACATCTAACAGTTTCAACGGTGAAGGGGTGGGAGCGGGATGCCAGCCTCGTAGGACGTAATGCCAATGCAAAAACAAAGTCATACTATGCTAGCTAAAACCACATCAAAACTTCAAAGACTAAATAATCCATAACCTAAATTTAATAAATTTCAAATACCAAATTTTAGAATTAAATTTAGTATACAAAAAAAAAAAAACTAATACATAAACAAGATCAGGAATATAAATAATCTGAGACATTAGCCCTAAGCAAAAAATGAGATCCAGGTCTTAATGAATGCTTAAAATGTGAAACACCGTCACAATACATATTTGATTTCTATGTCCAAATGTTCCACGTGCAATATTGAGTACTCTTCCTTCATTAATATAGATGCTTTTTAAACAGTATAATTCCATATATATTGTATTTGTAAGACTTCACAAATATTGCACTGACCTTAGGCAGAAGTGTTAAGTCTTATGTAACATTGGCTTTTGTGCTACTTATGTTGAATTTCTTGGCAATGCTTAATTTTAATCCTGAACTGTTCTTTTTTTTTTTTTTTTTTTTCATGCAGGTATTCTTTGTACAAAAAAGATATCAGTAGATTTCAGGATGAAAGCATGAAGACAATCATTGGCTCTGTTGTCCTAACAAGGTACAATAATAAAACTTACAGAATAGATGACATTTCATGGGAGATGACCCCAAAAGATACATTTCAATCCAGTTCAGGAGAAAGTATTAGTTTCATAGACTACTATAGGTAAGTGAAACTCTACAGGATGTGAAAGGGTTTGCTTCTCATATTAATCTGCATTTGTTTTTGTTTAAGTTTTCTATTGTACAACACAAAACAAATACATTTATATAGCGACAAGTACACGCATTCAAATATTCAAGGGCCTGCCCAAAGGTTTAATGAATTTGAACAATCTGTTCACTATTCAGCATTTCCTGTTTCTCACCTGATATTTCACACGGACCTCTTTTCCATCTGCAATTCTCTGCTCAAACAGAATCTGTTTAAAAAGAACACAGGCGATACAAAGTGGATTGTTTATAACAATGTGAAGTGAACAAAATTCTGGGGAAAATGAAAAGAGCTACCCATAACCAGTTCAAAAGTCAGTCTGCAGTCTGAAGGTGATGATTTTTGTATATGGCAGGAAACCCGGCTGGTGGGGGGGGGGCATTTTCTGTGAATTCTTTCTTTAACTCTTTAGTATTTAACCTGCCCCCATAAATATTGGCTCTTAATATTCAGCCCGCCTCATGTATACTCTGCCATAATATATGACGACTTCATTGCAAATAATGCAGGAAGTCACACAAACAGTGAGAATTTGAGGGTCAGTATTTACAGGGTGGGGGCATGTTGATGGTTAAGGGTTTAAGGAGGCCATTTCACATGTTAAATTCTCTCACCTTTTGGATAGTGCCCTGTATCTGTTTGTGTTTTCTTTTCCAAAATTGTAAATTTAATAAATAGGACTTCTGCTTCTGCTTACTGCATTTGACAGCATTATAACAGCAATTTTTAGAGGTAAAAAATATGAAAAAGATATCTGCTCTTTTGATGGCTGCAAAGATAACCACTTTCTGTGAGCTGAAATATTTTGCTTTGATAAACAGGTTTCCTCATTAAAAGAATTTTGTAGAGATCAAAATAAGTGGTAATTCAAAGGTACAAGATCAGGTAAGGCAGGCAGATATACTAGGACACCCCAGCCAAGCTATAACAAATTTCTGCCATGTCTGCAAAGTGACAGGAGGTTTGACACTGTCTTGATGGGGAAACACCTTTCTAATTGGCCAATTCCAGACTCTTCATTGATTGCTGCCTTTAATTGGTCTAATCAAGAATGGTACTTGTTAGAATTCAACATCTGATTTTGTGGAGAGAGCTTGTAATCCTGCCATATACAAAAATCATCACCTTCAGACTGCAGACTGACTTTTGAACTGGTTATGGGTAGCTCTTTTCATTTTCCCCAGAATTTTGTTCACTTCACATTGTTATAAACAATCCACTTTGTATCGCCTGTGTTCTTTTTAAAAATAGGTTGTACATATTCTGTTTGAGCAGAGAATTGCAGATGGAAAAGTGGTCCGTTAAATTATTTTCTGTTAAATTGTGAGGGGCTCAATATTATAGCAATTAACATATCCAAGTCTTGACAAATACCTTACGATGATCAGATGGGAGATGTGGTGTATCTCAGCAACGTATCCAATAACATTTTTAAACGCTGTTTAGGCATCATTAATGATTGTTGGCCGGCCAAAATGTTCTCATTCTACCAGATCAAAATTTCCGTTTCTGGACATAGCAAACCACTTACAAACATCAAACCAGCTTCATAAATGGCACATATCTTTTTTGCTCCTTGTATAGTGGGTTTTTGTCTGGTGGGCGGGGGTTATATCTTTGAAGAAATAAAAAGAACAACAAATAATGAAAATGCAGCTCATTTTCTCCCCATTTTCACTTTTAAACATAAAAACATTTAAAAATCACATGGATCATCGAGAAAGACACGTTGAACTGTCACCTTTCAGAATCTGTATACATCATAAATTTTAGTTATGTGTGAAAGAAAATCATGTGCCATCTTTTGAAAAATGCTACAAACTTTTGTTCCATTCCAGTATAACTACTTTAAATATTTGTATGGGTGACAGCATAGAAGCAGAAAAAGAAAATAAACAATGTTTTCAGCCCTATGCAGATTACCTTCTAGCTACCATCTAAACGTCCTGGAAACAATCATTAAAAAAATAATAAATAGTAAAAATTTCAGACTTTAGACAGAGATGTTAGAAGCAGAATTTAGAAGGAACTGGAAACCCGATCCTAAACAGGAAGCAAGAGATGAACTTCTACTTCTGTTCAAATCACTGAGGTAGGGTGTGAAAAAAATAAATACTAAAAATTTCAGAGTTTAGGTAGATGCATCAGAATTATAGAGTTGAAATGACTTAAGAAAAGAAAAGAAAAACCGTGTGTAAATTGAGATGGTTGTGTGGACCCAATACCATCTGCTTATGAAAGCGTCTATCTCAATATATATTTCTTTCTATGTTCTTTTTTTATCTGTGTGCATAGTAATTTTCTTTATTTGATCAAGCTCTGATGAATGAGGCATGAAACCAGTTAGCACATTATTACAAGCGGATTCTGTGTGTTTTTGTAGCATGGCCATTTGTCCATTTTTATTGTCATTATAAAATCTGTTGTTTGTTTTTAGTGAATTTTGAACAAGTCTATGATTACACAATGAAACAATTGTTATGAAATAAATGCTTTCATATTTGTAATTATTAATGTTTTTTTTTTTTTGGTTTCCAGAAAACAATATGGGCGTGAAATCCGAGACACTAATCAACCGTTATTACTTCATAAACCAAAGAAAAAGAAAGTTCCTCCTGGGGTAAGTGTTTGCTTCCTCTCTGAACCCTGCAGTGTAGGCTTTAGAGTTTCATTCGAATGAGAGACAAAAAAAGAGGCTCCCCAATACCAATTATTTTCTACTATTCTGAAATCATGTCAGTTTAATAGTAGTAAAAGGCTTTGAAATGTTTGCTTGAAGTGAATTATAGTTAAGACAACAGAGAAACTATCAAAATTGATGTTTTCTTTTCATCTTCATTGAGAGATTTCAACAAATAGATGTTAAATGGGAGAAAGTATACCAAGAATTAAAATGAAACAAAATATTTGAATATCTAGTGTTCAGATAATATTAGGTTTATTATAAATTGTGAGATCAGTTGTCTCCTCTTGAGGCAAGACTGCAAATGAGGCTAGGCTGGTTCTTGGACTATAGTCAATGGTACGCCTTTATGTTGATGGCAATCTACGAACACTTGTCTTTTATTTGGAAATAAACAAAATCTGCTTGTAGGTTTTTCTCAGCTTATAAAAATGGACAAATTAATATATAAGAACCCCAAAAAACAATTTGTCTGAAGAGGTAGACAATTAGTGAAAAAGTTTTAGAACATAATGTTGTTTTTTTTCTATTTCAATGATGTCTCTTGTAGAGTTGAAATGAGAAATATGACCTTTTCCTTTCTTTTCTTTTTTTCTCTCTCATTTCTTTTTTTCTCTCTCATTTCTTTTTTTTTCTCTCCTTTCTTTTTTTTTCTCTCTTTTTTTTTTTTTTTTTTTTTTTTTTTTTCCTTTTTTTTTCCTTTAAGGAAATTTTTCAACTACCCTGTTCCTTATTTCCTTTTAAATGTTTTTCCAGCTGATTTATTGCATATGGGAAACATTCTGGCCCCACCATCACTACCAATTAAACCCATGTGACACCTCAGGGTAAGCAGCAGACATCAAAATAAAGAAGCGTCTTTTAGCAAAAATTTGAATTTATATCTAATAAAAATAAAAATCCATAATTCATTCTCTTGGGAAAGTTTGTTTTTGGCCTTTCAATGAGAGGCTCTAAAATGAGGCAGGTCACGCTCCAGTGTAAAATTGTGTTTGTCACTTGTAGATTATATCTAAGGCTCTGGAGCAAAGATTCAATTTCTTTGGGTGAATCATGCTTGAGAAAACAGATTAAGGGGGAAAAGACCTGTCGAGTTGTATTTTGTATTAATTAATATTTGTTAACTTGAAAACTAAACCATCATTCCAAATTGTATATATGAAAAATTATGATTATCTAATTTGAAGCCATCTTTTCTTTCTCTTATAGTGTGTTGCTCCCAAAAGTGAATTGATATGTTTAATTCCCGAGTTCTGTTATATGACAGGACTGACAGATGACATGAGATCTGATTTCAAAGTGATGAAGGTAAGGATTTATATTGATTCATATACTTCGGATTGTGATTGAAATATTTCACTTAAAGATAATGTCTTTTAATCCATACAATTCTGAAACCTGACTCCTTGTCGATAATTCTCCCTGGACATTTTGGAACAAAACTGTTGTGAAGAGTAACAAATGACATGTATAATCTTGGTCAAAGGGATAGACTTCCTTTCACTGTGATGTTAGGTTGTCTAATTCTTAGTAATTAGATGTTGGACTGCTACACCAGCATACAAAATAAGTCAAGAATTAAAAACCACAATATGTCACATTGTAAACTGAATACACTGACCCAATTTGTATTGGCTAGTACGAAATGACCTAGTAACCTAGACCTGGGTATGATGATAAACTACAACTGGCAGCAAGGTCTCTGATTGGGAAATTGGAAGTTTTGTGGAGTGTGGAAACACCTCTTAATTGCTGCTGTTCCCAGCTCCACCCTGACCTGTGGTAGTAGCACCTGTTAGGGTCCCAGCTATGTGCAAATAGTGACCCCCCACCATACAAACAAAAACAAACACTATGAAAGTATAAAAATACATTTTTATATATTAAAAAAAAAAATTGCCAACAATACCTATTTATAATAAAAATTACCAACAATACATTTTATTTGTAGTTGAAGCCATAAAATTGTTCAGAATATTTAGATTTCAGTACTAAATAACCCATAGAGGTTGATATGCTGCTAAACAAAATCAACCAAACTAGTAACCTAGCTGTACCTACAAATTAGGTGATTTTCCATTGAACATTTCATGAAATAAATTGTTGTAGACTTGTTATTTATTTTCATTGGACATTAACTAAAACTGAGAAGCGGGTTGGGTAGGAAAATAGAACCAGTTAGACAAAACTCAAATGTGTGGGGAAAAATTTTTTCTTAGAAACACTTTTGCAGGTCACACTGAAAACTCACCATGAGCCATAGTTTGCCCACCGCTGTATTAGAAGATGATTTTAGGTAGAATCCCCACCACCACCACCACCAACAAATTTTGTTTTGTTTTTTTTAATATATTTCAATTAGGTGATCAGTATTTATTGGCTTTGCATTTTTACTTTCATCATAGATTTACTTATAATGCAAAAAAAAAAAAAATTTGATCTCTGTCTTTCCGAAGTTATATACTACAATTCATATTAGGATTGGCCTTCTAAATTTTTGCTCCAATTTTTTTTTTTTTTTTTCTTTCCACTAAGGAAACGGAAGTGCCATGTTGGCCACATTGTTATGCATGAATTAAAAAGCAGGCGTCTCACTTCTGCCATCAGAGAAGTCATCAGACTAAACTGTGTTGTCATTATTATGGACCCCCTTACCAAGTTGTGACATCTACTATTCCCCCATTTTATATTCTTTAATGAAGATCTTCATCATTGTATAAGAAGATCTTCATCATTCATTTGTTCTGAATTAGATTCAAGCATTTCATTAGTACATAGTTTGAAATGCTCTCTATAAAAAAAATAGAAAGTTGGAAAGTAGTTAAGGCTTCATATTGACTGATTTCTACTAAATGAAGTTTTCTATATAAAATAATACTAATCAATATCTTTTATTGCTGACTACTTCTTTCAAAGAAAGAAGTCAAAAGAAAAAAAAAATCATGTCTACATTTGAAATTAGTATATCTTAGCTGAATTGCAAGAAGTAGCCAAGCTTGAAGCTTTATTGAGACATTTAAAAAAGATGGCTATTGTTTCCCTTTTTCCTGAAAGAAAAAAATATTGGGTAAAATTTAAAGTTTTTCAGGAAAAATTGTTATTTAATGTCTGTTAACCTTGTGAAAATCCATTGTTTTAGTTTGAAAATTCAATCTCGATCCTTCTTAAATGTGTGGATTATTTTCAGGATATTGCTGCTCACACTCGGGTCACCCCAATGCAAAGACAAATGACACTCAAAAAATTTGTTGAGTCTATTAAATCTAGTACAGACGCTAGGCAGCAACTCGAGGACTGGGGTCTCTACCTTGAGAAGAGCACAATAAGTGTAAGCTTTATGTTCATCTTTTTTTCTTTCCTTTTCTTTCCTTTAACATTATGTACCTTTTTATCTTTACATTTTCAGGAGAGGTTCAAATGACTATTCAGTCACATTACAGGTGCATTGTTTGCCAAAGTACATCTCTCTCTTTCTCTCTTTTTTTTTAAAAATCATTTCATTCCAAGCAAGAAAAACATTAAAAAAGGACCGAGTACAATAAAACAGGAATTAAGAAGATAAAAGAAAACTATTGCCATTGCATTTAAATTTTTGAGGTTGACTGGGGATCAAGTGACGGGAATAGTTCTACAACCAAGAGAAGAAACTGTTAGCAAAGAGCTTACATTATAAAGAATAAATCTATGTAGCCATACACTCATTCTTAAATTATAACATAAATTTGAGTAGCCATTAACCAAGTATTTTTTAACCAGTGCATCTGGAAAGGTAACCAAGTTAACAGAAGAGTAATTTATGAATTATTTTTAATTTAAAAAAAATCTTTATTTTTAAAAAGCTAGAGACACCATGCACATGGCTTCTATGTTTAAGTCAAGTCTTTGTCATTTGATATTTTAAAATGGATTACCTTAATCTTTAAGGAGAAATGAATAACCCTTTCCCATTTGCCTTTAAATCTGTCATCAGCAGATTCTTCATAAACCCCTTTAAATGAAAAGTACTGCTTAAATACAGAATGAAATGTCTTAAAAATAAATACTTATTTCAGGATACTACTTTTTTTTTTTTCTTATTTTCACATTTCATGACTAATTTTTCCTTAAAATTTAAAGTGACCCCCCAAGTTTTAGTTATTCTATAAGTGCACCCTGAAGTTAAAAAAAAACCCCAAAAAACAAAAGGGTTGAGAAACACTGTGTTAAGCCCCTTTCATCCAACTTTTGCTTAAAATACTTTGAGTGTTCTTTTTTATATCATGAAACCATATTACTCTTCAGCTCCAGTGTGATTTTTGTTAAAAGTGGTAACAAAAATGTGTAACTGTTACTATTATGTAACATCTGAAATTATTTACAAAAATTACCTGATATTCTTGTAACTTCTACTTTGTACATACATGTCTTTATGAAACTTACTAACTTCTGTCGACATATATGTCTACCATGAAATGTCAGTCCCTAACATTTGTTATAAATAAACTAGTATTTGATGCTATTTCCAAATACACATCTACATATAATAGGGTACCAATAAAACCTGTGACATATTTTTATTGTCTTGTGGGTTTTATTTAGCTTAGTCTCTACTGCTGTGTATTTAATTGAAACCAAAATAGCAACGCCTATGAGAATTCACTATCAGTGTCTTCATAGTTATTTATTGCCAATAAATCGTAATTTGCTATTTCTCCAAATGGGCCAGCACAGCCAAGTCATAATGCTATAACAATGCAGCAGTAAACAGTTTTTGGGATACATTAGTGTAGTGGTTCCCAAATGGTGCAGCGGAAGAGGATAGCAGGTGAGGTGGAATGATTGAAAGACAGATTTAGACACAGTTTAAAAGAATTCATATGCCA
Source organism: Acanthosepion esculentum (assembly GCA_964036315.1). Taxonomy (NCBI): domain Eukaryota; kingdom Metazoa; phylum Mollusca; class Cephalopoda; order Sepiida; family Sepiidae; genus Acanthosepion; species Acanthosepion esculentum. The sequence continues at coordinate 73,536,363 of OZ038500.1, read as the reverse complement.
AAAATAAATATGATTTCAAAATTTAAAATATTACTACGGATTATTTGTAATTGCGTGCATGAGTCCCAGATTAAATAGTTATAAATAATTATTGACTGATTTTATCATTGTGAAGTGGTCAAATGCAAAATAAATAAGAGAACTGTCCAAGAAACAGAATTAACAAAGTTTGCAATAAAAAGAAAAAGGAACAGGGCAAAAATGAAATAATATCAAACAATATATGCAGGGCAAATTAACAGGTAAAGAAGGCAAAAAGTTCACAAACTAAGAATTGGCATTGACCCGCAAAAGCAAGTTCAGACAAGCAAATGTAGCAGTCTTCTGGAGTGAGGTTATTTACCTTAACTTCTCCACAAGGAAGAATGTGGCACAAGGCCAATTTTTATGTGGAGGAAAATCCCAGCCAGTAGGCTCAGGTAGAAATTCCCCGTAGACCCTGCATACACAGGGTTCGGTTTGTCTACCTCCCCAGATGTGACTCTGCCCTTCAGCATAGCCTTGTCTGGGATCCTCTCTGCCCAAAGGTAGAGAGTTCAACAAGCCAGCCATGAGCCTGGCAGCGAACTGTCTGATTTGGCAGATCTGGACTGAGTCATGTCAAACTGTAAACTGGCCTATTTTATTACCTTAGAAAAATATTGCTGCATGCATTTGTGGACTTGTGCCTATAAAAGGGGAGGGGCAAATGTTCTGCAGTGATTTCCCACCATGATTAATTTTACATCATGGGGTGTTTTGTAGTTTCTCTGTGAATGTGGTACATGTAGGATTGAGAGGTGATGGACATGTTCTTGTGGTGATTGAGTATATTGTAGTGAATGGATGGGTTGTGATTGCGATTAACTTGGATAGTTACTGATGACCAGCCTTTTCCCCCACTTTCCTTGGCCTTGTGTCGCAATTTTTGTAAATATATAGAAATAAATATCCATTCTCACTACGATTGAAATCAAATGTGATATTTTTTGCATTATATCAAGTATTAAGAATACAGTAGCTAGGGTCCACAAATTGGAGGAGAGAGTTATCAATGATAATGTTTTGACTTTGAATCCATGTTATCTCCCTTTACTCCTCTCTGTTTCTTGTTTTTAAATGTACTTTTTATCATATAAGATTTGGTGAGGTTGAACAAATTTTCATTCTGAAAATGCACCCCAGAGAAAAAAATGTTTGGGGACCACTGCATTAGTGCTTAAAGGGTTAAACAATAACCAGATGATTTCTATTTATGTTAAAAACCATACAGTGCAAGTTCTTGTGAAATAAATGCGTCTTCATCTCCAATTTAGTATAATTCATCAAAATGTTTCTCCTCTCATGTTGCCCTTCTAAAATCCCCCTTTTCCCATCCCATTTCATAGATTGAAGGCCGGTGCTACAATCCAGAAAAGATCTTTATGCAAGGGAAAGAATTTCTGGCAACACCTGAAGCTGACTGGGGTCGAGATCTGAACCGTGCTGCTGTGATTACACCTGTGGCTCTGAGAAATTGGGTTGTACTCACCTGTAAACAAGATGTTGGCAAGTCAAAAGACTTTATTTCAATGATGATGAAAGTAACTGGACCAATGGGTATTGATGTGAACAATCCGCGGACAATCGAAATAAGGGATAATAGAACAGAGACCCTCATTCGCTTGTTACGAGAAACCATTAACAGTAAGGTAAGTTGGTTTGATTTTATGAATTTTTTCTTAACCTCTGGTGAGTCAGTGATTTACTTTTGAAAGTGTCGACATATTTTTTAAGCTGCAATAATTTATCTATTAGAAGCATTTGAGGAGGCGGGGGTACAAAAGAAAAGTACCACAAAATGATTGTACAGAAAGTAAGGACCTACGGGCATCAAATTGTCTTTAAATTAAGTGGAAGCAGAAGGATTATTGTGGAACTTTTAAAAGGTAAGCTTAAATATTAATGCAATACTTAAATGCAGCGATCAGTTTTGAGTTCTTCTCTAGTTTATTGTTTATGCAGCAGCATTATGCATCACAAAAAGAAATATCCGCCAACAGAGGACCAGACTACGATCGAAAAGGCCAAGGCTCCAGTGAGAAAAAGAAAGTCCCATGTAAATGAAAACCCATATCAAATGGCAGCCAGGAGAGCTTCCAGTGCTGAGAATATACAAAGACTTAGGGAATCTGAAATCAAGAGCCCTTCACAGGAGCTAACTTAAAAGTCGCCTATATCAGATGGCATTTAAGCTAGTATAATAATATTTCCCATGTTTTTCATTTTTGTTGTTTGTCAGTTAATTTCTGGAAGACTGTATGGTTGTCAGCAAGAGGAACAGCCCAAGATGCAAATTAGAAATTGAAGATACCAAAATCACACAATTGGAACAATTTAAATATCTGGGAAGTGATTTAACAGAAAACGGAAAGTGTGGCACTGGAATCTAAAGCTGCATTGGGATAGTGAAAGATGCCTTCCAAAAGCTAAAAAAAAAAGTAGTAAGGAAAAGGAACATTTCATTAGAAACAAAGTAAAGAGTACTGAACTGTTGTGTAATATCAGTCCTCCTATAAGGCAGTGAATGTTGGACAATCTCTTCACAAATGAAGAAGAGGCATGAAGCAACAGAATTGTCATTCTACAGAAGGATTTTGGGTATTGTGGATGACAAAAATGCTTACGGCTGAAAGAGATGTTTAAAACTTTAACATGATCAATAAGCATATAAACTTTTTTTGTCTGTCTATAATTTTGATTATTCAGCTTTTATTGAAAGGTTTTATCTTTCATTTAGTTTTTTTTTTTTTTTAATTCATTCTAAGAACTTCATTTTGGCTTTTACAGCTTCAACTTGTTGTGGTCATCTTTCCAACAAGCCGGAATGATAAGTACAGTGCAGTGAAGAAACTGTGCTGTGTTGAATGTCCCATCCCATCTCAGGTAAGAGAAAGTGGTTATCTTTTAAATATGAAATTATGGGTGTAACAATTTCAGGTAGACTATATCTGTGAAGGGACAATATGAGTACAGACAAAAGGGGAGCCTGCCTTGGCCGATGTGTTTCCTCCTCTGAGAGCTTTGACCATTGCAAATGCAAGGATTTCTTTTTTGTGACTCGTATTTATTTACAAGAGCAAAGATGTTATTAGTTTTTCAAAATTTTAAAATGTCATCAAGTAATTTTTTCCACCATTGTACTTGTACATTTCTGTTTCTTGCCCGTGCATCCTTATCACCATATTTTAGAAAATGATTAACTGCTTATAGTTTAAAACTTTATTGCATCGGAAGCATCCAATTTGTCTTCATATCCTGACCTTTCTGGATTGCACTTTGTGTGTAAAGCATGTGGGCCTGATGGTATCCTCCCTATAAGTCATTAAGAAGTGTGCTCTCAAACTGGTTCTCCTGTTCTCCTCTCTAAATTGTATACCTCTTGCCTTTCAGCTTTGCTATTGAAGTTTTTAAGAATTCTAATGAACTGTCTGAGCCTTCTACTTCTTTCTGGGGAAGCTCCCAAAGGCCCTAATCAATACTGAATTGGTTAAGCATCAGACATCACAGGATCATTTTTTTTTTTTTTTTTTTTTTTTTTCTCCCCCAGACAAGCAATATGGCTTTCATTTCTCCAGGTCAACTACTAATGTACTGACGGTAATTGCGAAAAGAATATCAAGCACTAATTAAGAATGGCTGTACCTTTTTGAACATCTTGAAAGCTTTTGACAGGGTTTGGAATGCAGGCCTTCTCCACAAACTGGAAAGTTGTGCCTCTGGACAAATTTTTGGACTGATCCAATCTTTCTTATTGATTTAGGATTACTTTCATTTTCATCATGGCTGCTCTTCCAGTTTTTTTTTTTTTTTTTTTTTATATACTAATGTGGGTGTCCTCTATGGTACTACTTTGTTTTCGATTTTTCACTAATGACCTTCCTGCTGACCTCAGCTCTCTTGATATCTATGCTGATGATACATCCAGTTACTCCTGTCTTTATCGTAGGTCTGATCAGTTTGATAAGGTTAAAATGGCAGCTGATATCCAAGATGACATTCAGCCTGTTGTTAATTAGGGCAAAGAATGACTTGTTAATTTTAATGCCTCCAGAACTAACCTGCTCGTTATTAATCATCTGAGAAACCCCCCTCTTTGCCTTCCATCAGCATGGCTGATGCTAATGCCCAAAATAGTGACCCGTTGTGCCTTCTTTGAATCCATTGCTAGGTCAGCTGCTAGGAACGTTAGTTCAGTGTGTATATGTCAGATGATTTTTCTCTCCAGAGTCCATCTTTTATATCTATAAGTCTATCATTCATCCATGCTTAGAATATTGCTGCCATATATGGTCCAGTGCTCCTGCTATTTATCTTTTAGCTCTTTGATAAAATCCAAAGAAGAATCAGCAATATTATTGTAGATGGACTGATTTTCCGTTTCTAATTTTCATAAATTCTGTTTCATGTTTTAGGGATTTTTTTAATTTTTTTTCCGTTTTCAGTATAGATTTTTTTTTTTTTTTTCCTATCCTTTTTAGATAGATTTGTTTAACTCCCTAACTTATGGAAGTCCCTTCTGATCCATGCTTTCAGGTAACATTAAGCTGTAAAAATCTAAATGCAATGTCAATCGCTATCTGCTGTCCTGATTACTCTTCCCCTGTTCTCACTTCTTAGCAATGTTCCTGTTTCTAACCCTCCCACACCCAGTAACCCTTTGTCTCAGTGGCTTTGCTACCTTGCTTGGGGTGAACTCGGTTAATAATGATTCATATCTGCATTGAATATTGCTTCCATATCTAGTCTTGTGCTCTTGCTATATATCTTGAGATTCTCTACAAAATCCAAAGAATGGTGTGCAATGTTATCAGGCCTGATCTGGCATCTTGATTTCAGTCCCTTTCCCACTGCCATTATGTGGCTTCCCTCTGTCTTTTCTAAAAACATATTTTCATGGTAATTATTCTGGGCTTTTCTATTTTCTACATCAACTGCATGAATTTAAGAACACTACTAGATTGGCAGCTAGGTCTTGTTGATCTACTATTCAATTAGCTAGATTTAACCATAAGCCATATTTTGATAGTTCCTTTTTCTCACCTGGAACTCTCTTCTGGTTTCTTGCTTCCCTGCCACCCACCCTCTTCAAAAACTTAAATGCAACGTCAGTCGCCATCTTCTGACTTCCTGAACCCTTTTCCTTTATTGTCCTTTCTTCTCATTCTCTTCTACTCCCAGTAAACACTTGTGTCTTAGAGGCATTATCACCTTGCTTGTGGTGAAATAATATTTTTTTAAAAAATGTTTAGATTCTTAACACAGAAGAAAATGCAGATATATTTTTCACTGCTTCATGCGTAAAACTATTGTTACACTAGAAACTGTAAATTTTTTTCTTTGTTTTTAGGTTATCATCGCCAGGACCATTGCCCAGCAACAAAAACTGCGAAGTGTGACACAGAAAATAGCTCTACAGATTAACTGTAAATTGGGTGGGGATCTCTGGGCTGTAGATATTCCAATGGTAAGTTTTTGATCAATTCTTTTTAATTTTATCATTAACAAATTGTTTATTTAGCCCCCTCAAATCAAAGATAGTATTTATTAAACAAAATTATCATAGATTCAAATAATTACATAAATTGAATAAAATAGAAAATTTGGTTATAGCAGAAAAAATACATTTCTACAAAAGTTGCTTAATTTTTTTTTTTTTTTTTTTTTTTTTTTATACACATAATTTTACATGGATACAAAAATTTGACTGAATTTACTAAAAAATCAAAATTCATCTTATGTCATCCTTAATTTTGAACTATTTGGGTTAATGATCAGTTTTGTGATGATAGAGGGAAATTTACTATCTACACCAGTCTCTCGTTCTTGTTATTCAGGTGGGAGATTTGTTTTTAATCCATTCACTGCTGAGATGCAAGGGAGCTACTGAAAGTGAAATAGAAGTGGGGGAAAAAATAGAAGGAACCCAATATTAGTATAAATTTCATAGTTTCGGTGGAGACATTAGAAGTATAGAGTTGAAGTAGAATTTAATAGGAACCAGAAACCCAGTCCTAAACAGGAAACCAGAGGTAAACCCCTTCTTTGAAAAACTGAGTTGGTGTGTGAACCAGACAATAGGTGAACCTATCTACAAATTTACTTAGCATTTGAAACAACAAATTTTGCCTGAATCTACTATACTTAAAAATATTTAACTTTTTCTCTGTGGAGTGAGTATCCATGATCAAATGCAAAATAACAAAACTGTCCAACAAACAGAATTGACAAAGTTCACAATAAAAAGAAAAGAACAGGCCAAAAAATAATATAAAGCAAGCAAACAATATATACAAGTCAAAACAACAGTAATATGGCAAAAAGTTCACAAACTAAGAATTGGAGTTGGCACACAAGAGCAAGTTCGGATAAATGAACACAGCATTCTGACATCAAGAACCAAACTATTTTATTGTAGCCAATAAAAAATCCCAGCATGCATTTGTGTGCTTCTGCCTATAAAATGGGGAGAGGAAAGTGTTTTGCAGTCATTGCCAATCTGATTGGAACCAACAATATTCATCATGAACTTTATCTTTATTAAAGAAGACAAATCTTTGTATCTATAGCAATCCTGATAAGGCAAATGTTTTATTTTTATATGTAATCGTAATTGATCAAAGACTTTTTTTCTTTTATCAGCGTAACCTGATGGTTATTGGTATAGATGTGTATCATGATTCTTCAAAAGGTCATAGGTCAATTGGAGCTTTTGTAGCTAGCACTAACCACACTTTCACTCGGTGGTTCAGTCGAGTTTGTTTCCAGCAACCACAGCAAGAATTGATTGATGGTCTTAAAGTCTGCCTTATAAGTGCACTCACTAAATACCATGAGGTAAGTAAAAAAAAATATATTTGATGAGACATAAAGCTTACCTTCATATAATTTCTACCTCTCTGCCAATTTCAATGCATTCCCATTTATCAGAGAGCCAAGATCCAATTCCTGTTGGGTTTGTTGTATTCACTTACGCGCCAGTATTATGCGGAAAGGGGTGTGTATTCACATCTCCCACCCCAGTCATGGGTTAATTTGTAAGACTTGGATCATGAAACAATTCTCAAAACCCCAAAAAAAAACTTACATTCTAAAAATATTTTCTGGCTTTAAATAACCTGTGATGGTTGATACACCATAGAAAATGAACGAATGAATCTTGCAGTCTCATTTAAGTGTTTATCGTCAGTCTTGTTAATTAAAACTCGGCAGGTATTTGGAGTCCATTTGGGTAAGAGCAGAGGCATCGGTCATCTGTCATCAAATAGTGTTCTTTTTGCATGGGAAGCTGGGAGGATTCAGTCATCAGCAGATCCTGATATTTTGCAGTCTATATCTACTAGTTTTTTTATATATATATATATATATATATATATATATATATATATATATATATATATTACATATCTACTAGTTTGTTAATTAGGATAAATGGAAGTTGTTAGACATTACAATAATTTCTATTTTTGTAATTTCCATAATTTTTTACATTTACGTTTTATAACATTGATTTTAGCACACCAAACATGAAAACGAGAATTCTCTTGACAAAAAAATAACTTAAGTGTTTTTCATTTCTTTTTTTAATTTTTAAAATTGGCAACTCTTAAAAATTGTCCATAGATGACAGAAATGAGAAAATCTTTTTAAAAAAAATCATCACAAAATTTTACTCTGACCATTTGAAAATCATGACAGCTGCAACTTAGCAATATTTACTAGTTTTTGAAGCACTAATAAATTGGCAGATAATAAGTAAAATATAATTTATATAAACTAAACCTATTATGAATATATTCATTTTTTTTTTTTTAGCTCAATCATGCTTTGCCACGTCATATTGTTGTGTTTCGCGATGGAGTCTCTGATAGTCAGTTGTCAGTAGTATCCGGTTATGAGGTCGAACAACTGTCTAAATGTTTCTCCCATTTTGGTGACAGCTACAGCCCTGTACTAACAGTAATCATTGTCCAGAAAAGAGTAAATACCCGAATATTTGTCAACCAGGTATGTGTATATGTATATATTTTCTTTTTGTATAGGTTTCACTTAAGTCAATCATTATTGAATGTCATTTCAGACTATAATGACCAAGTATAGACATTCAACAAAGAATGAAATAAAAATAGTGAATTTAGCAAATTTTATTGATTTGAACTTTCAGTATCAGTTTAATCCATATATATATATATATATATATATATATATATAAATGCAATACTTATTGAGTCCTGATATGATGATGAACTACATCTGGCAGCAAGGCTTCTGATTGGGAGAGTGGAGGTTTTGAGGAGCATGGAACCACCTCTTAATTATTGCTGTTCTTAGATCCGCTCTGACCAGGAGTGGTAGAACCTGTTATGGTCCTGGCTATGGATAAATAATAAAACTCCCAAACAAAACACTATGAAAGTATAAAAGAACATTTTTATATTAAAAAAAAATTTAAAAAATGAGCAACAATACCTATTTATAGCAAAATTAGCAACAATACATTTTTAAAGCAATATGACCAGCAATTTTATCTGTAGTTGAAGGCATACAATTGTGTTCAAAATATATTTAGTTGAGGCCATAAAATTGTTCAAATTATTTACATTTCAGCATTAAATAACTGATAGATTGATATGCCGATAAAGAGAATCAACCAAACCAAGTTATACTTATGTTTTACGTTTTCTATAATGATGTATTTTCTGTGAAATGAAATGGTTGTCAAATTTCTTCACTGACATATATATAAGATTTTCCTTCCCAATTTTGAAAAATTGTGTGTGTGTATTCATTCATTCATATATATATATATATATATATATATATATATATAAACAGCACTCTGGAATTGGATCCAAATCATAACTCTTGAGTTTCATGCTATATGATTATCAGATAAGAATTGGTTCTTGGTTGACAGTTACTTAGTGTGAAACCGAGTAACGGTTTGGATCTGAGTTCCTACGTGCTGTTTGTTTTGTTAGTGTTACTGCTCTGTTTTAGTCTAAATTTCTAGAGGTATTGAGCATTTTAGGTTTTTGCATAGGTAGGTGTCTGTTTTTTTTGCTTTTTGTGCTCCCCACTTTTTTCTTTTCTTTTCTTTTTTTTTTTTTTTTTCTTCTGTGGCAGACTTAGTATTTGTAGGATTGTTTTCTCATGCTTTACCAATATATTTATTTGTTTTGGAGTTTTTTGTGTGCGTATATAGTGTTTGTGTGTAAACCTTTTCACAGTGCATACAAATGCAATACTCTAAATCAGTGGTTCTCAAATTTTTTTTCTCTGGGCTGCACTTTCAGAATGAAAATTTGCTTGTGTCTTACCAAATTTCGTGATAAAAAGTACCTTTAAAAAAAAATTTTTTTTTTAAAATGGAGTGAGGGTAAAAGGGAGATAACTGTGTATTCAAAGTTTGAACATTATCATTGATAACTCTCCTGTTTGTGGAGCCCACTTACCATATTCCTAATACTTAATGCAAAAATATCAAAATGATAAAATCAGTCAATAATTATTTCTAACTATTTATGCATGCAATTAGCAGCCGTACATAATAATTTGAAATCATTTATTTTTGGCTGATGAAATTTTGAAATTGTCTTTCAATCCTTCTGTCTCGACTGCAATCCTCTCCCACCACACCCCTACAAGGCATGCCGCACCATTTGGGAACCACTGCTCTAGATTCTCAACAGAACTGCCAAGTATAAGACAGTTTGATTGTAAAAGGACATAATAAAGATACTTTGCTCTAAGAGTGTGTGTTTACTAAGTACTGACCCCCAAAACATATATTAAATATGAATTGAAAGCTATAAAATTAGCCAAATAAAATTGATTCCATTCTCTTAGATTTGAGAAAACCTCTTTGAGAATTAGAATGTAGTTTCTCATGATCAAGTTTTACATCACTTGATCACAACAAAATTAATTTTCTTGTGTGAATGTCATTTTATCTTTATTTTTCCAGAGAAACATAATGGAAAATCCACCTCCTGGTACAATTGTCGATCACTTTATTACCAGAAAGCAAAAGTAAGTGTTTTGTGGTTGCTTTTGTTGATTCGTAAGAGACAATCTTGTTTTAAATTTTTTATTTATAGCTGTCGCCATATACTGATAACATGTAAGAACCTGAAACTAGCCCGAATCAAATATTACCAAACAAATAACTTGTTAGAACTCTTTACTAGGGCCAATCTGGATAACATTTTAAAATTCTTATTTGCCAAAATCTGAAAAAATAAATCCCCTTTAACTTTTAACATAAGTACAGTTTATAAATACAAAAACTAAATGCAACTTTTTGCATGACTATAATGTTTTAAAAAAAAAATACAACCTAATTTCTCTATGAAATCATAATACGCAAATATGATATCCCAACCATACTAGCTTTGGCATTAGATGACTCACTAGGAGTTGATATGCCATTAAACAAAACAAATAAATTAAGCTGTCACTGATTGTTAAAGTAAACAGATTAAAAATAAAATTTATGCTTTAAAGAGGGCAAGTTCTAAAATAACAGGTAGGTTCAGCTTATCCTTAAAACTAAATATTATAATCAACATTTAATGATTTTATTTCAGACAGGGAAAGATTACAAAAGAGCTCTTAAAAACAAAAAAAAACTCTCTGTCTGTTGAAGATGGTTGCTCATGTTACTTACATACAAGTATAACACTCATATTCTACTATAATTGTCCTGATTTATAGATATTAGGATGGAAATTGTGGCACTGAAATTCAAAGACACATTGGGATAGTGAAAGATGTCTTCCAAAACCTAAGCCGAGTACTAAGAAATGGAAAAGTTTCATTAGAAACAAAGAATACTGAAGCATTACATAATATCAGTCTTCCTATGTGGCAGTGAATGCTGGAGAATCTTATCAAAGATGAAGAAGACATGTGGTCCTACAGAAGAATGCTGAGAATATCATAGGCTGAACATATGAGCAACATCAATGTTTTAGAGAAAATGGAAATAAAAGGCACACTTAACATCAGAAAGAGACATTTAAAATTCCTAGGGCCTATGATGAGGAAAGAGGGCTTGGAAAATTTGATATTCACAGGTCAGATTGAAGGGCAAGAGGAACAGAAGAAAACAATGCATAACCTACTTAGTGAGCTTGAGGAAATGGTTTATAACAGGGTTTAGGTATGATAGCAAAATGACAATTTATTAAGATCTACAAAGGACAAAAAATTGTGGATAGCCATGATCACCTACATCCTGAAAGTGTATGGCACATAGAACTCTGACCTTTGAATAAATTTGATCAATTTTACTATTTGTGTTTCTAACAATTCATCAAACTCACAACGTGGTGAGTGTATCTATTCATTGGATGGTGGATTGGCACATTAACGGATCAATCTAATACGCACACACACACACACACACACACACACACACACACACACTGTAATTGCTCCAAGGAGCTGCTTTCGCTTGTCCCTAGGCCTCATGAATTTAAACGTCCCACGAGGCTGGCATCCCATTCCCACCCCTTCACCGTTGGAACTGTTAGATGTAGACGTCTCTTCTACTCCAATAGCTTCATGTCTCGCACATCTCGCCTGTGGAACTCCCTTCCTTATTCCGTTTCCCTGACAAATACAATCTCCAACTATTTAAGTGTAACGTCAATTGATATCTCCAGTTGCTTTGAAATCTTCTATAACCCCCTTGCCTTGATCGACCCACTGTCTTTCTCTTTCTCCACATCCTCTCCTTTACCACTCCTATCTGCTCTTCCTCCAACCCTTCTATAAACCCTTGCGTGATAGTGGCCTCCTGCCTTGCTTGCGGTGATACGCTTAAAAAAAAAAAAAAAAAATATATCCTTTCATTTTTATTGGCTGATTATTAGCCAATCATGTTTCCCCCGTAATGTTCCAACCCTCATTCTTTTATGGTCTGGTGGTGATGGTTTTGGTAGTTTTATGATGAGAATTACATGATATTTTACTATCGGCCCGGATGTGAGTTTATAAAACAGCTTAGGGATTTCTTGAATTTTTCAGATGCTTCATAAGAACAAGGAGCATTTGTCTAACCCAACAGCATGCGACGGCTTCATAGGTTGAATTGTTGCTGTGTCGTCTTGATTGCCTGCAGATAATTGATAATTTGATGTGGCTCTGGAAGCTGGCAAATTGCATTTTATTGTTTGAACACAAACTTTTTTTCTTTTTTTTTTTTTTTTTTGTCTATTCAGACCAGCATGCTTGTCTTGGTTGTTACACTCGCAACGTTTTAGCCATTATGCCCTTTGGCCTTCTTTCTTCATTCTCCATCATTGTTATAACATATCTGGTTTCCTGACAGTTGAAAGTTCAATGGTTCTGGTAGTGCTGTATGTAAAGTTATATAGTCACATTCAGAGGACTTGGAAGACACTCAACACAAAGGTTAAGAAGGATGGTGGGCATTAACTGATAAGAAATATCCTCTTAAAGACAGTGTACAACAATCAAGATTAGCATACCAATCCGAATAGTAAGGTATGTAATAATGATAATCAATCTTAAAAAATACACATTTTTATGTATATAGCAGTTTCCCTAATAAAATCAGAGGTGTGAGAAAAAAACAAAACTTTAAGAAGCAGAAGTGGGTGGGGGTATTTATTCACTGGTGAGGCTTTGAAATTTTATCATTTGCATTTTTTCTGTTTTAGGTATGATTTTTTCCTGGTGAGTCAGCATGTGCGGCAGGGTACAGTCACCCCAACCCACTACATTGTCGTCCATGATACATCAGACATGCAAGTGAACCATGTGCAACGTCTTACCTACAAAATGACCCATCTTTATTATAACTGGCCCGGAACGATAAGAGTTCCTGCTCCTTGTCAGGTAATGAACCAACTTCAGATATTTACAGAGTGCACTATTTAAATGCATATAACTTTGCCACACTTTCTTCCTGAAAAAATTTTAGTCTAAAACTCACCTCTCATATGACAGTCTTGGGGAAATACCTTTATTATTTTTGGTCATCCTCAGATTTAAGTAAGCTTTTGTGATATATCAATAAGGAAAGCTAGAAACATGACACACGGTGGCTTTTCTAGAAAACTGGTGATTCTGTAAAGCACCTGGGATTCTTGGGAAGTGATTTCACTCTGGATTAAATGCAGACTATTATCCTCACATTTTGGCAGTGGTTACCTCTTGCCTTATGCAGGTGCTTGAGGTAAACAAAAATTCCATTTGTATTTATTGCTGGTTCCTACTTGTTTTGATCTCCCCTTTATTCACAATTGTGACGCCATTTGTGGCAAAATTCTGATGATTCTTGTAATAACAATCTCTAATCGTTCGCCACTCACTGCACCTGTGATGACATCCAAGGTTGAGTGTATTTGCATACACCCAACTCGCTATGGGCACAGGTTTGTCTTTTCAGCCGTGAATGCTTTCAACAACAACAACAACAAAAAATAAAGGCAATTGTTTCTCAAGACTCTCTGGTTGGGAAGTAGCAACAATACGATTTCTGACTTAACCGTGGGATCCTTCCTTCAGCTTTGAGAGGTGGGCTGCTATCTTCCTAACTTCACTGGCCTTGGCGACTCCTGATTCCTCACTACTGGTCTTTATGCCACTGGCCGCTGGCAGCTCCAACTTCTCTAGCCACCTATCTAGATCTCTCACAGCTTAAATCCACTTTCTCCCAATGTCCTGTCTCTCGCTGCCTATATGAATAATCCTGGGGGTCCCATCAACTCTACCTACTTCTGGAAGATTTGGGACCACTCCAAAGCCACGTGGAGTCAAATCTTCAAAGGTCTACTACTACTAGTTCTAATAGTTTCTTACTGTCAATTTTATTTATTTGTTGTTTTGTTTTGTTTATTTGTTGTTTTTTTTAAAATAATATTGTCTTTTATCTTTTCTTGACAGTATGCTCACAAGCTGGCCTATCTGGTTGGGCAGAGCATCCACAAGGAACCAGCCCAAAAGTTGGGAGATCGTCTCTATTTCCTTTAAAAGACAACAACCATTGGCTCCTAAAATATCATCTTTGCACTTGACGTAAGGCTAAATAAACTTACAATATACATCCAGGGATGAATCACATTCTTGTAGAAAGACGTATATTTTTTTATACCATTTCATCTATGAACTTTATTTTATTTACCAATATCCACTTTTTTTTTTCCAGAGAAAGGAAACCAAAATATTTTTTCTTTTTTTTATTTAATAAAATTCAGAAAACTGTTAATCATTTGTACAAAAAAAGAAAAAAGAAAAGCAAGCCAAAATCTTTGTACATAAAAATTTGGTCACAATTATCATATGTTGAGATTGATGTCAGAAATAAATCACTTATGCATGCTTCTTTGCAATTTTAATGACTCATGTGAAAATACTTGAGTGAGTTCTTAAACACCAGGTGAGAGAGATGAGTATAAAAGATAGATTTACTTATCCAAAAATAGTTATGGTGACAGCTTAAACTTTTATACTTACAGGTAAATGTTCTAATAAAGTCTGCAAGAATTGTTAATAAAATTTCAAATAGTTGTGGACATGCAGTGATATATAAATTATTTTTTTCAGTACTATAGTTTATGCAACTTAGGGAAAAGGTAAACAAACTAAGTAGAGACTATATTATAAACTAGCTTAAAAGCTGCCCTATTGGGTGACATTTAAGTTAGCTCCTGTGGAGGACCTCTTGATTTGGCCTTAATCACAATAGGCAAGGAATAGTAGATGCGATAGCCAACAATAAACTACAGAACTCAAAATTGATCACTGCATTTAAGTACTGCATTAATATCAAAGCTTGCCTTTTAAAAGTTCAACGGTAATTCTTCTGTTGCCACATAATTTAAAGACAATTTGATGTACGTAGGTCCTTACTTTCTGTACAAATAATTACTTTTATTTCATAGGTAACTTTTGCTGGATTTCGCAATTAATCTCAATTATTCCTAAATTTATTTCCAAGTTTTATAAAAATTGTACAAAAAAAAAACACGTAAAAAATAAATGCCAAAATAATTGCAGTAATGAAAACTTGGGAATCCAAAATTTCAGGATTGCAGATCTGGATCTGGCCTAGAATGTTTTTAATTTGCTCACAGTCGGTCTGATTCCAAAATGGTATACTCTAGGAGTAAGGTTGAAAGAGTGTGAAATGGTGACACACTGTTATTCATATTTATTATATAGAAGGTAGGGAGATGTTGAACTCTTAAATAAAGTTTTATTCACAAAATAACCCAGATCAGGTTAATTTGTGTCTGTAAAAAGCAAAAAGCCTATTTCTTTTGAATGATTCAGGAGTTTAAGGGTCTGCTAGGTTTGCCAAAGAAATTCATAGTAAATCAATAACCTACATATAAAATTGGTTTCTAACAGTGCTATGGTTATGTATTCAATATATTTCATAGGGATTTCTAGTATCACATAAAATCCAATTTTATATAAAGGAACCTTTTAAGAAGTGTTTTTTAAAGTTTGCGACAAAAATGTATACAAATAATGTAGATCACATCAGATAGATACTGCCACAGACATTCTAAAAAAAAAAATAAATAAACCTGAATAATGCATTTTAAACAATTTAAATTTTTGTTCTTTTTTTTGAAAGATAATGGTCTAAAATTAATTTGGATTAAAAGAAAAATTAATTTCCATATATAGGTGTATGTTTTAGATATTTTTAAAACCATGGCACAATTTGTCACTCATGGAGCCACCATTGTGTATGAAAAATGTAGAGAACAAATTTAAAATTCTCTTTAAAATCCAATATTTGTCATGGAGGAGTGTTTCAAAGTTTTAGTTAATTTAAGACATAATTCATTGAATTTTCTAAAAGTAATTCTTGCCTCTTTCTTAAAACAATAAAAATAACATTTTATTTACACATGGTCACCTGTGAGGTCAAAGGACAGCATAGAAATACTGTAATTCTACTCCCTGTCTGAAGAAGTGCATGATAAAATAAAAATAAAACCTAAAGAAATATGGAAGATCAGCAGTGCAATAATCAAGAATTTGTTATTTATGGTATTTATTAATTCCTGAAGACTTTATACATTCTGTTTAACCAGTAGTTTAAAAATGTAATATTTTTATTCTACACACTTTAATTAAACTTCATATAACAAATAAATTTGATGATATTATTTAGCCGACTTCTAAGATCTATTTTTAACACTGCTATGGTTATGTAGTCGATGTATTTCGTAGTTCCTAGTATTCAATAAGACCCAATTTTACATGGCGAAATCTTTTGAGAGTGTGTGTTTTGTTTGTTTTTTTTCTCTCCAAGTTTGCCTCAAAAATACATACAAGCAATATAGATTGTATACAAAGATAGATTACACACCAGATGAAGGATTTAAACCATGTTTAATTAAATAGAGTGCTTTGTATCTAAATAATTACAACCCTAAAATGTTTACTTATTTGTCCCCCCCCCTCCCCGCCTCCCCCACCCACACACACTTTTTTTATAATAATTCCAACTGCATATGTTTTGATTTATAAATTTGCATCAATTACTTGCCCTTGAAAGGCATCGGCAACATTTTAATGACATAGTCCGTAGCAGAATAATATTGCAGATGTTTCATTTAAGAAATTTAAATAATTTTATACTGAATACATGTGATGTATTAAAGTAAATGGCATATCAGGCAGTCAGGAGAAAATAAAGAATAAGGCTATATGGGCTAATTACTTTGGGACTTCCTTTATAGGCTAGTTAAAAAAATAAAAAAACTTCAGCCTCTGAGTCTTATACTCAGAGGCTGAAGTTTTTTTGTTTTTTTTTTAACTAGCCTATAAAGGAAGTCCCAGTCAAAGTAATAGAAATTAGCCCATATAGCCTTATTCTTTATTTTCTCCCGACTGCCAGATTGAAATCTTGCCAGAAGTTTGTCCTTTATTTCCAATCTGTGTCCAATGGCTGTGAAACGATCAGAGAATTGTGATAAATAAATCAACTCAAACAAATATGAAATATTAATAAAAGAAAATAATGATAATGCTTCATGTAAGAAATTTGAATCAACCTTACAATTAATACGACTCTATATAAACAAATACGACATAATATCGGGCATTAGCCTTTTATTCCTTATTCTCCTGTGTGGTTTTAACCAGTTGGTCTTCTGTAGCCTAATCAATAAGGCAGCTGCTATTGAAAGGAGGTTCTGTCTCTGCATGGTTTACTCATGTAAACACAAGTGGAGTGTTGCAATAAAAAGAAAACTTAAATTTTTGGCCAGTGTATCCTTGAATCTTACTTGCACACATATTTCTTCCACTAGACTTTAAAATATTTACATCATGTCATCACAAAATTGAACAAACAAAATTAGGGCAGCTTCTTTTGATTTTAAAGTGAGAATTTCAGTGTAGAATTCCATGTAGGTTATCTGGATCAACATTCACCTGATGAAGGGCGGAGGCACAACGGCCGAAACGTGGTGGTAACAACAAAAATGAGGACAATAGTTCGGATATAAACAATATAAATTATAATTTGTCAAACAATGATTTAATGTCTTTTTTCTCTCGAAGATCATGTCTTGTAAAAGATCCAATCTGTGTTGAAATGTGATAAAGATGTGGACAATTGTAAATGTGTGTAAAGAAGTATGCAAGTTGGGCAAAAGTACATTATAACTGATTTCTCAACGTTGTCTGTGTGTGTATGTATATATATATATAAAATAATAATAGCTGGGCTCTGTGTATTCAAGAATACCCATCTACTAGGTCAGCTAGCTAATCCCTATTGCAGACACTTGCTTAGGCACATTTTGTGTTTGTTCAATACCCACAGAGGCCACCTGTGGCATATACTGCAACTATGCTGAGCAGACCGTAGTTACAGTTTCTGGGAGAGCTAGTGTGATTAACAATTTGAACAAGGCCCAGTATGCTCAAGCCCTCAGCCACGATGACTTGTGGCTTTGTGCTAGCACAGCTATCAATGGCCCTCAAGAGTTCTGTCTACCCAATTTCACTTACTAGGTTTGGGTCAACCTGTGGCATGGTTTTCAGGCACTTTCCATAGTCAGAAAGTGGACGTTCTAATCACATGCATGTGTGTGTGTGCGCATATATATATATATATATATATATAATGTCGAGTGGTAAGAACATTTGCTTCCTGAACATAAGACCCAGATTTTTTTAATCTCACCATAGTCGATTTATTATGAAAGTGATTTTTTTTTGTTATCAGCCTTTGGAATTGCATAGTGTTGGAAAATCTTCACATATTTCTGGATAGTAAGTCTCCACTTGTTTCAGCTGAGAGCATTAACTTCTCAATTTGGATCATCCCTTATGCATCAGTTACAACAAATTTCATTTAGGAGGTAAGGAAATTGAATAAGGCTCTGCTACAGGTAGTGTCACTGTAAATTGCTACAAAGCCAAAAGATAAACCTGAAAACAAATCATGTTCTTAAATAACCTTGTCAGATTGAGACTCATATTCATGGCAGCAAATGCATTGAGAAATATCCAAACTGTCAATTGCTTTCTCAGATCAATGGTTAAAAATGACTGAGTGAATGAAGCCTATAAGGCTTGGTGAAGACCATACCTCTTTGAACCTTGTGGACTTATGCTGCAGAATCACAAAGAATAAACTACAAAATAACAGACTATATCACTTGAGGACTTTCAAAAGCAGCAACAAATAAAATGGATAGCACATGCATGTAACTTGAAGTGAAAATGACATATTAAAGATGTTGATGTTCCACACTACTTCGAGCAAAAGGTTAAGGAAACCCCCAATCAATACTGGAAAGGGCAATAACAGCCATTGGACTTGAGAAACTTGTTTTCATTAAAAAAAATTGTTTTAAGAGAGATTTTATAAATTTTGACCGACAACAGCACTAGCTGCTGGGTCAATGAATTCCGAATGTTTATCTGTAGTTGAAGGCATCCAATTACCATTAAAATGTATTTAATTGAAGCCTTCAGCATTAAATAACCCATAGAGGTGTTGATATGCCCTTAAAAACAACCAGATCAGCCAACAAAAAGAACAAGTAAAATGGATATTACATGTAATTGAAAGAGAAAATAACGACATAATCAAGATGTTGATGTTCCACACTACTTCGAACAAAAGGTTAAGAAGGAAGCCGCAATCAATACTGGAAAGGGCAATAACAGCTATTGGACTTGAGATACCTATTTTCCTCAAAAATTATATGAAGATTTTATAAATATGAACTGGAAGTAGTAATCATAAATCTCTCAGTATAATTAAGGGCTGTATAATGTATTTTAGTCCAATTCTTGGAGGGCTGTGATGTGTATTTGGAACCAATTCAAACAACTTTTTCCTTTTCTTTTTAAATATACACAATATAGTTCAAAGTATAAACCATATTTAATAAGCAAACAAACATTTTGAGACTTAATATTTTAAAAATATCATTTTAAGAGAAAAATTTTATAAATTTCAACTAACAATAACTGAATATTGCATCTGGTAATCATTGTGTCAATTATGACAGCATTTTTTTTTTACTGCAACCCACAGCAAGAACGACATTTTGCATTGCAACTCATTATACTTACGTGTAATACATCAAAGTTTGATGAACAAGATAAATAAACTCAATGAGAGCAGACCACACATTATTTATATATATATATATATATATATATATATATATATATATATAATAAAATATTTATTTAAAGAAAATATAATACAAGTTTACCTTGGTGAAAGACTAGAGCTGTGCAATATTTAGAGGTGTTTATATTCTATACTTATTTCTCACTTCTGTATGTTTTTCTTTTTCTTGCAACCCATTTTATTTGAGTTGAGACCCACAGTTTGAAAAACCCTGTACGACATGGATCTATGGCAAGTCCTTGGAACTTTGAAGAATAAGATATCTCCCATGTATATTTCTATAATTACAGATTGAATCAGACGATTATACATATACTTAACCCATTAATGTCCATTATAAAATCTGGTATTAATTATAGGTTTATAAAAAGAAATAATGGACACAGGGCCGAGTGGTTAGAATGTTCACTTTCCAATAACAAGCCCTTGGTTTGTATCTCATTACGGTCAATTTTTCAGGAAGACGACTTGATGTTATCGGCCTTGAGAGGTGATCCCGGCATGTGGCATCTTTGAAAAGTGCCTGAAAACCATACTATGAGTTGACCCCAGCCTTGTGATTGAAATTGGGTAGAGAAGTATTCAGTGAGGCATTGATGGTTTATAAAAAGAAATAATGGACACATGGCCGAAAGATTGGAATGTTCACTTTCCAATCACAAGTCCTTGGTTTGAATCTCATCATGGTCAATTTGTCTGCCTGCCTTACGGGAAGTGGTTATCTGAGAAAATACAAAAAATCTGCAGTCCATATAACATCAAGACAACCTTCAAAAGCTGGACGACACTTCGCAAATATCTTTCCCCGAGTATGACCCCCCCATAGAGGAAAACATGACTAAAGACTGTGTGCACACCATCCCATGCAACTGTGGAAAGAAATATAAAGGGGAGACAGGCCGCCCCTTTAAAGTTAAGGCTTCAAGAACACCAGAAAGCTGTAACATGAGGGAGAGTGGAAAAATCAGGCATGGCTGACTACATATGGAGAGAAAAGGGAGATCACTGCCCTGTCTATGATCTCAACCTGATTCCACAAAGAACGTCATTGAAAAATTTGTAAACTTAAGGAATCAGCACATACCCTAGGCCACAAAAATCTCCTGAGCCGACCAAGCATAGAAATGAATATGGGAACTAGTAATAAGGAGTGCCAAAGAAAAGCGATAACAACAACAAAAAATTGCAATATGAGCTCTGATAAAAACATGATTTGATAACAGCAAAAATTGCAATATGAGCACTGGTAAAAAATGATGCTGAAGACATTAGGTTTATAATACCCAGAAATCCATACACAGATGTCCTCATGGACATATGGCACAGTGGATAAAGGCGTTAGTTAGATCCAGTGACGGGACCCAAAAGAACTTGGAGAGGGGAATTAAGAGAAGATAACTGATAACTGACATTCATTAGACATGGCACATGGAACTAGAACAGTCTACCCCAGTGAGCGAAATAAAGGGTTCAGTTCGACATACCAAACACCTGAAGAAGGCCTGAGTGTACAACGGCCAAAACGTAATAAATATGGCGACAAAGATGAGGACAATAGTTTACAGTCATAATTATCTAGCGAGACAAGTTTGCTAACCTTTACACCATGAAGTGCCCAACCTATGTGTTGCTATGAAAGTTGAATGGTTTCTTGTAGCATTTTCCAAAATTTTAAATTCAGATGTCTTTCTTCTGAATTCCACCCAAGGTTGCAGAGCTATGATTGCCCTACTATTTAATCCATAGTTGTGGTAAAGGAAGAAGTGGTTTCTTGCCTTTTCCAAGATCATCAGTGCAAAGTAAATACAAACTGACTCTACCGGAATTGGAATTTATCAGTTCATTTCCCACACGGTTACTCTTAGGTACCAAACAGATAGAGTGAGAAGGCTATTTTTTTTTCTTGAGGCAATTTTTCAACACACCATTTATTAATCTCTTACTTTTGACTCTTTAAATGATTTTCCAACACCCACCTGGTAACTGTCAGTTCCTATGAATGGGGTGGGGGTGGGGGGGTGTTTATATGCATTTTTTTATGGATTTGTCATTCTTCAATTTGGACTGAAATATGACTACTGAATATATTCTTGCACCTGAAACTGAACTCCCATCAGGACATTTGCTTCTTCTTCTTCTTGGCAATTAGTCGAAACCTTCTCAAAGTAGGATCAGGCCACATTTGACAACTGGTCAATGTACTGGAACAAATAAATGAATATCTGAATTGGAAGACAGATTTTAGTAGAAGCTTCTTTACAGAACTATTGTTGGTAAACAGTTTGATCTCACATTTCTTCTATGAACATCTGAAATTAATTTATAATCTGGAAAATATTCTGTCTTGTTTGTTTAATTAATCTCATTTAGTTATCAACATTTTTCTTGAAAGACTTTATTTTGCATGATGCCGACTTCTTGCAAAGCAGACATTTTCATCACATACACACACTGAAAGAACTCAAGTTGTCACAGAATAATTGTATTTTATATTTATACATTGATGAATTGAAAAAAAAAAAAAAAATCTTAAAAGACAAAGCAAAGAAAAATGTCTTTAATTCTGAAAGGAAGTATTGTTGTTATTCTATGAATTATTCAGACTAATATCCTCATCTTGGTTGTTTTTACTATATTTTCTGACTGATAATTTTTTTTTTTTGTCTGTTAACATGAATCTTTGATATTAAGTGTTGTAAATTCTTCAGATTAACACAGGGAAATTCATAACCAAAAGAAAAAAGAAAAAGAACAGTTACCAGATCTACTTGAAGAGTGGTGAAGAACATATTGAGATGTTTTAATAAAAATAATAAGGATACGCGTCTGAATAATTGATGTAACAATTATTAAAGTCCAACACTGAAAGAAAGGAGACAAATCATAAAAAGAAAAAAAAATGTCGAATAGTTTCCCACTGACACAGCATCTATATTTTCAAGGGAGCTCAAAATGTCTGTATCAAAATTGGGAAATCAGAAATCTTATGGAAATAATTTTTTTTTTTTTTTATCCAAGTAGAATATATCCGAGGTAGCAAAAACAGTTTTTCTTGCTGCTGAAATAAAAAAAATCACAGGTCTTATTGTTTTCTTTTTTTTTTCTCTCTCTCAAATTGTGCGGAGATGAAAGTAGTCCTTGTCAATTTTAATTGACATTGAAAGAAAGAACATATCACATTGTACGATAACAGATATATCCAAAAGATGATAGCCATATAATATAATGGCTTGCATGAAGTCCTGTAATTTTATCAAGTTTTTTTTTTTTTTAAATCAATATTTCAGAAATAAAACAAGGTAAATACATAATAAAAGTTTTGGTCATCCAATGCTGTTTTTATTTAATAAAGTTGTTAAACTTCATTTTTAAAAAAATTCTGATAGAAAATTGTTAAATAATCCAGCTACAACTTGTAGTCGTTTTTTGGGTTTTTTTTTTTTTTTTTTAAGAGAGAACACAACCAAGAAGAAACAGACCACAAGCATTTTGCAGGATTATGGTACTACAGTTTGAGATCTCCAAGTCTTTTATGAAATTCGTCATATCTCTCTGCTTTAGTTTCTGTGTCCATATTCATGCCAGGTTTAATTGGACTCTGGAGCCAGTGTGGTTAGATACATTCATAATCCAAATTATTGATGGACAAATAATGCTGTTCCATTTATTTCTTTTGTCTGATTTTTATTTTACTATTGTCTTTAAAAAAAGGAAAAAAAAAACTGATCATAATTCAAGAATATGATTTTTGGCTTGAGGCTGAAAGCCTCAATCAGATATTGTGTCTGAGGAAATGATAATTTTTAACTCTGTTCAATTTCAATCAATGAAGGATGTGATAGTTTGGTATCATTTTGTCTTCAGGAATACAAACAGATTTTGTCTTCAGGTAGCACACGTGGCTTTCAGATTTGCAGGACGACAAATAGAATCCTTCAAGAAGATCCCAAGGAATTTTGTTGAGATTCTGCAAGTTGGTTGTGAGAATTGAAAAAAGTAATAACCACGTGATGAAAGATGTCTTTGCTGATTTATGTGAAAACAAATGGAATGAATTGTGAAATGATTTCTGACTGAATATTTCAAGAATAGGCTGCAGGGAAAATTGGTTTACAGTTCTCATCATTCATTATGTTCCTTGCATTTATGTTCCAAGTGTCACAGAAATCAGCCTCATGATGGCAAGTTACAGTTGGTCTTAGCCGTTTGTAACATTTTAGCAGTAAATTGACATTGGACAAAAAAAGTTTTGTTTTGTTTTTTTGTTTTTTCAAGACTAAAAGAAAATTTCTTTTAATATATTTTTTTAATAATCTTTTTTATTTTTTTCATCATGCAATAAATTTTAAATCCAATTTTACTTTTTTTGATTCTTACTCATTAATTTTTTATTTTGACAGGAGGGGGGTTATTGTAAGCAATTGTTTCTTTTTATTTGAATAAAGTTAGGAAATAAAAAGCAGAAATTTTTCTTTTAAACTTATTCATGGAAAAAAAGTGACAAAGTGGAAAAGATTTTCATGTGACAAAAAGGACTTCATCGGACTACAAAGTCCAAAAGGACAAAACGCTTTGTCCATATTAGTGTTTTCACTAAAATTGTTCTTGGTTATATATATATATTATATATATATATATATATATATATAAAAAACAAAAAAAAAACTGTCACTTTCCCCATAGAGTAAGGGAGTTAGTGGATTTTTTTTTTTTTTTTTTAATGAGGGGGGGGGGTAATTTCAACATGATTTCTTCTCTTTGTGAATCAGAAATAAAATAAAAAGTATTCCCCATTCTGCCCCACTTTTTCTTTTTACATTTCCTTTTGTTTTATTTAAGTAAAAAGAAAAATAATTGCATAATTAATTTTAATTCTAATTTTCCTCTTGATTTTTACTCCTAAATTTTTGGGTTGTGAAAGAAAGTACATTTTTTTTATGAAGGTGAGGGTTACATTTTTGCGTGAAGAAGAGAGAGAGTTCCATCTTTAGATGGGGGTGAAAGGTTTAAATTTTTTGAGTGGTGAGAGAGAGAGAGTTTCATTAAAATTTTTAATAAATAAATAACAAATAAAAAGCCGCCCATCAATTTTTCTAAATTTTTTCATAGACATATGTTATTTTGGGGATAAGGTGGTGGTGGTTTGGGTCATTTCAACATGATTTCTTACCATTGTAGCTTGTGGCCTTGCAGAAAAAGAATGTGTTCGCCATTCTGCTCCATAAATATTTTTTTTTTCACATTTAACATTTTTTTTTTAATCATTTATTTTTGCATTGTTTATTTCAAGTAATCTTTTTTTTTTAATCTATACTACACTGATTTGGTCAGAAATAAATGAACTCTTCAGTAAAAGACGAAAAGGATCATATAACTATTTTTTGCCAAATTGTGTGCCTTATTGTTGTCATCGTATGACAGTCATAAAACTAGAACAATATAACACAATGTCAATCAAACTCATTGTTAATGGCTAAAAAGAAAAGCTTGTTAGCCAATGTACCATGACTTTATGTATGAAAATGTATACTAAAAACACAAGAGATCAGAGTGATAAATGCTTAATATATCAGGTAATCTATGTTGAAAGGTGTGAAAGCTTTTCTTCTTGTTTTAGACTTCCTACTCTATGTCCAGAAATGCAGGTGGTTTGACAGTTTAGCGCACAGAGAACGGAATCGGCAAGCCAAGTCCAAATTCTGGAAGTGTTTGGTTTTCACTTTGTGCTTTAGGAAAGCAATGAGTAGATAGCAAGGCAGTTGGCGCTGTAAGGCAGTCCAATTTGGGTGCCATTACCATCCTGCCTCATTAAAATTTGTCATGTTCTTAAAACTACAGCCTTTGGTGTGTTTGAAATTTCAACAAGGAATCGGCAGGAATAAAACAAATAATATTGCATCTCTATGCATCAGGTTCTGTAATTACGAAACATCTGCTGCACATTATCTTTGGTAGAAAATTAGCAGTACTATTGATGTTAGAGGTCTCACTTTTACAAAATATATGCCTGGGCACCAGGGATCTAATCTTTAGACGTCACCTCCAATCGAGGAACAATCTTGTTTTACAAAACATAAGAATGTAAATAATTTGATAAGATGAAAAAGTAAGGAAAAAAAAAAATTGTATAGCGCTGGAGGTGAAGAGGAAAAGGGAGAAAGAGAGCGGAGGGGGGGTGTAGAAGAGTGGGGCGGTGATACAGAGTGGAGGGGGCAGGAGAGAGAAAATTGCTCAAATAATGTTTGAATTTCTGGGATGAGAAATTATTATTATTATACACTTATTTTTGGGTAAATGAGTGACAAAAATGTAAAAAAAAAAAAAATTGTAACACACTTCATTCTTTAAAAGACTAAACTAATGTTCTTATACATTATTTACATTATTTGAAATTCAAACCTAACCCTTTATTCAATCAATGAGGACTGAGTGTTCTCAAGTCTATTCAGGGATATTTTATGTTAATCAGTTCTTCTGTAATTTTAGGAATTCATTCTTGTGATGCTGTTCTTTTGCTCATTCTACTGAACCAGGATGCGTAGTGATATATGATGATGCTCATTAAACAAACTGAGAGTTCAAAGAATAACTCTTTAATTAGGGCAGGACAGCTCAAAGCATTGGTGCTAAGATCACTCGTAAGCAAAATAGAGTCTAAGTGTAGGCTGAGAGCTGTAGACAACGGCCTTCATTAATCAAGCTGACAACTAAAAGGAATTCAAGCCCCATAAAAGAAGAACCGTTTCAACTACCGTTCAGTCCACCCAGCCAAAACTCTGACACTCTTCTCCATTTTACCAAAATCTAGCATCACACTTCTCATCTTGCTATTAATTGACGCACATGAATAAAGCAGCCTTCAACTGTTTGTGATTTTTCGATAATGGGGTTACTTTTCAATTATGCCACTTTTGCTGAATCGAGCCACAACAATTATCCAAGAAGTGGCCTCTAAAACCTAATCAGATACTCGTTCAAAGCACAATATATGGATTGCACTGCCTGGCCTAAGAATTGAACCCACATACAGCAGAACATTTAACACTAATTAACCACAAAAGAGGTGGACTTAAACTTTTAAGAACATTACCAAATATAACAAGCACCTGATGAAGACTGTAGGGTACAACAACTGAAATGTGACCATAACAATCAAGATGAAGATAACAGTCTATGAATTAGTGTATAATTATTCAATGAAGTCTGGCACAACAATTCATTAGTGGAGCACCGAGTGAGATTTAAACTAAATAGTAATCATCTTGCAAGTATCATTATATTAACAAACTTTACCAAGTTTTTAAAAGTAGTAAATTAGACTACATCATTTGAAAAGCGAATGCTACAAAATTTTCAATTTCCTTTCATCTCAGTTTCCCAACTGAGCTTCTTTTTTTTTTTTTTTTTTTTTTTTAAAAACGTGGCCCCACAAGTTGTAAGTAATGAAAATCAAAATGGAGTAAGGCTAACCTTTTAAAAGGTCACCCAAATCTGATGGTGACGGTCTTCAAAAGAGAAAGATACAGAACCTGACATGCCAAAAAGTGGGTGTTCTGTTTATGATTTGGATTGCGAAACAAAAATGATCCCCCACTTAAGATCCACTTGTTTGTTAATCCGATAATGAGTATCTATAAGAAGCGTTGCTAGATTGGGCCAAAAGTGGTTACTTGGGCTTGATTTGAAAGTGCAGTGCTGTTACATTTTGAATTGATTTTCTTGGCTGGGCTTAACTTGAGCTATGAAAGCTCAAGTTAAGCCCAGCAGGCTTTCAAAAGGTAGACCAGAAGAAGTTAAATTCAAAATTCAGTAGCACCATGCTTTCAAAAGTTATTTAATCTGGCAACCATGTAGACTTACATGTTGTCAAAGTTAACGGAATTTGTCTTAGAGAATTATGTAAACAGGTATGAATGACAGATTCTGTTTATGTTAAAAGATTTATACAATTTATAGGGTCTCTGTGAAAATAAGTCTGACACCTTGTTTAGTTTGACTCCTGTATGCATGTGATAATTTGACATATTTTTTAATTTTTAAATATTATATATATATATATATATATATATATATATATATATATATATATATATATATATATATAGATAACTGAAAAAAATAATATAAAATAAAATTACAAAGGGTAAATAAAATGGAATTTTATAAGAAAGAAAGACTATAAAAATTTATAGCTTGCATGAAATAAATATATTGAAGTATGTTTTCATTTATGAGACAGAGATTTTGAATATTAACGAATTCTGGTCCCCCCTCAACAAAGAAAAAAAAAAAAAGAAAAAAAAGAAAATAAAGAATAACACCAAACATGGAAGACATAGAATAAGAGAACATGCCCAAAGTCTATGAACCAGCTAGTAGAGACATGTTTGGGCAAACTCTCTCATTAAAAGTCAGCTAAAGAATTCTCAGGTGTGACCCACTTCCTGAAATCTGGTCGGGCCGAGAACTTTTCAGCATCCAATTGTACACACCTAAAGAAATTAAGAGATCTGAAACCACTGGGGAGAAAAAAAAAAAATATCCCAAAACACAATTTTGTTAAAAGAATTATTAAAATTATATTTGCACATCTATAGGACCTACATTTACATCTAACTACATTTTTACTTTTGTTTATAAATACTTGTAGTAAAATAAAATCCTTACATTTGCCTTGATAAAGTCCATCAGAAGATGAGATGTGTTGGCTAAAAGCTAAAATAAGTTTTCCTTTTTTCTTTATTATACATAGTCCTTTTACAGATATATATTTTTAATTATATCTAAAATTTTGCACACATAAATCTCTTTTTTTTTTGTTACTATAAACATTATTTCTAATGAGTACAGATGTTTGAGTTGGTATCAGTTTATTTTTAATAATTTTTTATATAAAGCAAAAGAAAATTAAAAAAACAAAAATATCAACTCAAAAACGTTTACCCACTAAAAATAATATTTATGGTAATAAGAAAAAGTGGTGGGAATGCCACTAGTACACAGGGGGTTTACAGGGAGTGAAAGTGAAAGAGAAAACTGATAATAGGGAGGATTGAGGAAAGGACAAAAGATGAAGAGGGTTCAAGAAGACAGAAGATTGTGAGTGGCATTATATTTAAATTTTTGAAGATTGTAGTTATCAGGGAAGTAAGTAAACAGAAGGGAGTTCCACAGGCAGGAAGTGCGAGAAAAGAAACTGTTGGAATAGAAGTGGCTGTTGCATTTAGCTATTTCAACAGTCCTTCAATTCTATAAATCAACCATTTGCCCTTGCATGGAATATTGCTACCATATATGGTGTGGAGCCCCTTCTGTTTGCCTCGGGGTTCTTGATAAGATCCAGAGACAGATATGCAATGTAATTGGCCCTGATCTGGCATCTCGTCTGCAGTCGCACTCTCACAGACGCGCCGTCGCCTCTGTCTTTTTTACAAATACTTTCACAGTAATTGCTTCGATGAGCTGCTTTCACTGGTTCCCAGACTCTATGAATTCAAGCATCCTACGAGGCTAGCATCCCGCTCTCACCCTTTCACTGTTGAAACTGTTAAATGTAGCTGTCTCTTCTACTCCAATAGCTTCATATCTCGCACATCTCTCCTGTGGAACTCCCTTCCTTATTCCTGTTTCCCTGCTAGCTATAATCTCCAACTATTCAAATGTAAGGTCAATCGACATCTCCAGTTGCCTTGATCTATCCACTATCCTTCTCCACATCCTTTCCTCTATCACTAATATCTGCTCTCGCTCCAAATCTTCTGTAACCCCTTACCTTGATCTATCCACTATCCTTCTCCACATCCTTTCCTCTTTCACTCCTATCTGCTCTCGCTCCAAATCTTCTGTAACCCCTTGCCTTGATCTATCCACTATCCTTCTCTTCATCCTTTCCTCTATCACTCCTATCTGCTCTCGCTCCAAATCTTCTGTAACCCCTTGTGTGCTAGTGGCTTCCTGCCTTACTTGGGGTGAAATCCTTGAAAAAAAAAAAAAAAAAAAAAAAATATATATGGGTGGAACCTAGATGTCAACCTAGTAGCACGTTTAAATTCATGTAGTCAGGGCACCAGGGGAAAAAGAAAAAGCTTGTTAGAGCAGTTGCCATGAAAATATTTGTAGAAAAGACAAAGGGAAGACATGTGACGTCCGAGAAAGTGACTGGAGTCGAGACGTCAAGTCAGGATCGATTACATTGTAGATTCTATCATTATAACTGCACAGGCGTGTACCCCCCAGATATAAGATTGCATTGTGTATTCATAAGACATATTTTTATGTGCAACACATCACAGGGAGCACAGATACTAGACTGATCCCAGCCACAGCATAACACAACAGAGTCTACAGAAATCCTATAAATCCATACACATACTCTCATTTTTGACAGGTACTGTGCTAGTGCCCGTGTATGCGTGCGTACACGGGTTTTGGTCCAGGAAAAGTGAATTATAATATTTACTTTACACTGTTGTTCCTTTCATTATTATTTTTTTTTAGCTTTTGATTTTCTGCCAATTAAACACACATTTTAAATTCTGAAACCACAAATGCTTGATGAGGTGCTGAAAAGCTCTCATTCCGATCACATGGGGAATTCCCTTCAGCTATGAAATGTATGTATTATTCCATACATTCATCCAGCAGTTAACACAAAATGAAATACTGATTTTAAGAGCCAACAACTTTTTATCACCCTCTCATATTACAAAATAAACAATTTTTTTTTTTTCAAGTTCATCTAAATTAGAAACTTGAGTGAACTTAAATAAATTGTATATTTCAATTAAATTTATTAAATTTTATTAAATTGTATATTTCATTATCCGGATTCATTTCTATATTGAATATTCTATAAGTAGATGTATTATTTGTCAGGTAAGTTATAGTGTATGTGTGTTCCAAGAAGAGTGAGTTTATATGTATAATTTGAGGTGAAAAGGGTTAAAAGGGACAGAAGTCAGGAGCCGCTGGTAAATAATTGCTAACTTATGAGAAAGTACTGAAAAGTTCTTGCTCCGACCAAGATGGCTTCTTTTTTTTTTTTTTTTGTTTTTTTAATAATTATTATTATAATTATAAGACAAAAATACAAAACTAAAAAGATATTGTAAAAAAAAAAAAAAAAAGATATTGTAAAAAAAAGAAAAAGCCCAAAAAGATATTGTAAAACAAAACAAAAAAAAATATTGAAAAAAATTAAAATTTAAATAAATAAATATTGAAAAAATACTGATGTTTGATGTCAGATTTTGGGATATGGGTTGGGCTGAGAAATTTTCAGCATCCTTTTGTTATTTTTTTTAATTTTTTTTTTTTTTAAATAATGACTGTAGGTTTGTACATGCCAAATCAATGATGAAAAAAAAAAAAAAAAAAAATAATGGCTGCTGGTATAGATTTAAAAAGTGTTTTCAGGTTTTCAAAAAGTCAACATTAAAAATTATCATTTCAGATATGGTGCCAGCAACAGACTGTTGATTTCTGAAGTTTATAAAAAAACAACTTAATCTGGAGTATACTTAAATTCATGAAGTTCTTTCAAAGTGAAATTCTTACCCCTATCAATATAATACCTGAGAGCTTTGGCAATCTTCTGCTTTTCGTGCCATTCGTGTGCCCAGTCACTAGAGTCAACTCTCTGTCCGAGTGAGTTGAACCGAACGGGCATCGGACAGCCATAGTGCTCAAGACTTGCCTGAAACAATTTCTGGGGCTTGCCTTCTTTTAAAAGTCTCAGATTCTCATGTGTCCTTTTACAGACAAAACATTCAAAACCCTCAATGAAGTTTATCCCTCCATCTGATGGGAGACCATCAAGAGGAGCCTCCCACTCACGGTCCCTCATTACCTTTTTCAAATATTTATTGGTGACACCGGTCTTCTTCCAACGAAGATACTGCTCATATTCCGCATCATTGCTATTCAAGAAAAGCAACTGCTTAGCCAAATCCTCAACCGTCTTGAACTCATTGATTAAAATGGCTGATTTGTGGGCAGGGAGGAAATCCTGCAAAGGAAAACCAAGGAAATAAAACGTGTCAAAGAAAGAAAACGTGTCAAAGAAAGAAACATTAAACAAAACATACTTTGTATTTTATTGCTAGTATTGCATGACATTTATTAGTATTATTAGTTATTCTTCTGTTTGAGTTCAATAAACACTTATTATTATAGAGCTACTATAACAATGAAAGTAACTAACAAGGTGATAGCTATTGGTAATGCTGCTAACAGGGTAGCTACTACTACTACTACTAATGATACTAAGAACACCGTTGCTACTACTAGTACTAACACTGCTAACAATGCAGCTGCTAATATTAATGCTGTTAACAATGCAGCTGCTGCTGCTACTACTAATGCCACTAACAATGTGGCTCCTACTAATGCAGCTGCTGCTACTACTAATGCCGCTAACAATGTGGCTCCTACTAATGCAGCTGCTGCTACTACTAATGCCGCTATCAATGTGGCTTCTACTAATGCAGCTGCTGCTACTACTAATGCCGCTATCAATGTGGCTTCTACTAATGCAGCTAACAATGCAGTTAATACTAATGCAGCTGCTAACAATGTGGCTCCTATTAATGCAGCTAACAATACAGTCAATACTAATTCAGTTGCTGCTACTACTAATGCTGCTGCTGCTACTAACGCTGCTATCAATGTGGCACCTATTAATGCACTTGCTGCTACTACTATTAATGCAGTTAATACTAATGCAGCTGCTAAAAATATGGCTACTACTAATGCTGCTAACAAAGCAGCTGTGACTACTAACGATGCTATCAATGTGGCTACTGATCACCACAACGTTGCTGTAACTAATGCTGTTAACAACCATAACAATGCAGCTTTTACTATCACTACTACCAATGATCCTAACAATACAGCTGCTTCTATTACTAACAAAATGGCAGCTGCTGCTGCTGCTGCTGCTACTAAGGTGGCTGCTATTAGTAATAACAATGTGAACAATGCAGCTGCTACAAATTCTAACACTGCTAACAAGATGGTTACTAGTGATTACTATTAATACTACTCCTGCTCATAATACTATTCATAATAATAATGTTAATAAATTTTTTTTTTCATCCCAACACTGTTTAAAGTGTCTTTGATCACTAGTGTAAGAGTGTATCAAGCCCATGCATTGACAAAAAAAAAATATATATTAGTAATAACATAAAAGTAATAATGAAGAGTTTATTGACGTGAAGAGTTCCAATAAAAAAAACAAAAAATACTGATTAACAATCAGAGATAGTAAATCTAATAATAAAATAACACTTTAATGGATTGGTTTAAAAATCTCAAAAACCTTTGACTATTAATAAAAAAAAAAAGCTGCAAATTATTAAATTTGTAATAATGACAGCTGAAATGACAACTCTAAAAGAATTTTAAAAAAAAGAAAAATAATATTATATATATTTTTAAATTTGACCAGTTTTTGAAGCAACTCAAATTCACTTCATGAGTTATCTACTAAATTCAGCTCCTGAATCCTGAATATATTCTGGCCGAATTATGTGCAGGATTTTTAGGCAGAGGTATTTTTACTCATCAATATCTGGTTTTGATCATTTCCATGGAATCCGGATACAATAAATATAGCCGTATTGGGTGAAGTCAGCCAGATTTGAGCAGTTCATCTGGAAACCGGTTAAAGCTGCTACTCAGTACCAAAACCAAACGGGAATAAAGAACATAGCAAAGGATCAAGTAGCAACCAATCTTGTCTTTTCGTTTTTTATCCTTTCACCCCAAGTAAGGCAATAATGCCACTAAGATGTAAGGGGTTGGTGGGAGTGAAAGAGAATGAGTGAGGAGAAAGGACAATAAAAGAACAAGTTCCCCGAAGACAGAAGATGGTGATTGGCATTGCATTTAAATTTTTGAAGATTATAGGTTGCAAGGATGCAAGAAAGCTAAGCAAGAAATTGCAAGAAGTTAGAGAAAAGAAATTACTAGAAGAGAACATATATTAAGTTTTACTTGCCACTCTAGTAGCATGATTAAATTCATGCTGTCAAGGCATGAAAGAAAGCTCATCAAAACAATTGCCAGGAAAATATTTGTAGAAAAGACAGGAGGAAGCCACACCATTGTGTGAGAAATTGTCTGACGTCGAGATACCAAGTCAGGCTCGATTATATTACAGACCCGTCTTTGAATTTTGTCACGAATCTCAAGATATACAGCAGGAGCACCAGAACAGATATGGCAGCAATATTCAATGCTTGAACAAATGGTAGAGTTATAAATGTACAAGATGGAATTTGACAAGAAGAATTGTCTGTGGGGGGATGCGTTAAAATTTACAAGCCATTTCTTGATCCATTTAACCGTTCATTGGAGGTCATTTTCGAGAGCAGTTGTCAGGTTTACTTTGTTGGATTTGCTGCTATCCATTACTCCACCGTCCCTCCTTGAGACTAATAATAAAAAGGGAAGGGAAAGAAGGACTATGATAAACAAGCCAAATACTGAGACTTATTGTGAGACCGTGGATCTTAATGGGTAAAGAAGGTAGCAATTAGTTCACTTACAAGAATATGTTATCAAGTTTACAATAATAAGTATACAAAAAAGGAAGAAAGTTACACAAAGTTTTGTTTTAATTTCACCCCAAGCAAGGTGATAATGCAACTAAGGCACAAAGGGTTACAGGGACAGAAAGAAAATGAGAAGACTTTAATGAGGAGAATTGAGGAAAGGACAATAAAAGAACATGATTCAGGAAGACAGAATGTGGTGGTTGGTATTGCATTTAAAATTTGGAAGATTCTAGGTGGCAGGAAAGTATGACATCGAAAGGGAGTTCCACAACTGAGAAGTGCGAGAAAAGAAACTGTTAGAATAGAAGAGACGGTCGAGTCTAGCTAATTCAACAGTAAAGCAGTGAGACCCAAGACATTTTCCCTAGTGATTGGAAGTGAAAAGGAGCCACGTGGGTTGTCTCCCCCCTACGAATTGGAACGACATATGAAGAGCTTCTTTTTTTTTTCTTTTAATCTACCAAGAATCCGGCATGCGGTGAAATGAACTGAAAGATAATTTTATCTCTTCCTTGAGAATTTCAGAAAAGAAATATTGTTACCGAAGGGAGGGATAGGTCTGGGTTATATTTTCGCAGAGGAAAATGAATTGGGAAATAATTTTATCTCTCACTCGGAAGATAAATGAGAACAAACCTTTCTTACGGGTCAAATGTATGATTAAGATGGAAGTTATGAAAACAAGTCCTGTTGGTGGTGGGCAAGAGAGTGGTCTGGTTTATATTTTTGCGGGACAGAGATAAGTCCAGGGAAATAAAAAGGAATAAGAGAATTAAAATTAGTGACTAGATTAAAACTCCACCCTTTCACCTACATGTTTTAAAAATTAGATTTGTCACAAAGAAAGTTATGCCTGCACTGGGAAGTAGGCTTAGGTTGAATGCTAAGAGGGTAGAAGGAGGAAGGAGAATTTAGCACCACCTGTATGGAGTGATGGTATGAGATGTAAAGTGAAGCAAGTATGAGAGGAAGAGTGATCTCTTGACTACTCCCAAGGAAGGTGGATAATTCTCCAAATTTGGAAAGTTGATTAAGAAAACAGAAATATGGGACAAAGAACCCCGGTGGGGATTAATGTGAAAATTGGGGAATCACCAAATCCCCAAAACCCGTTGGTCCCACACTGGTTTTGGGCTGGAATGCATAAGCAAATAGCTTTGAGAGCTTGAGGACTTGTGTTGTGAATTCCCACATCAATGCCTCAGGAACCCATGTCAGCTGCCACCAGATCTCCTGATTCTGAAGAACTTTGAACCCAGCTCCTCTAGAATTTTAGACAAGGCCCAGTGTCAAGATAGAGATCAATGGGAGAAGGGTTAATTTTTATTGAACCAAGAACTACATAAACCAATTGAAGATTAACCCAATGATTCTGTCATTCTTATTTCCGTTTGTGAAGATCTTTTTTCCCTTAATATAGCTTCTGCCAAGGCTCGAAACAGCGCTTCGATTACTACAACATTTGATCTTTCACTGCTCTGAGATCAAGAACAATGTGGGCAGAGTGGGTGTAGATCAAAGTAGGCAGCTTGGACCAGTGTCAGTATTGACCAGTGCAGGGTTAGCCCTGTGGCTAAAACATCCTAAGATCTTGAGGACCAGACCATTAAATGTGGTTACCCAATCAGGTATAGGCAGCGTGAAAAGGGGTTATACGCTCACCATTTAATGTCCAGCTATCAATTCAGAATGGTGTTTTTCACTGCTGCAGGTGACAATTTCATAGCATCGATTAAAAATAAAGGACTTTAATGTTAACATTTATGAGCATAGCTTCACCAGGTCAACTCAAGTCGTCTCTCCCAAAAAGAATATCAGAATCTTTTGTTTTATATAAACCTGGAAGTGCTCATTTTAATTAGTGGGCCAGTTTATTATAAGTGCATTATGCATACATGAATTATTGTGTTCAATCCTGGTAACAGTGATTATTCAACATTGAAAATATGAATGCACAGGTAAGCACAAATCAAAAAGAAGATAACCATATACCAATTTACCTGCACTTTGCTTGAACCAAGAACTACAGGAACTGTTCCGACCATCAGAGGCCTCCATAATTTCTCTGTTATATAATCATCACAGATGCCGTTTTCCATGGAGAAAGCAAACTTGTATCTGGCCACAAGATTCAAGAAATCTTTGTGAAGCATTCCCTTGATAGGATCAATGAGGCTGTAAAAACATAAATAATCAAAAATAGTACACATTAATATTTATATTAATATATATATATATATATATATATATATATATATATATATTATTATTATTATTATTATTTGTGGGCCACCAAGAACCACTTCTCACCACTGTCAAACAGAGAAAAATGGCATGGTTTGGACACATTACAAAGCATAACAGCATGTTTGAAGATGGACGTAGGAGAGACGCCAATGCAAAAACAGGTTAGACAATGCCAAACAATGGACATGTATGACTATACCGGAATTGCTGATGGCTGCTGTTGATGATGACTGCTGTGGAGGATGTTCAGGATGGCTTTTGCATTCGGACCCCCCCCCCCCTCCACAATTACAAAAGTCAAGTGGGGGATGATGATGATGATGATGATGATGAATATTTATTTATTTATTTATTTATCACTTAAACATTATTTTTAGTGGATACTCGTATTTGAGTAGATGCTCTGTTTAATTATTAAACAGTATTATTTATTTATTTTCCACTACCAGCTTGAATATTTGAGAAATCTTATTACAGAAAAATATGCACTCTCTGGCAGGACTCAAACCTGAGTTCCACTAGGGGAAACTCATTAGATCTGATGTACTTTGACCTCTCAGTTACAGAGTGAGTTGATGACCAAGCAAAGTTTAAAAATGCCTTTAAACACAAGATTTGCTTAAGCACATCAGATCTAATGGCAGTTTCCCCTAGAGGAATTCATGTTCACCTCCTGCTGGAGTGTGCATATTATTTGCTGATAAGATTTCTTGAATA
Source organism: Acanthosepion esculentum (assembly GCA_964036315.1). Lineage (NCBI taxonomy): Eukaryota > Metazoa > Mollusca > Cephalopoda > Sepiida > Sepiidae > Acanthosepion > Acanthosepion esculentum. The sequence continues at coordinate 73,499,166 of OZ038500.1, read as the reverse complement.
TTCAGGCCAGTAGATGAAAAATAAATATATTGTTTAATAAATAAACGGAGCCTTTACTCAAATACAAGTATATATGAAAAATAATGTTTCAGTAATAAAAATCTGTTGGATTAATAAATAAATAAAAAATCCATCCACTTTCTTTACATATAATTTGTGTAAAATAGAATCATTTTCTAATGCTGGCAAGTTGAAAAGTTCCCTGCCAGAGAGCACTTTATTCAGTACAAAAGAGCAAGAAGTTTAAATGCTTGGATGGCAGATGAAGGATAAAGAGCAAGTAGGGTGCTACCAGAAAAGTTGGGGAGGGAATAAATCAGATATTATGTTTTAAAGGTTCCTGATTCCATATCTGATTCTCTTATAAAACAAATATTTATTTTTTTATATTATCATACTGTAAACGTTTTTTTTTAATTCATGTTCAGTTCGTGTATGTTAAATGGATTTTTAATGGCATCTCAATTCTTTAGAGTCATTTTATGCCAAAACTGATTTATTTTGATTTACATTTAGGGAAAAATTGACAATTTTTAAAAAATTATTTTCAGATATAATCCAACTAATTGCAGGAATGTTATAATTCTATTTATTTTAATATTTTCAAATAGTTCTTTTAGGTTGTTTGCCTTGAAGAAATTGTGTCTTTTTGAATCAAGATCAATGCATTCAATGCCAAAATGTTTTACCGTTTATTGGGTTTGGCATGTAGGACACCATTTTGGTTCTTCTTGTTTCAGTAAGAATTGAATGCGTAATTTTAGTGTGACCTATTCGTAGTTGTGCCAGAGTAACATCTTCCCTTCAGGATTTTCCATAATGGCCGGTTGTTTTTTTCCCCTGAGGATTGGTACAATTGTATTTATATTATTTTATGTTTTTCTAAACCATTCTCCTTGCCATTGATTTTGCACCTGTTTCTTAATTAATGGTTTTGGATCAGTCGAATCCGTTACATTCACTTACGTGCTAATACCCTTGGGAAAGGTATAAATCCTCTTCTCCCATCGCCCCACCAGCTAACGGTAAATTATATTTTATATATTAAGAAATATTACACTATTGTATAATAAGGAGGCACGATAGAGTAGTGGATAGTGGCTCTGATTGAGGTTTCTGAGAGCTGAGTTCGAATTCCAGTCGAATCCATTACATTCACTTACGTGCTAATACCCTTGGGAAAGGTATGAATCCTCTTTTTCTCCCCCAACTATGGGTAAATAGCAGGACAGACTGGGTTCTATAGCCTTGGATGACCACTGGTTTACTGCAGAAAGAAATGGCAACCTACTGCGGAAAAAAAATCTGCCTTGTAAGTCATGTATCAAAAGATACATTATCGTCTAAGCATGTATCACACACAGTACATAACTGACTGATATGAGATTTGGTAATTTTCAGGAACTAGTCTTAATTCCTGTTTAGCACTTTTGTCTGTTCTATCATTGCCCTTAATTCCTACATGGCTTGGAAGACAGATGAACAGATATTTTTTTTTAAAGTAGAGATGGCATAGATTTTTTTCCAATATTTTAGCTGTCAAAGGATTTTCTAGCTTTTTATTTCTGATAGATATTAATACTGATATGAAATCAGAAAAGATGATGAATTTTGAAGATTTTTCTTTGCTGTCATGCACAGGTGGTGCAATGGGTAGTCGCTCAGAAAGAGAATTCGGGGAGCAAAGTTCAAATCTTTGTTACATCCACCTACACATAAATACCCTTGGGAAAAGTATGAATCCATCTCTTCTTTTCCCAGCTATGAGTGAAATAGTAGAGCAGACTGGGCTCTTTAGACTTGTTTGGCAACCAATGTAAAATAAGGATAACTCTGAATTCAGGTTGGGTGTGGTACTAGAAACCCCATCCTATAAAATCCTACTTGCTACAGAAACCACAGCAGTAATTCCTTATGTGGTGAGAGCTGTGGCGCTAAGCTTTATGGTGGAGTCTATGTCACTTGAGGGAGGGAGTAAACTTTTTTGTTTTGATTTTATATCCAAAATTCCCCCCCGCCAACTTTTATTTTTTTATTCTTTTTTAGTTGTACTTATTTTCTAGAATGAGACCTATAGAATTTTTCCGCATATACAACTTATATAAAAAACAATTTTAGAACCTAATGTCTCAGAAAACAGAAACAGGAAATTACATTTTCTGATTTACTTTGAATATTAACGGCAACAATTATTTCAGATTAATGGCAGTAATGATCTCAGATAGGATTGTCATAAATTAAGGCCGACAGCAGTGGTCTTCAATCTTTTTGCGCTACAGACCAATGTCAAGCAAAGCAATTTTTCCACGGACAGGTTGGGGGTACATGTCGGTGTTGGTCATGTGCATCAAAAAACAAATAGAAGACTATGATAGTCAATAAAATAAAAAAAAAAAAAAAAAAAAAAAAAACGTTTTTATTCTTTCTGTGCAGCCCAATACCGAATAGTCCACAGGGACCGCTGGCCTTGTGAGCAAATTTAATCTCAGTTAGATCCTAGTTTCAGCAAAAAACGAGGAATTCTAGAGCCGGCACCTCAACACCTATAGCTCTCTAAATGAAGAGCTATGGTAAATGGGTAAAAAAACTAGAGCAACAAAAAAGAGGAAGTTGGGGAGAGCTATGATTGTTCACATTCTGAAAGGATATGACCCATAAAAGAAGAAGCTATTGGAAAAGACTGTGTACAAGGAAAGCAATTATGAAATCCAAATTGCATTCACCAATAGAAAATACGTAGACATTACCGCAAAAAGGTCAATGGGATTATTTTATTTTAGGTTTCAATCATTTAAACCTATCAAATAGTAAAGGTGACAAGTTTCCAAAATTGTAAAGAGAAGACTTTTGCCTAAATTCAACCTAGATCAAATCCTTGAAATAAATTGCTTACTGTTGAGGTAGATCTTTATTATGAAGACAAGTTCCATAGGAGTCAACCTTGATGTATTTCTGTAAAAGGCTAATGTATGTGTCGCGGTCAGAAGGTGTGTCACAGTCACTGTGGACATACACAATGGGTGCCAACTCGTCTAGGTAGCTATTCTTGATACCAGTTGACAGCAGGTATTGTGTATCCTCCAACCAATCCAAGGTGGGTAAGTGCTGTGTGGTAATGGAGTAATCAGACTCCCTCTTGAATGTGCAGGTGTGGTTAAACATTGTCATTATGTCTGCATGGGAGAAGAGATAATTATTTTTGGGCGACTCCTCATGAAACAGAGCCCACTCATGGTGAGGCTTTCTTGGCAATGGCAGGTCATTGACATTGAAGTCTGACCCATAAAACATAAACACCTGTAAAGAGAAGAAAAGACAAAGATATTAATCAATTGTGCTCAAAAACTTCAGATGTTAAAAAAGAAAAAAAAAAGCTTGTATGGTCCTCAAAACCAATTTTAAGCAAACAGATTTTTCCCCACCATGAACTATACTTGAAAAAAAATAATTCCTCTGTAATCTGTAATTTTAAACTTAGTGAATCTAGAAAAAAATTATTATTGGCTTTAGAAGTGGATGATATATTGAAAGTATATATTAATATATACAAATATATTAAAACAAAGGGAAGAATCAAAAGCAAAAAAAAAAAAGAAACAATTTACAAAGCAAAAACAAGAAAATTTAAAATGGGGCAGTTTTAAAAAAGAAAAACAATTAAAAATACCAAAAGAAACAACAAAAAACTAACAAGCAAAAAAAAAAAAAATAAAAACCCAAAAGAAACAACAAAAAAAATAAAAAGACCAGTTTAAGGAGTGCAATAAATTTTTGCATTTCTGTGGTCTCACACACACACATACACACATACTTTTAAAATCTCTATTTTTAAGCCCATAATAAAATTTTGTATGCCACAACCAACAGATCAGTTTATATATAAACTGCATACTATTATAAACAAGGAAAAGGGCAACATCAGTTGTAGTCAGTTATCAATGACATAAGCAGAATTTCAAACTTGACATTTGTAAATAAAAACAAATTGCCGATAACTCTTTATGAAGCCAGAGATTGAGTTGACACTATATTTATATTACGAACAGAGACCTCGTTCTAAAATAATTTAAAAAAATAAAAACAATTTGTTTCAAATCCATATTATTTTGTTTCTGACAAATTTTGGAGAAAGAGGACGATCTAATAAATGCTAATCTGCAAAAATTACCCCCTCCCAAATGAGCAAACCATTCAATTTAAGTTGTGCTGTCTGATTGAGAGCTTATTCTTTATTTCTGATTTGGCCTGTAGATCAATGGTCACAGACTGTCATTTCAGTTAGTTGTGATGAAAGCAAAAGTGAAATTAAGATGAAAGAAATAATGGTTTAGTTTGATTTGTTTTACATCATATCAACCTCAATGGGTTATTTAGGAAAGAAATATTAGTCAAAAGTTAATAATGGTCAACAATGTTTTATTTAGTAATAATCAAAATGAAATAAAATATGACTATTGCTTTATTAATAGTCAAGAATGGAAGTTGTAATGAAAAGCAACTAAAATTAAGATGAAAGAAATACAAGTCAAAAATGAATCATTTTTAACAATGCTTTAAGAAAATGAAAAATAAAATGATAAATGCAGAATGAGACAAGAAAACTAGATCTGAAAATGTTGTCCTCTTACCTTTGTGTTAGGATGGTTTTTATAATGCCTGTCCTCCGTGAATACACATGTGACATCCCCACACACACGTTCTTCATATTTCTGCCCAGTAAACTTTGACCACCACATGATGATTGGATGTTTAATGGACTCTTTAATGGCGTCTGCTGCTCCAGCTTCATGATGGTCTGGTTCTGGAGAACGCCATTTTGCAAATAGCAGGGGAAAAAGAAAAAAATATTCACTAAAAGAATTTGACCCAATTTTTTTTCTGAATTCAAAGATGAATTGTTGTGACAATTATACCATTTTAATACAGTCCACTTTTCTCAGAAGCTACTTTTGATAAGCAGTTACTGGTTCAAATGAATTGATGCATATTAGAAGAGCCTTCACAAATGGCAATAATTAAACTTAACATTTATTATGTGATACTGTAAAGAAGTTAGTTTAACTGTCATGAGTCTTCTTGGGCATATGCAGACAAACCTCACATCAACAGACTAATAGGGAGCTGGGATGGGTGGTCCGTTAAAGCCAACTGTCTGTAGATGGGAAGGGATTATTTTTTGAGTTATAAAACCACTATAGTGACTACCAGTTATAAAACCACTATTATGACTACGATCATAATGTAAATACTCTAAACATATATAAATGGCATAAATAAATATGTACTTAATATAGATATATTAATCAAAATAATAAAAATAATAGATTTCTCACAGCTACTTTATCACACACGTGCTAATGTATCGTACTTTATATACTGTACACCCGTCTTTGTTTACAATTGAAAAGGCCAGCACTGCCGCCAAGTGGTCACTTTGAGAACTAATGACTCATTCCACTAAGCCTGCAAATTTTGAAATACACTTGGAAGTTTTTTTATTTTGCAGATTTTCTTTTTTTTTTTTTGCCTGCAGATTTTTTCCATTGCAATCAAAGTCTGTTGGGGAGGGGTCCGTAGATGAGAGATTTGTCTGTATATACAAAAGTTTCTGTAACTGCATATATAAGTATGCATGTTTGAAGCGGGAGGTGGGAATCGAGAGAGCAAAGCAGGGGGAACATGATAGAGTGAAGCAGGGGGGACATGAGAGAGTGGAGCCGGGGGGTTGGGTTACACGAGAGAGTGGAGCCGCGGGGTTGGGTTACACGAGAGAGTGGAGCCGGGGGGGTTGGGTTACACGAAAGAGTGGAGCCAGGGGGTTGGGTTACACGAGAGAGTGGAGCCGGGGGGGGAGGGTTACACGAGAGAGTGGAGCCGGGGGGGTTACACGAGAGTGAAGCAGGGGGTGGGGGTCGAGAGAGTGAAGCAGAGAGTGTCCTCTACCACACAATTATTTTTTCCCAGTTTATTAAACATTTATTAAAATTCCTGACAGGATGTTTATTTGAACAGGCAAGCTTGTATTATAAGTTGAAAAATTCCCACCAGTATCTGTATTTCAAATGGAATTTGTATTTGGTCCAAAAGCATATGCACTCCCACAACAGGTAAAAGAAATCATATGGAAGAGGTGATAGCTGAAGAAAAATAATTAAAGTTTATAGGAAAGAAACAACGTATGAAATGAATAAAAGCTGAAAATGTAAAGATAAGTTATTTTTATTACCATCGTGGAGAATAGGTTCATTGATGAAAACTTCATGGTCTTCTGTTGTAAAGATCTGAAAGAAAAAAAAAATAACTTTCAAAAATAGTTTACAAAGATTATATAAGAATTTACCTTGAAGTGGCAGAGGTATCATTCTACAGGCAGATGCTAAGAATACCATGGACAGAACATGTGCAACAAGGAAGTTTTAAGGAAAATAGGAATGAAAACGGACACTTATAAGAAGAGTTTTGTAGCATACCTATGGATGATAATGGGTGTGTCCCCATTCACATAAATACAGTAGTAAATACTGTATGTTGGTCTGCAGTTGAAGATTCATTGAGGAATTCACTTGACTCACTTCTAGCAGTTGACTACTTTTTCTACACGCCACCTGTGAATCTTATATGTGCTGTTCTTGTCCTAAGAATTATCGACCTGATTCGTGCTGCTGGCACCTCGCTTTTATGCTCGTCTGACCCTGCTGAAATTTGCATGTGTACAGTGTTACGCCCGGGGTTTCGTTGGGACTACGATAGCCGGGACGCAACGAGAAAAAAAAAAAAAATAAATAAATAGACCCCAAGGTTCGATATAAAAATAAAAAAAAGAACGTTGGGAAGGGAATTCTCCAATTCCGGACGTCGGTAAACGCAGAGAGTAAATGAACTATATGCAGACATAGAACGATAGAAGACAACACGAGAATATATGATACAAAAGTTTTATTTATAAAATATACAGACAGTAAAAAAAAGAAAAAGAAAACTAAATAATATAAGGGATGGGGAGATAAATTACCTAAACAAATACTAATGTGGCGAAATACATATGACTACAGAGACAGCAGATCATAAGATATAGAAAAAAATAAAGAAACTTACATATGGTTTGAATCGACGTCGATTGCCTATTACCAGTGATATTCATAAAAGTGAGGGGATTGACAATGTTCTAGTTATGGGTTTTTGTTTGGCGATGTCCAATCCGTGTTGATGGCGAGAAGAACACACAGAAAAATCACAAGAATGTAGCTGGCTTTGGTTGACGATGTCGTTCCAGGGTCTCTCGTCGTTCCTTTGGGTTTGGTGGCATCTAATTCTTCTAGTGGCGGATAGCTAAGATTGGGTTTGGTGACGTCCGCTTCCTCCGAGGGTCAGCAACTAAGTGAGATTGTTGCCACCTCAACACGAAAACGAAAACTGCTATCAGTTGGGTCACGTGTTGGCCCACACAAAAAAAGGTGTGTGGGTGTCTTTCGCGGACCCTAATGTCACTCCCCCCTATCTGCCAAACAGCGTTTGTCTGGTCTACGGTCAGAGACTGGATAGGAAATGGGAGGAGGAGGTAAGGTTCCTTTCCAGGAACTGGCCCCGACTTATCTGGACATAAAAATAATATATAACCCACAATCTGCCTACTCAAGAAATAAGGTTATCAAGGGTCATATGTTTCGTCACAAATATACAATGTACTAAAAACATGCCTATAAAATCTGAGGTGACCGTACAACTATTGGGTCAACGTAACAACAGTTACAGTCTCGTTTTGGACGAGATCTGCGTGCATAAATTGTGTCTTCGATAGCGGCCATATTTCTTTTCAGCATTACCCTGCAAGCAAGACACGTTCGCACTCGTTTTAAACTCCGAGGTAAGTCGTGTCTTTCGTTACAGAAACTCACAGGATAGGTAGATAGAAATAGCAACTGAAGCAGTGTGTGAACGAATGGCAGAGTGGGTACAAAGAGGGATGGTAAAGTGTCAAAGGTTGGCAGGAAGTTGTGAAGAGCCATGCTAAGTCCACATCCCGAAGGGACATGGCACATTAATAGAAATTCAATTACAGGCATTTTACCATGGGGTGGTGATTGGTAAACTTGTCTCACAGAGCATAAGTATTTCAAAATTTACATTAAATAAAAATATACAAAAAAATGTGGTTAGTTCTACACAAGCCTTCACCACTATAATCAAATCATACGTGTGGATAGTAATGGTTGTTCGGTTTTAAGAACAGAGTTGCTGTACCCTCATACATTGAAAACAACAGGAGAGTCCAATATATACAGGGTGCCATGGGCAAATTGTCGTCATTTTATATTTTTAATTTCATGTATGTGCATTGTTTGTTTTTGTCGACTGCACAGTATAGTAGGGTCAGTTGGGCACCATCTGTGAGAAAAAGAGCCCCAAGACATAATTCACTCCGCCAGAAATTTGGAAACTGCATGCTGTACTGCTTGGCATTCGCCCTGGAAGCTCCAATACAAACATTTCTCTGAGTGTCAATCTGAGGACATTGCAGACAATTCGGAAAGAGTTGGAGTGAGTCTAATGGCGATTATGAAAGTACAGCTGCTTGAAAAACTCACTCTGATTGTTCAGATAAAAAAAGAACTTCTAAATTTATTGGTTAGAACCAGGCCATGATTGAAAACGATCCCTCAAAATCAATCAGGTCTATAGTCAGGGAGGTAGTGCTTCCCTGGGTCAAGAGGGTGACCGCTGAAAGACCAGATATCTGTCAGGCAATTTCTACAATGACATCATCCCTTACATCTGACCACCAGACTGCAACCCCTTTGTTTATTATATGTGGTGCACAGTTGAGCAAGACGAACTAAACTCCTTGTAACATCAAAGATGAATTGAAAGCAAGGATTATGGCAGTGTTCATCAACTTAAAGAGACTGTCCAGAAGAGTTGCAGGAAATTCTGAAGTTGTCTGAAGGCCGTAGTTAAAGCCAATTGCGATTTTATTGAATAAATTTAATAATTTAGTATTTCAAGATATTCTTGTGCAATTTTGGTAAATATATCTGTTAAAATGAGACATCAGTATTATCTTCATTTTTGTGTAATTTAAACGACAATTTATCCATCGTACCCTGTACATAAATAAAGACAAACTACTTATGTTGACCTCATCCTGTTATTATTACAATGTTTCTACCATTGGGACCTCCAGCCTTAATCAGGTAGGCATTGATCCTGATAACCTTCAAGGAATTTCAAACTGAAACCATTATTTAAATTTGTTCATGTCAGGGATATCTCATCTAGTTCTTATTTAGTACTACTCAGTTATTGCTCTCCCTGTTTCCACTGCCTGGCCCCAAGATTGAACTCACAACTGCTCATGTCATCTCTTACTACACGGTTATTGCTCTTCCTGTTTCCATGGAGTTCAAGTCTGCTAAAAATTATTATTATTTTTGTGTAGTTTAGACAACAATTTATCCATCACACCCTCTGTGTGTGTGTACATATATATATATATATATATATATATATATATATATATATATATATATATATATATGTGTGTGTGTGTACACACACATACGGTGTAACAACAAAATTGCCCAAATCATTTAGTTTAGACAACAATTTATCCATCACACCCTCTGTGTGTGTGTACATATATATATATATATATATATATATATATATATATATATATATATATATATATATATATGTGTGTGTGTGTGTGTGTACACACACATACGGTGTAACAACAAAATTGCCCAAATCATGTAGCAGCATGGGATAATTGTCCATCCCACAAAATGTTTAATATCTAAAAAAAAAAAACCCACTAAACCAAGTTTCTTTTTCCAAGGTTTTTGGATAAGACGTTTAGCCATGTTGACACCATTTGTTATAAGAATCACTGAGAAACCCTTTTAGTTATACAGCTACAAAGAGATTAGGTTAAAATTGTTTTTGTGTCAGGTCCACTGTCTTCCCAACTGAGCAATGGTGAGAGGAAAAAGATCATTCAGGCCTTCAGTAATGGTACCAACATTCATACTCTGTCTTCAAAGTCCATTCAAGAATCATCAAGAGAACGGTGAAGAAGTTTAAAAAAAAAAAAGAAAAAAAAGGGAACAGTAGAAAGGAAAACTGGATCAGGAGGTCACAACAGGAAGAGGGATTATCATTTCAATTTAGAGCTAAAGAGATCAATTAGAAAAGATCCAACTCAATTCCTAAGGCATTTGGCAAGTGAGAGAGGACTTTCAACAATGACAGTCCAATGAGCAGTAAAAAAGGTTTGAAAATGAAATCGTATGTGAAACCTGTGAGGCACCTTGTTACTCCAGGACAGAAGAAGGTTAGAGAGGGTGAAGAACATCTTGAATAAGTTGGAAAAATGATCCTAGAATAATATATATATAAAAACTTTATTTCATTTCTTCATGAGCTTCCGATACTTAGCTATGATTAATTAATGATGAACGTTATTTTCGATTATGATCGATTTCATCACGATGCTTTTGTCAAGCTTGGAGAGTAATTATACATTCTTATTGCTCAATGTAGAGTTCAATAGTGTTATCGAAACCTCGGAGAATTCCAGTAAGATATTAATCAATTCTAAAATACAACGGTTCCGAGCTTAATCTAACAATTGGACAATTTTACTGCTGCACCCGGTATGTGTGCGTTGTGCACGTATATATTATTATTTTATTGTATTTTTTAAAAGTTAAAAAAATAAAATGTTGCATATCACAATCAAAATTATGGATGAACTGCCTGAAGCTTATGTTCTATTCCATTTTTGTTCAAGTACGATCAACAAGCTCAATCATTATCAAGAACTGGTAGACGAGATTTTGTTGGTTATGTCCTAGATGTCTTTCTGTCTTCAAACACCATGATACAAATCTTGACCACAATGGAAAAGAATTTATTAAATATATATATATATATATATATATATATATATATATATATATATATATATATTACTTTGTATACATATTAAATACTTTTATACACACTTCAATACAAGATCTCTTGTGTTGAAAAATATTTTATTTCATGTCAGTTGTTTCTTTTGTATAATAATGGTTCCTACATTTAAAAAAAAAAAAAAAAAAAAAAAAAAAAAACCCATTGCATGGTTTTAAGATCAGTCTATGTACAAAAGATTCTGGTTTCTAGCATGTACTAAAATTAGGATTATCTAAAGAAAAATAACTTTTTCTTCAGATTTCTTGCTTTCTTTCTCCATACCACGTGTCATTATAAAGATAACAGATATTTAAAATTAATAAGCAAATCCTGGCCCCTAACCAACATCATATATAATAACAGTGTGATTTTTTTTCTGTCCATTTCTTTGTTTCTCTGTGTGTAACTTCTGTCACACTAAAGCAAACACATATATAAAATTAAGAAGCGGATCCTACTCTATAATCATCGTCATATATAATAATGAAACAATGTGACATCTGTTCTGATTTGAACATCCAACCTGGAGATAATCAGACAAGTGGCATACCCACCAGGCCAATGTTGACATTTCACTGAACAAGATTTTGTCGGCTATATCCCAGCATTTTATTATTTATTCATTTTTGAAAGCTAGGACTTGTATTAATCCAAAGTGACCTAATGTATAAAAACAGTTGCACAGAGTTAAACTGCAATGAAAAAGACTATCATCAGGTTCAACCAATATGTATTTTACTTGTCCTCATAATACTCTTACTTCCTGCTCCCTTATAACAATTTCACTCAGTAACCTTGAATGGCGCTTGAGCCTGGCCTTGTAATGGGAAAACTAACAATAAAAAAAATTAATAAAACCATTACACATTATGTCACTAAATGGATTCAAACTTTCAGCTCTATGAAATACAGGTATGTAGCTGACTGCCTATTACATTGATACCAAATGGTTCTTGAAAAACACATTAAAAAATTATAAAAATACAATAAAAAAAATTACACAGACCTTGTTGCTTAAATTTAATAAATCTTGTTTGAATTAATACTTGCTACCATATATACCCACTTGCTACCCACTACTCCACCGTGCCTCCTTTTATATATAAAAGCAGGCATGGTGGAGTAGTGGGTCTGAGGGCTCAGAGAGCAGAGTTCGAATTCCAGCCAAATCTCTTACATTCACTTACATGCTAATACCCTTGGGAAAGGTATGAATCCTCTTCTCCCTCCAGCTATGGGTAATTAGCAGGACAGACTGAGTTCTATAGCCTTGGATGGCAACTGGTCTAGGAGAAGGACAATTTTGAATTCAAAACTTGCAGAAGGTTGTTTGGGGACCTTGTGGCACTTAGTGCACCAGGTCTCTGTATTCGACCCTTCAAAAAGTGTGGATGGTTTGGCACAAAGCTTTCACCACTATAAACAAGCCATATGTGCTGGTGTCTGGGTTGTTGGCTCTTAGGAATTGAGTTGCTAACCCTCATATGTTGACTATGACGTGTGTGCGTGTGCAATTCTGGCACATAGTTGTTAACTGAATTTTGATCTGAAATTCTCACTAGATAATGTGATTTATAGTCACCATTGAATTAAGTGCATTGACAAAGGAAGATTACATTGAAAATTAGATATCTGCATTTTTCAGCATTAGACTGCAAACCAACTTGAAATCATCACGCATAAATATATATATACACACACACACACACACACACACACACATTAGTGCTTGAGTGAAAAAAAATTCAAGGCTGCTTTGACAAGGTAACAGCTGAGAAAAAAAAAATCACCTCAGGCCTACAATCAAAGGATACAAGTTTCTTTTGAATGTATATATTTATTAAATGAAAAGGGAAGAAAATTTGACATTTAGCAAAGAGGTTACATTGTCAAAACAAGTAACCTCCAACCTTTTTGAACTTCTTGGTCCCAGTTGTAAATGCATTTCTTTCTTTCTTTCCCTCCACCCCCCCTTTTTACTGCCATAAACTAAATATTTGTGTAGCCCAAAGAAATTTCTATCTTTTTAACTATGCATGTCAGGTTTATTATCAACATCATTGGAATTATTATCAATGTACATAGTTTTATTTTTTTTAAATGAATCAAAAAGGGGCATAGGTTTGAGTTTCATCAAGAGGCTATTCTTTATTTTTAATCTATGTTGTAGAATGTCTGAGTAGTTAAAAAGCGTAGTGAAATTAAGATGCAAGAAATATTAGTCAGACATGAATTATGGCTGAAAATGTAGGTAATTATTTAGACAAAAGTAACATTGGCACATTGGTCACATTTTTATTATCTCCAATGAGCATAGAAGCCACGAGCAATAGCATATGAAATTTGCATGCTAACTTTAAATCTGAATTATTAAATACACTCTTCTTATGTGCTGGATTTAGCAAGGCCAGATTGTCTATTGAGGAAAGAAATCACAAAAAAAAAAAAAAAAAAAAAAAAAAAAAAATTCCATCTGACCCTTTCTTCCAATTCCTTCGTCTCTGCCTCTTAACCATTTGAGCCCTGACTACCACTTTACTGGTGGTAGCAAAAAATGACAATGCCCAGCATCCGGTTGAACAGTGGTAGAGAAAAATGACATTTATTATTTTCTTGAGTTCACATGGTCCAGCAGTATTTATACAGCTTTCTGGTGTGGTTAGAGTATTAAGGGGTCATCTATGTATTTCAGTGACATTGTTGTCTTTAGTGGCATCATTTCTAAAGCCATTTCCTTCAAGTATTCCATATATATGTTCATCATCACAGGTGAGAACTGTGAACCCATAGCCAAGCCTTCCTCCTGTAGGTATACCTCAGGCTCTAGTTGGAAGAATGTTGTCTGTACATAGAATGTCAACATTTCCATCAGATTATCTATTGGAATGTTAGTACCAGGGCTGTGGAGTCGGGGCACAAAACCTCTATTTTTGGCACCTCTGACTCCCCTTTATGCAATTAAGTGATTACGGCTGACAAATCTTATAAAGCCCATGCATACACTCCTAACTTGAGTAAGTCTATATCATTGAATAAAGATATTGTGGTTTTTATATCATACCTATTCATTCTTCAAGGTTTTGTAACAGAATTAGAGACAAAATCTTTGAAAAAATAAGAATAAAAATAAAAATTCTATAATGTAAGACTTTTTACACACACACACACATATATATATTGTTGCAAATAAGAAATAAGTACAGAACAAAAATAAAACTATTTTATAACAGAAGTTGAAATATAATCTTTTACAGGATGTAAAAGACATAACAAAAAATAAAAATTCTATAATGCAAGATTTTTTTTACATATACAGTTTAACCCGGATATAAGAGAGTTGTCAGGACCGGAGAATAAGTCTCTTATATCCGGGTTTTATCTATTATATATACATTAACACAGGCTCTAATTTGGGACCAGATAAAATCTCTCTTATATCCGGAGTTCTCTTATATCCGGGTTACACTGTATAGTTTTTCAAATACAAAATATCTACAAAAAATAAAATGACTTTAAAAAAGAAGTTGAGTTGAATTTCTTAAAAGGAAATAATAAAATATACAGTAGAAGAAATAACAATAAAAATAAAAATTCTATAATGTAAGACTTTTTATATAAAGTGTAAATTCAACTGGAGTCAGGAGTCTGTATATTTTTTCCCCGACTCTAGCTCCAGTGAACTCTTAATTGTTTCCTACTCCACAGCCCTGATGAGTACATTCTTCAAGGAAGGCGGCTGGTTCTAAAGATGGAGGACAATAGTCTGAATGTAAATAGTGTAAATAATAAAAAAAAAATCCAACTATCTCAGCTGCAAGGCATCTTACTAGAGAAGAAAAATTTACTTGATTCTACAAAAACTATTAACCCAATAAAACATTGGCACCATGTATCTAAAAGAAAAGAAAGAAAGAAAAAAAATCAAATTTATATTTGCTGGTATTTGAATTCTATTGTATTAAAGATACAACCTTTCAGCTTCAAGTCTTATAATTAGAAAAGTCCATGCTGTCTCCAAGCCAGCTTTAATATCCTCAGGCATTTTATTATTATCTAGTCAGCTGTCAACATAAGTCATGATATCACAAGACAACAAGCTAGCAACCTGCTAAAAGACCTTGGGGCTTATAAACACCAGATTCTTCCACTCCTTTCACATTTCTCCAGGTTAATTACTATCCATATTTTAACTTTTCTTGTTTTGTTTTGTCAAAAGGTATTTCTTTCTTGTCAACTAATGTCCGTCCATGCTTTCATCGTCATTCAATAAGTTGGTTTTGGTTTTGTTATTTTTTATATTACTGCCAAATGTTGTATAACATTTACTAAGATTCTCTTACATATTGCACAAATTTTAAGCCCACTTTCTTTTTTCCTTTTTTTTTTAACACGGTCCAAGAGCCACTCAAGGTAGAGAGTTACTGTATGGTGTCATATGAGCGCAAGAAACGGCAAGAAGAGAAGTTCTTGGGCCTATGCAGAAAAGACAATGGCTAAATCGGGGGGGGGGGTTGAGTAGCAACTCAGAACAAGAAACTGGCAAGTCAAGTTTGGTTTCTGGATGAGTTCACTACATTCACTTTCACACAAACACTATCGACACAGCTATAAAATCCTCTCTTCTACCACCAGCTAGGAGTTAAACAGCAGGGCAGACTGGGCTCTTTAGCCTTTGTTGGCAACCAATCTAGGAGAGGAATAACTAAATTCAAATGGAAACTTCATGACACACTGCACAAATTCTCTGTTATCAGTTCTGAAAAGTTTGGCTGGCTCTGTACAAGCCTTTAACACTATAATCAAATCAGCGGTGTGAATAGTTTGGTGGTTCAGTCCTAAGAACCGAGTTGTTAGGCCCTCATACATCAAAATCATCAAGAGAGTCCTGACATTAGCTATAGTGGGTATGTAAATGACAAAATGTGGCAGCAATTTGTCCCTAAAAAAGACTTCTTAAGTCTAATCATGATTTTATCAATGGAATCTTATATATGAAATATGACAACGTCAGTTACAATTCAGGAATTTCTTCTTGTCCATCAATTATCAAAAATGGTGAACCACTTAATAGTATATAATATAGCATATACATCAATGATGAGTATATCTATATACATACATATATATATATATATATATATATATATATATATATATATATATATATATATATATTACACACACACTGGTTGTAACAGCATGAGATAACTGTCCATTCCACAGACTCTACAAAAACCACTAAACTAATTGAGTTTCTTTTTCGCAGATTTTCAGATAAGACATTTAGCCATTTTGACACCATTTGTCATAAGAATCACTAAAAAAAAACCTTTGAGTTATTCCACTAAAAAGAGAACAAGTTAAATACGTTTTGTGTCAGCGCCACTATGTCTTCTCAGCTGAGCAATGGTGAGAGGAAAAAGATAATTCAAACCTTCAGTAATGGTACCAACATTCATACTCTGGATTCCATCTTTAAAGACCATACAAGAACCATCAAGAGAATGGTGAATAAGTTTTAAAAAAGAGGGAACACTAGAGAGGAAAAACTGGATCTGGAAATCACAACAGCAGGAGGGATCATCATTTCAATGCAGAGCTAAATCCATTCTTATTGTTCAAGGTAGAGTTCAATAGTGCTATAAAAACCTCTAAGAATTCCAGTAAGACATCTTTAATCATTTCTAAGATACAACAGTTCAAAACTTAATCTAACAGCTGGACAATTTTACTATTACACCATATATATATTAAAATACATTTATAAAATGCAATGGTAGAGGTCATCAGTAATGTTACCCTGGCTTCATTACGGATTTCAGGTATTGCAACATCAGATCCGTTCTGCCAGGTACCCTGACCTGTAACAGGCCACCTCTCTGCATAATTCACTCCATGATGTGATAAGATTTATTTGCATTAGCCAATCAGAATTTGTCTGTTGTCTGGAGGTATAAGAACAAAAGCGCGACATGCATGCATTTTCTAGTTTTGCCTCTCCTGCACATGCGCCAACATTATGGTAAGTCTTTTTCTTTTACATTTACTTGAGGAAAAAACCCAAAAATTGTTTCAGTCAATGAACGGACTTATTCATTCTTTAATATATATATATATATATATGTATATATATATATATATATATATATATATATATATAGAGAGAGAGAGAGAGAGAGAGAGAGAGATATTTAAATAAATAAAAACAAAAGGAGAACTTACCTTAGCCAATGTGTTTCATCCTCTGAAGGACTTTATCAAGGTGAATGCAAAAGTCCCTCAGAGGATAAAAAGTGTCAGCCAAGTTTTACTTTTGCCTTTATTTATATTGTCTTTTTACAGATATACTCCACACACACAAAATATATATCTTAGAAATTGGCAGAAACTCTAAACTTAGATGTCTTATTTTACTTAAGTGCCAGGATAAGAGTTTCTGCCACAAAAAACATGTCTATTTGCTAAATACAGGGATTGACCATTCTGGAGAAACTAATTAAACATATAAGTCATTCTGGCAAAAGCCAGTATATCCTTCAGTTTGCCATCCATGAGAGGAGTTAATTGTGTCTCAGTAGGATGTAGAATAAGATCTGAAAAATAGTGGAGATAAGGAGACAAAGTGGAAAAACTTGCACATATAATTCATTTTGGTTCTTTATGGCAGCTGTCTTCAGGTTGGGATGAGAGAAACGCTTGCATAAGTGTTTGAATGTTGAGGGAGAGTTAATAAATATCTTTATGGCTAGCTACTCAGAACTCATACAAAATTATATTATATATATATATATATATATATATATATATATATATGACAATCTTGACCTAATAACTAATAAATACCAGTCTGACTAGAAGAGAAAAGAATTTACTAAGAAAATGCATTGAAAGTGCACTGATCTCACGCTTCTCAATAGTCTCCAGCTGCGTACACAATATCATGATTATCACAAAATAACACTATGAGGTATACAAACTAATACAAAAAATGAAAAAAAAACAGATCTACTCGAAATGGCTACTTTCAGATCTTGCAGACACCAACAGCTGCAATACAAAAAAAAAGAATTTCTGAACACAGCATCTGATAAGTTTAACCTTCCTCAGAAATTACAATGCACTTCCCTTACACACTGGTTCGTCTCTCACTTAAACCTGAAGATGCTTGCCACAAGGTGAAATACAATGTCTGTCAATGCTTTTTCATTGTGTCACATTGTTATCTCCAGTTGGTTAATTTTATCAATATTTAACTGGAAAAAGCAGTACCCTGAAAACAAACCTGGTGTCTTGTCTGAGCTGCAACACTACACCAACATTTTTAAATAGGGGAATAAACTAGGCTAAAATAAAATAGGCTAACAAAACTCTTTGTTTTATGAAATATTAAAAATCAAATAAAAAAGAAAACAAAGAAAAAGAAAGAAAAAGAAACTTGACATATGTCCATCTCTGCTCTATAAAAATAATAAATGAGGCCAAAATAATAAGCAAAACAAAAATGTTTACCATTTATTGTTAACACACTTTACCATAAAATGAGTGACCATCCAGTAAAAAAAAAAAAAAAACAAAAACATATAATATTTCCATTAAAATCAATTAGAATATTAATGTAACAGTTTTGTTTTTTTCCTCTAGTGAATTTATGACCAGTCTTGGATATAGGTTGACCCCAATTTCTGACAATACTACGATAAAAAATGAATGATGGGCTAAAAACTATAATTTTATATCCTTAAAAATATATTTCAGGAAATTCTTATTAAAAATGCCACATTGTTGAATAAAATGACAAACCTGAAGCACAAAAGTCAAAATGTTTACTATTTATCATGAAAACAAAATGTTATCAAAATTCTCTTATTTTACATTCATGTAATTTTTCAAGACAGACTAAAATATTATCACAATGTTAATTTTTTTTTTTTTTTACAATGATGTTCACCCTGTACAAGGCCCAAGAGCCACTAGTAGTAGAGGGTTACCAGAAGTGAATGAGAAGGAAAAAATTTGAAAAGGAATTGGAAGCCCAATCCTAAACAGGAATCAAGGAATAAACTTCTACTCCTGTTCAAAAGACTTGGGAGGAGTGTGAACTGGGTGATAGGCAAATGTACTGCTGATAAAAAAAAAAAAAAAAAAAAAAAAAAAAAAAAAAGACAGAATTATTTACATCTGGCCTTCCATTTAGGTTTTTGCTAGTATTTGAACATTGCCAAAGATCAAATTGTCATTGTCTGGGTCCTCTGCCTAGACTTAATGTATCCATGCACTCTTAAAAACTGTTATACACTCTATATGTATGGATAATACCTTTCACTTTTTTCAAAGTAGTGAATGCTATTATATATTCAGCCATGTGGCATTTGAATGATATATTCAAGGGACATGTCAGTGTGTGATTATATATATATATATATATATATATATATATATATACGAGGGTTATTCAATAAATAAGTTTAATTTTTCGGTATAAGGACTTCTAATACAGATAGAAGCTTACTTATTTTTTTTTGTTTTACTTCTTTTTCACATGGATTTAATTTTTTTTGCAGATTAAAAAAAAACTTTGAGAGTTTTGGTGATTAACAAAGATGGCCGACCAAGAAGCATGCTCCAGGATTGAACAGCGGTCAGTTATCAAGTTTTTGGTTGCTGAAGGGTGCAAACCAGTTGAAATTCATAGGAGAATGACAACTGTGTATGGTACCACATGTTTCAGCCAAAAAAATGTCTACAAGTGGGCTAAATTGTTTAAAGAAGGACGGAGCAGTGTTGAGGACGAAGACAGGCCTGGGAGGCCTACAGAAGTTAGGTCTCCTGAGGTGATCGAATCAGTCAATGACCTCATTCAGTCTGACAGAAAGGTGACAGTGGATGACATTGCAAGGACTTTGAGCTTATCTGTTGGGACAAACGCAGGGGTCATCAGTCAGAAGGAGTCATCTTGCATCATGACAACACAAGGCCTCACACAGCAGACCATCAATGAGCTGGGCTGGGAACTGGTCCCTCATCCCCCTTACAGCCCAGACCTTGCCTCTTCAGACTTTCACCTGTTTGGTCCCTTGAAAGTGTTCACAAGAGGCACGAAGTTTAAAAGTGATGATGAAGTCAAAAGTGTTGTGAGCTACTGGCTGAGACATCAGTCCAAAGATTTTTATGCTGAGGGACTACGGAAGCTTGTGCACAGATGGGAAAAGTGTGTGACAGTGCTGGGAGACTACATTGAAAATTTTTAAAAAGTAAGCTTCTATCTGTATTAGAAGTCCTTATACCGAAAAATTCACCTTATTTATTGAATGACCCTCGTGTGTGTGTGTGTGTGTGTGTGTGTGTTTTCTTTAAATTGGTATCATCCCATGTAAGGCAGTAATCAGAAGGACAGTAAATAGCAATTTACATTGCATTTAAATTTTTGCAGATTAAAGACTGGCACAAGGCCACAACAATTGGATACCTTGTTAAGACCAAACTCAGTATAACTGTAATAATTTCCTTTTTTTTCTTTAAATTGTTATCACCTCATGCAAGGGAGTAAAGCCACTAAGATACAAGGGGTTACAGGGTATGGAAGAATTAGGAACAAAAACATTAATAATGAGTAGGAAGAGAAAAGAGTAATCAGGAGGACAGTAGATAGCAATTGACATTGCATTTAAATTTTTGCAGATTAAAGTTGACTGGAAAGCATGAAGTGGGAAAAAATTCCACAAGTGAGAAGTGCAAAAAAAGAACTTCTTAGCAGAGAACTTATGGTTACATCTAGCTAAGTCAACTGTAAATTTATGAGATCTCAATGCCAGTCTAGTACTGTGGTAAAATTCATAAAGTCTCGGTAGCATAGCAAAGAGCTCATCCAAACAATTACCATGAAAGTATTTACAGAAACGGCACAGAGAGGCAACCTTACAGCAGTGGGAAAGTGACTGGAGCTGAGCTGCCAAATCAGAACCAGTAATATTGCTGATTCTTCTTTGGCACTTATCAAGGTAAATAACAAGGGCACCAAACCGTATATGGCAGCAATATTCTAAACAAGAATGAATGGTAGACTTATAGTTATGTAAGGCCGATTCTGGAGAGAAAAATGGTATCACATGACAAGGTGAACTAACTTTCTTAGCAGCTGATCTAGCAATGGATTCAATATAGACAGTTTTCTGGAGGTTAGCATCAGCCATGCTGATGGAAGGCAGAGAGGGGTCTCTCAGATGATTAAATGGAGAGAAGTTTAGTTTGGAGGTGTTAAAATTAACAAGTCAGCTTTTGCCTTACTTAATGACAGACTTGGGATTGTTTTGGATATCAGCTGCCATTTCGACCCCGTCGTACTGACCAGTAGGAGTAAATGGTTGTGTTATCAGCGTAGATGCCAAGTTGAGAGCTGATGTCATCGGAAAGGTCATTAATGAAAATTAAGAACAGAGTAGGACCAAGGATGGAGTCCAGGGGGACACCCACGTTAGCACGAGAGGATATAGATGAGTGGCTGTTCAGGATAACATTCATTTTACGATTTGATAGGAAAAACCGGATCAGTTCAAAAATGTGTCTGGAGACACCATAACCATTCAGTTTGTGGAGAAGACCTGTATGCCAGACCCTGTCAAAGGCTTTTGAGATGTTCAAGACTACAGCCCAGGCTTCACTGTTTTTATCTAGAGCATGACAGACTCTTTTTGTAATTAATCATCAGTACATCTGCAGTTGACCTGGAGAAACAAAAGTCATATTGCTTGTCTGAGAAAAGGCCTTGCAATGAGAGATGATGAACCAATTCAGCATTGATTAGGGCCTCTAAGAGTTTCCCCCACCCAAAAAAAAGTAGTTGGCTGATAGTTGGAAGGGTTGGATGGTCCTTAAAAAGGTGGAACAACAAACGATGACTTCCAGCAGGCAGGAAAGCAGGAGGCAGCAAAGCATTTGTTATATAGTTTAGAGGGAACAGGAGCTAGTTCAGAAGCACACTTCTTAATGACTAACTATTACAGGGATACTATCAGTTCCACATGCCTTTTGTGGTTAGAGATAATAGCAGAAACCATGGAAAGATAAAACATTTGAATGATATATTCAAGGGCCATGTCAGATCTTCTCCACAAACTGAAAAGTTATGGTGTCTCCAGACATTTTTGAACTGATCTGGTTTCTCCTATCAAATCCCGAAT
The DNA here is from genome assembly GCA_964036315.1 of Acanthosepion esculentum. NCBI lineage: Eukaryota > Metazoa > Mollusca > Cephalopoda > Sepiida > Sepiidae > Acanthosepion > Acanthosepion esculentum. Next base: position 73,477,030 of record OZ038500.1, on the reverse strand, counting down.
TGTTATCCTGAATGGCCACTCCTTTAAAATCTAAAATTTAAATCTAAATCCTTTCGTATTAATGTGGGTGTACCCCTGGGATCCATCCTTGGTCCTACTCTGTTTTTAATTTTTATTAATGACCTTCTGGATGACATCAGCTCTCAACTTGGTACCATTACTGAAGACCTGAATTATCTTTTTCCTCTCACCATTGCTCAGTTGAGAAGACAGAGTGGGGCTGACACAAAATGATTTTAACCTGTTCTCTTTCTAGTGGAATAACTCAAAGGGCTTTTAGTGATTCTTATGGCAATCTTATGCATATCACAGTATCACTCAACAGAAATTCAGTTCTAAGTAGGAAGTTAGGCAGGGATACTCCAGATGAGTCAAGAGTAGAGACTGAGCTCATGGGCAGAGCAGTCAGCTTTATCAGCAGAGGATGATAACACCCCAAATTGATTGAAGAGGAGAGGTACAGAGATCTTACACTTATTTAATACCCAATTACAGAACCGACAGTAATAACGAGAGATAAAGTTGTTAGAGGCTATGTGGTGCCTCATTATCTCGGCAAACATAGACTTAGTTCCTCCAAGGACTCGCATTTATTATGAGCAGCAAGGAACAGGCACCTGTTGTGATGAGAACTGTCATGCTGGTATAACTGAAAATAGTGGTTCCGGTGTGCTAGAGTGGCCAAGTATGCTGGTGTGAATCATGGAGAGGTTTGAGGTTACACCTGGTATTTCTGAGAAGGGATGAAAGCATTCATGCTGTTTTTGATCAGAGAAGAAACCTCAGTGGCACAAATTTCAATTGGGAGGTTAAAGATGTCAGTCCAAGGGATATATATATATATATATATATATATATATATATATATATATATATATATATATATATATGGATGAATGAAAAAAAAAACACATATAGTCATGTGACTTAACCCATTAATGCCTAACGTCCCATTTTTTTAATGGCTTTTCAGCTTAATACAATGTTTTTTTTTTAAGGAAAAAAAAAAAGGAATTATAATCCTACTTTTTGTTTTTAAGGAAAAATAATAAAAAATGTAGGAAACTATAATTAACATAAGCTTTTTTTTTTTTTTTTTTTTTTAAAAAAGCCTATAATTAATTATCTTGGTTTAAATAGCAAGCAAAACAAAAAGTGAGTCTCGAGCCATAGTTGGCAACCAGCATATCTGAATTTGAATTTCTCTATAACTCTGGGAAAGCATATACAAAACTGTCGTGGTCAAGATTACTGACTTCACAACTAACTGAAGTGTGGGCAGTATTATTAATACCAGATTTTTTCATTTTGGAAGCCTATAATTAATATTGGATTTTCATTTTAATTTCTATAATGGTGGATTTTATGGTTAAGCATATATCATGACTGGCTTTAACTGTGAAACACATCTAAAATGACCCGAAAGCCACTGTAATTAGTGCAGTATGTTAACAATTGGGTCAATCTTCTGTCAGATGGGGGGGGGGTTATAACCACATGCCTGGAGATGGTTAAAGGATTCGAAATAAGGAAAGCTCGTTTCTTGCTTGACCTTAACCATCCAATGTGAAAGTGAATAAAATAAAGAGCTGTCAACCATATAAAAAACATGTTGCTTTTTCTGATAAGCTCCATACAACTAGACAGATTAAATGCAGTCCCTTAAATATTATTTAATATTATTTAATATTGTTGAATATTATTATTTAATATTAAATTTAGTAATATAACTGACCATTTCATATCAAATGTTTATATGACAATATTTTTCATGTCTAAAGCTAAAAATGTTTGCCAATTTCCCATTGTTCATGAAATGACACACAAATTCGAGTGTAAAAATTGAACTTTAAAATTACAGGTATACCACTGATTTTCTGGCAGCCGTTGTTCCAGAACTGTGCTAGATTCTTTATTTTGCAACAGAATTCACATAATAACAATTAAATAATACACCTCTGACCCACCTCTTATATTTCTACATCTTCATCAACGATTACAAACAAACTATAAAATACAATGCCACCAACAGCCATCTGGTGAATTAGTTTAGCAGTTGTGTGGAATTCAAATGTTTGCTTGTAATTTTGCCCAGTTTAACAGAGGGGCTAGATTAATTAGTTGCCAAGAAAATTCAATGGTGCAATTGTATAACCTACTTTAAATTTCCTTGTTACAAAAGACAAACATTTTTTTTATTCATTCACATCTCAAGCAAGGTGATAAAGCCACTAAGACGCAAGGGGTTGCTAACAGAGTGAAGGAGGTGGAGAAAATGTTACTGAGAAGAAAGAACAATAAAAAGAACAAGATTCAAGAAAAAACAAAATAATGATTGATGCATTTAAATTTTCGCAGATTGTAATTGACAGGAAAGCAAGAAGTGCTTATCATTTGTCACAGTAAGTAGTTAAATTATTGGCACTTTTTCAAAAGTGTATCTGTATTTTTGTTATTTTTTTGTAAACCATGTCTTAGTGGGAGAAAATGATTAAACTATATATATATATATATATATATATATATATATATATATATATATATATATATATATATATAGCATAATGAGAAGCCATGTATACTTTCTTAATATGTATATAATATAGAAAAAACAACTGAAAAGTTGCAAATTAAAAAAAAAAATTTAATGTTTTTTGTGAAAGTATTTTTTTTTTAATTTGCAACTTTTCAGTTGTTTTTTTCTATATTATATATATATATATATATATAAGTTCAGCTTTCAACTTGTAACTTATCAAGTACATTATGTCCATTACCAAATTAAAAAAACACAAGCAAACATGAAGCAGCCATGTTATTGTCATGTAAAAATCTACATAAGTAAAAAGAAAATACTATCTACTTCAGTCCACGTGTAAAGTACTAAAAATTCACCACAACCTCCCCTCCTCCCAAATTTCAGTTTGGACTAGCATGTTAAATTTCTTAACCCATTAACTGCAGTAGAAATTTACATCATTCCCACTGGAGTCAATAGAACTGCACTAATGGAAAGCCGAAAATGGACTACTGCTGCCATATATGGGCAGGAGCTGCACAGTCTTCACTCACCACTCTCAATAGAGTCTAAAAGTGTCTCTGCTTACTTGTGGGTGATGAATTAGTTTCCACTCTACTATCTTTCACTGTTCTATTGCTATTTCCATGGCGATTGTTCAGATGAACTACACTCCTTAGTTCCACTGGCCCTAACCTTCACATTTAAGGCCTGCCATGCCACGAACATTGTAGCAAACCACCCACATTCCCTTTGTATCCCCTGATAAGATGTAAGTTCCATTCAAGCAACTTCTTCCCATGAACCACTACTGCCTTGTGGAACTGACACCCAAAAGGTTGCTTCTCCAATGACCACAATCTCTTAACCTGTTCAAGTCTAGAGTTAACAGTTATCTTCCACATATATTTTGTGCCTCTTACTCTGTAACTTTTCACTTTGAGTGGCCCTTGAACACCATGGTTAAAATAAAAAAAATAAAAAATCCATATCTGTCTATATTTCTGAGATGACGTATTATGTACACTATTTACATTATTCGGACTATTGTCTTCATCTTAGTCGCCATGTTTATCACAATGTTTCGGCCGTTGTACCCTCCGGCCTTCTTCAAGGACACATGGCATAGTGGATAAAGGCGTTAGTTAGATCCAGTGACAGGACCCAAAGAGTGTAAGTTCAATACCTGGTTAAGGCAGTGGAGAACTTTGAGAGGGGAATTAATAGGAGATAACTGACATCCAATAGACATGGCACGTGGAACTAGAATAGTCTTCCCCAGTGAGTGAAATAAAGGGTTCAGTTCGACATTCCTACCACCTGAAGAAGGCTGGAGCGTACAACAGCCAAAATGTTATGATAAACATGGCGACAAAGATGAGGACAATAGTCCGAATAATGTAAATAGTGTTAAAAATCCATATTGAATGGATTTCGGTACACAAACTTCGAGTGAGTGTGTTAGGGAAAATGAAAACGAAAAAGACATTTAGAATCAGAAAGAGAAAGCTGACATTTCTTGGGCACATACCCGGTGTAACAGCAAAATTGTCATTCCACAAAATGCTTAATATCTAAAAGCCCACTAAACTAACAGAGTTTTTTTTTTCCCCCAGGTTTTCAGATAAGACGTTTAGCCATCCTGATACCATTTGATGTAAGAATCACTGAAAAATCCTTTCAGTTATTCAGCTAGAAAGGGAACAGGTTAAATCTGTTTTGTGTCAGACCCACAATCTGGCCAACAGAGCAATGGTGAGAGGAAAAAAATCATTCAGACCTTCAGTAATGGTACCAACAGTTAAACTCTGACTTCCATCTTCAAAGTCCAACCAAGAACGGTGAATAAGTTTTAAAAAGAGGAAACAGTAGAGAGGAAAACTGAATCAAGCAGTCACAACAGCAAGAGATATCATCATTTCAACTTAGAGCTAAAGGGATCAATTAGAAAAGATCCAACTCAATTCCTAAGACATTTGGCATGTGGGAGAGTATTTGAAAATTAAATCGAGCATGAAACATGTGAGGCACATTGTTACTCCAGGACAGAAAGTTAGAGAGGGCAAAGATCATCTTCAATAAGTTGGAAAATGATCCTGGAATAATATATATATATATATATATATATATATATATATATTTGAATTTTATTTCAATACTTCACAAGCTTCCAATACTTAGTTATGATTAATTAATGAACATGTAATTTTTTTATTATGATCAATTTCATCATTATTCTTCTGTTAAGCTTGGAGAGTAATTATATGTTCTTATTGTTCAAAGTAGAGTCCAATAGTGTTATAAAAACCTCAGAGAATTCCACTAAGATATCTGTTACACCCAGTAATGAGAAAGGAGGGCTGGGAGAATTTGACACTCACAGGGCATATAGAGGGACAGGGGAAAGCAGTGGGACACCTACCCAACCAGCTTGTGTGAATGTATGGGGGACCGAGAGAGGGGGTAACTTGGCAAAGAGACAAACATTGCTAAGAGCTACAAGGGAGAGGAGGTTATGGAGAGCCATGATCAGCCAAATACTGAAGGGACACAATAAGCAATTTGAATATAAACAAATTTCAATTCAATAAAAATGTACTTAAAGTGATATTCAAATATAAACAAAAACATTATTTAAAATTTATGACAAAAAGTTTTAGTAACTTGTCATGAAGTTATGGTTGACAAGTAAACTAAGCTCATAGACTATTGAGCAATGTTGTGAGGTAAATTCTCATTGGATGATTCACACTTGAGCTTTTATTCTATTTTGAGCTTAGTAAATATCTTGAGAGCATCAAGTATTCTTGCCTCTTGAATAAACTGGTGACGGTGGTATGCGTATTAAAATTTTGAAAATTTAGACCTCCTCCCAACTCCACACCATTTATTAAAATTCCATAGCATCAATGGATGACAAGATGGAATTATAAAAGCCATGATTCTCACCCATTTTTGTTGTTGCTGTCCTCAAAGCACATCATTTGAGGACATCCAACAGAAGCAACTAAAATGGATAGCACTCAATGTGAAAATAATGAAATAATCAAGATGTTGATATTCCACACTACTTCAAACAAAAAGTTAGGAAAGAAGCCTCCATCAATACTGAAAAGATTAATAACAATTACTGAACTTGAAAAATCTCAAACAAAAGTAGCACTGGCTGCTCAGTCAAGGATTGTCAAATGTTTCCTTATAAGGAAACAGCTAATATTATCATTTTTTACTTTTGGAGCCCAGTGTAATTCATTAGAAATTACTATTATTCTCGTCTTCTATTAAAATCTTGTGCTACTTGTTAGAAATTAATCAATAAACTCATACGAGTGAATGATGGTTAAATACAGACGAGGTAGCTTTAGAGAGAACTTCTTATAGGCGGGTCTCAGATGTCTGTAAAAGATCTGAGGACCTTAGACATATGGGAACTATGGCCTTTGAATGATCATCCTGGATAGAGGTAATGCAGAAATTCCTCTTCAAATTCAGAGTGACATTTGCCAGACAGAAGTTAAAAGGCCAAGGAGTCCAAAGTCTGACAGACCAGCATCAACCTTTGTCTATGCAAAGTGTGGGAGAGACTGCCATTCTTGAATAGACGTTTCAAAACAACTTGTGCTTGAAACATCATCTAGAACAGCGGTACCCAACCTTTTTTTGCCACTGACAGGGTGGTGGAGAGGAGTCGGTGCCACAGTCAGTTACGCACTTAACAAAACACAGTAAACAAGACTGTGATAGTCAAAAAAATGAAAAACAAAAAAGAAATATTTGTATTCTTTCTTTGTGGCACGGTACCAAATGGTCCATGGCTCGATGGTTGGAGACCATTGATCTAGAGCACATCTAGAGGAAAGGAAGAGACTGGGAAATTGAACAATGACATATCAACAACATGCACAACAAAATATAATAAATGATTGTTATTATAACAGCTCGATCCAAAAATCAATCCTCTTTTGCATTTTTTCCCAAAAACCCATGTCCCTTCATTGATGTAGGCATTTATGGTTCTCCATAACTTCCTCTTTTATATTTAACAATTTGCTTCTCTACAGTTTTAGAATTCCAAGTAGTCATCTACCAAGGCTAACGAACTTAATTTGCTATACTATTTTATTCAGAGCTGCAGAGAAAAGATATGTTCATATCTTTCCAAAGGGAATGGGATGTTCTGGTGTCGCCCATTTGACGTTGCCGATTTGATGTAGCCAATTTAATATAGGAATTTTTCAACAGAGGAACGATTAGGCGTCAGATTACTTCATTGTTATAGTCAAATTTGTTCTCTCTCTCTCTCTCGTTTAGTAGTCAAATTCGTACTTCGTTGTTATATGCTCAAATAATCCAATTTAAGAAAAAGAGTAGCTGGAGGTATTTTTATATTTCATTCAGTGCAGCTTAATATTTTTCAGTCTTCAAAGCTGTTTTATTCCAAATGGAAGCAAATATTTTATCAAAGAAAGAGACAAAGGTGATACACAATGGATACCTTTTTATTTTTGATGCAACAAGCAAGAGGAATCCTGAATTAAAGCCATAATAAAAGTCGAATCATTAGATCCTATTGAGTTCCTGAAGGGTGTTGCTCATAATTACGAAATGATGAAGTAATTTCTAAGATTAAATAGCTTTACTAAGCTTTTTAATTTTTTTTTTTAAAATACAATATTTTTAATTTAAGATTTTAATTTACATTATTCCATTAGTGTTTTTAATAGGATCCTTAATTGCCTAAATGAATAAAATGGCATATTGAAAGTCGGTGTTTTCAATGCTTTTAACCTTTTTGGGGGGGTTGTTTCCATTCAAAGACGGTGACGTTGAAACAGTCTGATGCCTGAATAGTCCAATTATTTTTCTCATGCCAAATCAGCAACACCAAATTGGCTACGCCAAAACGTACCAAACTCCTTTCCCAAGGTGACATGAATGCAACACTCATGGCTGGAATTTGAACTGCCTACAACGTTTTGCACCAACAACTGCATGTTCTCACTCCTTTCTGTATGCGCTATACCCTTTCAGAACATGGGCGATATTAGTTTTCCACAACTTCTCGTCTTATTTCTTTGCATAATTCTTGATCCTTTGCAACCCCGCTTTCTCTTTGTGGTCCTTGTTCCGACATCTGCTTACTCAAATTCATCAAGTAGGTAATTCACTGTTTTTCTTGTTTCTCTTGCCTGCAATGTACCTTGTGGGTGTTAAGTTCTCCAAGCACTCTTTCTTCACAGTGTCCCCCAAAATTTCAGGGATAAGTGTTAGAAGCAATTTCTTTGTCGTGCCTCTTTTTCTCAGAACTTCCTTTGCTTCTCACATGCTCTATATTATTCTCAACATCTGTCAGGAGAACCACATCTTTGTTTTTGCAAAGTCTTTTCTTCATTCTTAAGGAAATGATCTAGCATCCACTGGTATATAGGAAATCAGTCATTATATAGCAGTTTAGCACACTTTTCTTTACTTGTTTTTTTTTGGGGGGGGGCCTTAGAAAATGGAAGACGTGACACTGAAATCCAAACACGCACCAGTTTAGCAAAAGATGCCTTACAAAAGCTAAACAAAGTACTAAGAAACAGGAAAATCTTGTTAGAAACAAAAGAAGAGTGCTGAATTGATATGTGATATCAATCCTCTTATATGGCAGTGAAAGCTGGACAACCTTTCAAAGATGAAGAGAAAACTGGAGGCAACCAAAATGTTGTTCTACAGAAGGATACTGAGAATTCCATGGATGAATCAAGTAAGCAACAAGGAAGTCTTAAAGAAAATGGTAACAAAAAGAACGCATGTGCTCAGAATCAGAAAGAAGTCGCTGAAATTTCTTGGGCACATAATGAGGAAGAAGGGCTTAGAAAACTTAACACTCACACGGTATACTGAGGACATGAGAGACAGCAAAAAACAGCAGGCCATCTACCTGACAAACTTATGCAAATGGATGGTGGAACGGGAGGGGGTGATTTGGTGAAGGGAGAAATATTGCTAAGGACTATGAGGGGTAGGAAGTTGTAGAGAACCATGATCGCCCACTTCCTGAAGTGACATGGCACATAGAGGGATACCTTGATAATCACCTTTCACTATTCTTATATACCTTCAGATTTTTTATATCATGTTCTGTTGTCTATTACTATACTTATAACGCAGTTAAATTTCCACATCATTTAATTTTCACATCCCCAATATGTAACTCACATTTTTTGTTGTCCCTTTTGTTAACAACCATAATAATCCTTCCTTCTTGCTATTAGATTAATATTACTAATTAATATTACATATTATGTAAATATCTTTTCCATGTGCAATCCCCCTTGCTCTTTGATAAAAATTAAGTCATGAATCCATTTCTTCTCATCCTAGCCATAGGGTAAATAGCAGGGTAGCCTAGATTCTATAGCTATGACTGGTAGTCAGTCTAGAAGAAGGACTACTTTGAGTTTGAAATATGGCAGAAAATTGGAATTTACTCTACTAGCCTTCCCAAGAAGTTATGGCAATTCACAGATAACGAAGAAAAGGAATCTGCGGAGAACCACAATCGTCTATGTATTGAAGAGACATGAACATAAAATGAGAAAAAAAAGAAAAAGAAACATGTTATATTGTGGCTCGATAAAGCAAGACAATTAGAAAAAGAAAAGAGATGTAAGAGATGAATTTGTTTTTTTGTTTTTTTCTGTTACCACCACAGTCACAGTTTCGACCAAGTGATCGTCTCCAGTAAAAGTACCTAGCAATTAAGTACACATGAGCGATCTAAGATTAGCGATCGGAAAGTCGTGGTACAATCAACTTGTTGAGGTGTATTATGGGCTGTGAGATATCACCGATCATTTTAGTACAAAAATAAACTAACAGCATTGAACTAACTAACATAAGTTGAAATTGGCTACCTCTCTCTTATGATCTCTATATCTGATGTTTAATATGAAACCAACGTTTTTAAGGAGGGAGTGGAGGGATTCAACATTTTTCTTAAAAATTATTCAATTTATTCCTTTTTGTAGCAAATAAAAATTTGGAAATTAGATAAAGAAAAAAAAAATCTAAAAAAAATCACAATCGGTCATCATCGTTTCAATGCCAAAAAACGCACTTTTAAAACAACCAACATTAGTGAAATTAAAAAAAAATACTAGAGCCTATTTATTTTATAATACTTTTAAAAAAAAATTATTAAATAAATACACAAGTGCATAAAATATCGTTTACTTTAGCAACACGCGGATTAAGTTATTTAATTTTCTGTGAGTAATGAATGAGTAAACATTCAAACAATAATATATTTATCAATTTAATCATCATAAAAACAAAGATATGGTACTTTGGTTGCGCTTATGAAAACTAAAAGATTTGGATTTAAGATCTAACTTAGATCTTAAATCCAAATCTTTTAGTTTTCATAAGGTAACAAAACTTTTTTTTCTTATTAGCGAAATTAAACACATATGGTAATTTCTAAAATAAAAAATACAATAAGGAGTAAGTTTTAAAAATTTTATTTAGTTCCCTAATAAAAACTAAATATTTTTGGTGTATACGATGCATTTCTCTAGTCAAGTTATTTCCAAAGATTCGCTAAAAATGAGCATACATGATGAAAAAATGCCCCAAACTTATTAAAAATAAAGTTTTATTGTCAAAATATTTTTTATGTTAAGAGGAAAGACCAAAGTATTTTTTGATTATTTTTTTCAAAAAGTCATTCAAAATTTTGGTATTTTTGGTTAAAATTTTATTTTATTTTTCTTGCTTAGGAGTTTTTTTTTTTAGCATCTATTCTTTATTTTTCGGTGATAATACAGATCTGGAAATTCATGCAAAAATCACATAATTGTCGGATTTTTATAAAATTTTCAGGACTTATTTACAAATGAATTAAAAATTATTTTTGAAATTTTTATTTTTTTATTTTTAGAAAATCTTCACCACCTCCAAAATATTTAATTTTAATAAATTCTGAGAAATTGTTTTTTGTATCGCTAAATGAGATTTTTTTTTCTTATAGTTTTTACTTTTTTAACCTTACAATATTTTTTTTCATGTGCAGTTATTTTTTTTACGACTTTTTATTAAGTTATATTTTTTTTTATCTTGACACCTGTCATTATTACAGTGTAACTGTAAAGTTTAAAAATGAATGCTTTGTTTATATTTCGAGCAAAAAGCATTTTTGTGCTTGATCCTAATTATTGTTTTACTTTTTTTGTTTTCCGTTGGTACGATTCATTGTCATCAAATGAAGTGTTAAAGAAAATTATTAAAATAATTCGGTTACATAAAAATCTAAAAATTTTGTTATAGATCTACACTACAGGTGTGTTATGAAAGGTGTAAGTGGAAAACATATTGGTGTGATGTTTTGTTTCACTAGACATTAAAAAAAAAAAAACGAAAAAAAACAAAAACAGCGATGGTGTATAAAAAATAAAAATAAACAAGTTATGTAAAAAATAGTTTGCCCAGAGAATTTGAAAATGATTTTTTTTACTTCAACGAGTAAAAAAAAATACAAAAAATAGTAAGCTTTGCCGATTTTTGTTTCTCTCGTAATCTTTTATTTTTTAAATAGTTTGTTTTTGTTAGAAATTTGGCCCATTGAGTAATGAATTAAAAAAATGATAAAAAGTAGGTAATATTTGACTTGAGGAAAAAGAGATGATAAGGCCAGAGAGTGCTTTCTTCAATCTAAGTGCCGGGTTGGATAGGCTCTTGAATTTTAACAGAAATTTTACTGAATAAACGAACTAATAATGTTGTTATTTACCACCTAAAAATATCATTTTTTTTAAGGTGCAAAGCAAATTTGACTAAGAGATAAAAAAAAAAGAGAAAAGAAAACATGGGGTAAAAAAATATATTTTTCTAATCTTTCAGATTTTATGGTTAAAAGAGAAGAATTATAAAAGACCGGAGATTTCGTTAATTTTAAGTGTCGGGTTAAAAAGACACTTTTTCCACAGCGAAGGAAGAAGGTAGACTTCTTTCAAAGTAAGTAAAAAAAAAAAGGAACAATCACTTTTTGGTAAAATACATACTGTCACGAAAATAAACATGCACACACGTTGTGAAAAAGAAAGAAAAATCATGAAATTAATTTAAGTCTATAGAGAAAAACTAATTGTGGAAGGGAAAAACACGTTTGAATGAAGTACGACATATTTTGTATTTACAACATGTGTGTGTATGTATTCATGCATATAAGAGTTATTACTTACACTGAATCCGATTATCATAATGATAACGAATACGACCAGAAAGACGACAAGAAAATATCTTAATAGACATTGTCGAGCGATCAACACAAACATCGCAACTCGACTCCAGACTTCTTTCTCTCTCGAACGCTACTTGACAAACGGAAGTCACTTTCTTTAACTCTACACGGTGTTATCCTCCTCACGCCCCTCTTTAATTATCATCCCTCACACCTGTAATAATAATAACATCGACCGTACCTATTATTTGGAGAATTATATGAATAAAGTCGCTGATTTTTAAAAGCGTTGAAATAACTGTTTTTAATGCTGAAGTATTTTTAATAAGTGAAAATCATTCCTTTTAATTTTATTAACACTGTTAATTAAATTAATTAAACAGTCTCCCTTTTTATCGTTAGGAGATCAGTTTTATTTTTCAAGTTGTCGATCGAGTTGCTCGGTTTTGGAATGGGAAAATTTTCACTTCATTTTTTCATAAAAGAAAATTTGTTTCGAGAAAATATCAACTGAATTGTAAACACCCCCCCCCAAAAAAACGAATTATTCTAAGTGAAATGAAGTACTAAATGTAATGACAACGAGATAATGAATTTTTACTCAACTGTTTTTACCCCAAGTTTACTGAATGTGTACTACTGTAAATGAAAAAAAAAAAAGTAAAGAAAAAACGTGCCGGTAGAAACGTCGTGCTGAAAATCTCGAAGATGAAGATTCTAAGTCGGAATAATTTACGGAAGTATTAGGATTTAGAGGTTCACCGATTCAGAAGGGTTTTTTTTTTTAGGATTAAAAATTCAAACCCGTGAATACCGAAAATGAAAAAAGATGATTAACATGAAGAATTAAATCAAATTCTTGACAATAAACAAATTACAAAATTGTCCACCTTGGCTGAACAATGAATCTGTGAAGTTTGTTATTTATTTAAGACAAGACTCAGACTGTTTCTCTCTCTATTTGGCTTTTCTGGAGTTTTGCTCACGTGCGTGGAGAGCCTTAAAAACAGATGAGTTATCTCTCGTCACAACAATCTTCAAACTGACAGGGGCTTGAGGTGAGGGCTTCTTTCTACTGTGAGAGAAACTGCCTCCCCACACCCAGCTGAAGTACAGATTTCATGTACAGAATTTTTTCCGACACGTGGGGAAGTTCTAGTTGATATTTATTCACCAACCTTAATCGAAGGTAGATTGTCCCCTAAGCTATTCGAAGCAACATCAGATCTGTATCTCACGTGATCAACATAAAAAAGATTTTTTTCCCTGGAGAGAGTGGGAAAAGAGAGAACGTCATATATCTCTAAAACTCTTATCTCGAATATTTAAAAAGTCACTGCAAAAACAAACAAGACTCGAAAACTACTAAAAGTGAAATTTGAAAGTAAAAACAATATTTACATTATTCGGACTATTGTCGCCATATTTATTACAACGCTCCGGCCGTTGTACGCTCCGGCCTTCTTCAGGTGGTTGGAATGTCGAACTGAACCCTTTATTTCGCTCACTGGAGTAGACTGTTCTAGTTCCACGTGCCATGTTTAATGGACATCAGTTCAGTTATCTCCTGTTAATTCCCCTCTGAAAGTTCTCCACTGCTTTAACCGGGTATTGAACTCGCACTCTTTGGCAAAAACCCTACTTCGCGGTTTTTACGCACCCTAGTAAAACCTACTCTACTTTGTACCCCTTTACCTGATCGCACTAATCCCCAAATTTTGGTTTCGCTCCGTCAATGTAAGGCTATTTTAGAGGGTGTGACGGACGGACGGACAGACGGACTGACAGAAATCACAGAAATTTATATATAGTTAGTTTATTTTATACGACTCGGACAATCTTTCTCTTCTTGGCTGCTACATTTATAGCGTCTCGAAGATGACTAATTCATTGCACATGTCCTAACAATAAGCCAACCAAATACGATTGCATATGAACTCTGACACAACGTATCCTCACCCCCACTGGACCTACGCACTCCACAAGACCGGCCGTTGTTCCGATATGGTCCAGTATTACAGGTTAGACACAAGTCTCCGGTTCCCAATGTCAATTCGAAGCCACCCTCCAGCTACGTTGTGATTGTTTTGATCCTGGAGAGTGGTCATCAGATCGTAGAAATCCGGAAGCTCTCCGTTGGTCCACCTGCGAGTTCGGGAGAGAATCGTGTTAACAGAAAAATAAATATAACCAAGTTGATTCGATTTTGAAAGGACAAAAGTTCATATATATATATATATATATATATATATATATATATATATATATATATATATATATATATATATATATAAGTAAACACACACAAAAAAAGTAATTCTTGTTGCACAAGGTTGAATGTTTCTTGTATGTGAACAATAACCAAACAAAACACAAATACTTCGAATAATTTCGGTAAGTAGAGATGTGGCTTTTGTTTTAAACCTTTTTGGTCTGTTCTTAGCGCAACTACTACAACCTTCGATGTTCCCGTTCTCAGTAGTGGTAGTAGTAATAGTAGTAGTAGTAGCAGGAGTAGCGGTACTTAGATGTTAACGGCGGTATTTCGCTTCTTCGCCCTCAGCTTCGGTTGGCTCACCTCTTTATTAAGAGAACCGGCCTCACGTCCCAGACTGGTGACGTATCTGTTTTTCTAGTGCGAACGTACTGACATACTACCAAAGTACAACTTCACTCCTCCGAGAATGAACAATTTACTTTTTCATCGACTGGTTTCTAAGGTTCACAACAAGACGCTATTGTTTATCACCTCGCTATTAATTATTCTGCCACTCTTTGTAAACTACAGAGATACTTGTTTTAAAAACACTTTCTAGATCAAAACATCCTTAATTTTAACCTCAATTCTTATAGTGTCAAAATCCATTTCTTTTTAAGTTCCAAATTATTATTGTTCCAGTAATTTTCTATTAGTAATCTGATATCCTTTGTACACTTACAAAAAGAGTGTATTTCGTGTTCTAAATTAACTTTCTGTAACATTTACATTTCAAAGTCTTTACAGCATATTAACATCTTGGTTATTCAAAAACTCCTCCCTTTCACTTGGTGTTTTCTGTTTTACAGCATATCCTCCTTTATTATCATTATTATTATTATTTCAGGGGTGACGTCTCCCTTGCCACATTCTGATTATTGACAACGTGTAGTTGAATGGAAATGAATGCAGTGGAACCCTGAAAATATGAATAGTTAGGATTGTAATTAGGCATTCGCAACTAAATCCGGTTTCGGCACTAAATGACCAATAATGGATTGATATGCCGTTAAAGAAACCAAACCATGTCTCTTGTGCCAAAACTAAGATTGTCTAATAAATAACACTGACACGGCTTGTGCAAATAAGATGTTCAAATGATAATGTATCCACCTAAAATGTCATGGGTGGGTCTTGTGAAGCCATCAAATCTTTCAGTTTGTTTTAATAAAAACTGTCAAAACTGGTATATCTCTCTGCCATCCCACTGGCATTTTTTTCAACTATAAAAACTGAACTTATCTCTACTTTCGATCACGCGAAGAACAAGTAAGGACGTCATTTCAAAAAACAAATCTATTGGATTCTTTGGTACACATAATCAGTGATGTTTCCAGTCGAGGTTCATTAGGGGTTTCAGGTCTTTCAAACTCATACCCCCTCTCCACGGTTACCCAGGCGATAGTGATCGAGTATCGATCACTGAGCTACAATTTTTTCCATCCTTCCGACTACACACTTTATGGTCCAATCTCAGATAATGTGATGTGAGCTCTTCCATAAAAAGGAAGCAAACGCAACCACAGATTCTATCTGGTAAGAAACATGGTGGCGTGCTTGGCTTGAAGTGCTAAGTAACGATTTGTTTACCTCACTGAGACATATACACATACATATACACATACATATACACATACATATACAGAGACGAAAACGCGCTCAAGAATCACGTTCTGCTTACACATCCCATTTCCGTTCATGTCAATCATCCGCCCGGAAGAAAAAATATATAAATGTTTTCTTTCTTAACCTCAGTTCAAAACTTCAAACATTTGGTTAAAAAGTGACTAATAGTGGTCATTCCTCCAAATTATAAAAAAATATAGATTGAACGGAGCGAAAGGACATAGGCGGTAATTACTCTATCCAACTTTCTACCTTTCAACTCTTATCAGTTTTTCACGCTTTGCTAAGGCTCCCGCCTATGCTCCAATCTCCATTCATACAATCTCGTCAGGTAAGTGGCTAGTTGCCTTCCCCTATCTTTATTATCTTCAATATGCCCAGTGAGGGTTAGGTTTTCCAAGCCCTCCTTTCTCGTTATGCATCCAAGGGATTTCATCTGTCTTTTCCTGATTTTGAGTAATAGTGTTCTTTCTGTTGCTATTTTTCTTTCAGACTTCCTCGTTGTTTACTCGTACGATCACCGAAGTTAAGCAACGTCGAGCTCGGTCAGTACCCGGGTGGGTGACAGCTTGGGAGTACCAGAAGCTGTAAGCTTGGATGTGTGGTTGGGGAAATTGGAAATCGGAGAACAGAGTTCCAATTCCAGTTTAGTTCACATATGCGCGAATACACTTGGGAAAGTATGAGTCCATTTCTTCTCCCCCAGCTATGAGTTAATTAGCAGGAATTGTATTAGTAAATCATTATTATATCCCAGAATTCTTCCAAACTAAAAATATTTTATGACTTTAAGTAGCCTGTTAAAGGTTGATGGGCCGTAAAAAACAAATAAAAAATCTGATTAAGAAAAAAGATGAACTGTTGTTATTCTATCCATCCTAAATATTTATACATACGGCATTGCACTAAAATCCTACTTGCGACAAATTTGGAAGACATTTGATAACTTGGTGTTACATAACAATTCTTGCTGATTGAAGCATAAGTAATTATTCGCCTCCCCACAATACCTCATTTCAGCAGAATATATTTTTGACAAGGCAGACATTACATACCACAGATTTAATATAAAATACTGTCTGTTGAATATATAAATGATTCTTCTCCAATGTGTCGTGTTCCTTCTTGGTCTTGATCTTAACTATTCTTTTTTAATTCTTGATCTTTTCTGTCTTTATCCACCTTTGATTCTTGATCATTATTTATTATTTTTTAATTCTTGATCTTTTCTCTCTCTATTCTTCTTTGATTCTTGCTGTTTACTCTCTCTATTCTTCTTTGATTCTTGATCTTTTCTCTCTCTATTCTTCTCTGAGTCTTGATCTTTACTCCTTCTATACTATGATTCTTGATCTTTTCTCTCTCTATTCTTCTTTGATTCTTGCTGTTTACTCTCTCTATTCATCTTTGATTCTTGATCTTTTCTCTCTCTATTCTTCTCTGAGTCTTGATCTTTACTCCTTCTATTCTATGATTCTTGATCTTTTCTCTCTCTATTCTTCTTTGATTCTTGATTTTTACTATCTCTATTCTTCTCTGAGTCTTGATCTTTACTCCTTCTATTCTTCTTTGATTCTTGACCTTTTCTCTCTATTCTTCTTTGATTCTTGATCTTTTCTCTCTCTATTCTTCTTTGATTTTTGCTGTTTACTCTCTCTATTCTTCTCTGAGTCTTGATCTTTACTCTCTCTATTCTTCTCTGCGTCTTGATCTTTTCTCTCTCTATTCTTCTTTGATTTTTGCTGTTTACTCTCTCTATTCTTCTCTGAGTCTTGATCTTTACTCTCTCTATTCTTCTCTGCGTCTTGATCTTTACTCTCTCTATTCTTCTTTGATTCTTGATCTTTTCTCTCTCTATTCTTCTATGATTCTTGTTTTTACTCTCTCTATTCTTCTCTGAGTCTTGATCTTTACTCCTTCTATTCTTCTTTGATTCTTGACCTTTTCTCTCTATTCTTCTTTGATTCTTGATCTTTACTCTCTCTATTTTTCTCTGCGTCTTGATCTTTAATCTCTCTATTCTTCTTTGATTCTTGATCTTTTCTCTCTCTATTCTTCTTTGATTTTTGCTGTTTACTCTCTCTATTCTTCTCTGAGTCTTGATCTTTTCTCTCTCTATTCTTCTCTGAGTCTTGATCTTTACTCCTTCTATTCTTTGATTCTTGATCTTTTCTCTCTCTATTCTTCTTTGATTCTTGATCTTTAATCTCTCTATTCTTCTTTGATTCTTGATCTTTTCTTTCTCTATTCTTCTTTGATTTTTGCTGTTTACTCTCTCTATTCTTCTCTGAGTCTTGATCTTTACTCTCTCTATTCTTCTCTGCGTCTTGATCTTTACTCTCTCTATTCTTCTTTGATTCTTGATCTTTTCTCTCTCTATTCTTCTTTGATTCTTGTTTTTACTCTCTCTATTCTTCTCTGAGTCTTGATCTTTACTCCTTCTATTCTTCTTTGATTCTTGACCTTTTCTCTCTATTCTTCTTTGATTCTTGATCTTTACTCTCTCTATTTTTCTCTGCGTCTTGATCTTTAATCTCTCTATTCTTCTTTGATTCTTGATCTTTTCTCTCTCTATTCTTCTTTGATTTTTGCTGTTTACTCTCTCTATTCTTCTCTGAGTCTTGATCTTTTCTCTCTCTATTCTTCTCTGAGTCTTGATCTTTACTCCTTCTATTCTTTGATTCTTGATCTTTTCTCTCTCTATTCTTCTTTGATTCTTGATCTTTAATCTCTCTATTCTTCTTTGATTCTTGATCTTTTCTTTCTCTATTCTTCTTTGATTTTTGCTGTTTACTCTCTCTATTCTTCTCTGAGTCTTGATCTTTACTCTCTCTATTCTTCTCTGCGTCTTGATCTTTACTCTCTCTATTCTTCTTTGATTCTTGATCTTTTCTCTCTCTATTCTTCTTTGATTCTTGTTTTTACTCTCTCTATTCTTCTCTGAGTCTTGATCTTTACTCCTTCTATTCTTCTTTGATTCTTGACCTTTTCTCTCTATTCTTCTTTGATTCTTGATCTTTACTCTCTCTATTTTTCTCTGCGTCTTGATCTTTAATCTCTCTATTCTTCTTTGATTCTTGATCTTTTCTCTCTCTATTCTTCTTTGATTTTTGCTGTTTACTCTCTCTATTCTTCTCTGAGTCTTGATCTTTTCTCTCTCTATTCTTCTCTGAGTCTTGATCTTTACTCCTTCTATTCTTTGATTCTTGATCTTTTCTCTCTCTATTCTTCTTTGATTCTTGATTTTTACTCTCTCTATTCTTCTCTGAGTCTTGATCTTTACTCCTTCTATTCTTCTTTGATTCTTGACCTTTTCTCTCTATTCTTCTTTGATTCTTGATCTTTACTCTCTTTATTCTTGTCTGCGTCTTGATCTTTACTCTCTCTATTCTTCTCTGCGTCTTGATCTTTTCTCTCTCTATTCTTCTTTGATTCTTGATCTTTACTCTCTCTATTCTTCTCTGCGTCTTGATCTTTACTCTCTCTATTCTTCTTTGATTCTTGATCTTTTCTCTCTCTATTCTTCTTTGATTTTTGCTGTTTACTCTCTCTATTCTTCTCTGAGTCTTGATCTTTACTCTCTCTATTCTTCTCTGCGTCTTGATCTTTTCTCTCTCTATTCTTCCTTGATTCTTGATTTTTACTCTCTCTATTCTTCTCTGCGTCTTGATCTTTAATCTCTCTATTCTTCTTTGATTCTTGATCTTTTCTCTCTCTATTCTTCTTTGATTTTTGCTGTTTACTCTCTCTATTCTTCTCTGAGTCTTGATCTTTACTCTCTCTATTCTTCTCTGCGTCTTGATCTTTTCTCTCTCTATTCTTCTTTGATTTTTGCTGTTTACTCTCTCTATTCTTCTCTGCGTCTTGATCTTTACTCTCTCTATTCTTCTTTGATTCTTGATCTTTTCTCTCTCTATTCTTCTTTGATTTTTGCTGTTTACTCTCTCTATTCTTCTCTGAGTCTTGATCTTTACTCTCTCTATTCTTCTCTGCGTCTTGATCTTTTCTCTCTCTATTCTTCTTTGATTCTTGATCTTTACTCTCTCTATTCTTCTCTGCGTCTTGATCTTTACTCTCTCTATTCTTCTTTGATTCTTGACCTTTTCTCTCTCTAGTCTTCTTTGATTTTTGCTGTTTACTCTCTCTATTCTTCTCTGCGTCTTGATCTTTAATCTCTCTATTCTTCTTTGATTTTTGATCTTTTCTCTCTCTATTCTTCTTTGATTTTTGCTGTTTACTCTCTCTATTCTTCTCTGAGTCTTGATCTTTACTCTCTCTATTCTTCTCTGCGTCTTGATCTTTTCTCTCTCTATTCTTCTTTGATTTTTGCTGTTTACTCTCTCTATTCTTCTCTGAGTCTTGATCTTTACTCTCTCTATTCTTCTCTGCGTCTTGATATTTACTCTCTCTATTCTTCTTTGATTCTTGGACTTTTCTCTCTCTATTCTTCTTTGATTTTTGCTGTTTACTCTCTCTATTCTTCTCTGAGTCTTGATCTTTACTCTCTCTATTCTTCTCTGCGTCTTGATCTTTTCTCTCTCTATTCTTCTTTGATTCTTGATCTTTACTCTCTCTATTCTTCTCTGCGTCTTGATCTTTACTCTCTCTATTCTTCTTTGATTCTTGACCTTTTCTCTCTCTAGTCTTCTTTGATTTTTGCTGTTTACTCTCTCTATTCTTCTCTGCGTCTTGATCTTTTCTCTCTCTATTCTTCTTTGATTTTTGCTGTTTACTCTCTCTATTCTTCTCTGAGTCTTGATCTTTACTCTCTCTATTCTTCTCTGCGTCTTGATCTTTTCTCTCTCTATTCTTCCTTGATTCTTGATTTTTACTCTCTCTATTCTTCTTTGCGTCTTGATCTTTAATCTCTCTATTCTTCTTTGATTCTTGATCTTTTCTCTCTCTATTCTTCTTTGATTTTTGCTGTTTACTCTCTCTATTCTTCTCTGAGTCTTGATCTTTACTCTCTCTATTCTTCTCTGCGTCTTGATCTTTTCTCTCTCTATTCTTCTTTGATTTTTGCTGTTTACTCTCTCTATTCTTCTCTGAGTCTTGATCTTTACTCTCTCTATTCTTCTCTGCGTCTTGATCTTTTCTCTCTCTATTCTTCTTTGATTCTTGTTTTTACTCTCTCTATTCTTCTCTGAGTCTTGATTTTTACTCTCTCTATTCTTCTCTGCGTCTTGATCTTTTCTCTCTCTATTCTTCTTTAATTCTTGATATTTTCCCTCCCTATTATTCTTTGATTCTTGATCTTTATTCTGAAGTGCATTAAAACGGTTTGCTTCCATAGGATCTTTATAGTCGGCACCTTCTTCCAAATTTTTTTTTTTTTAAGTAGAATCATATGCGTGACTTAAATGATTCTTGTCTCTTGGGTATCTTTTGAGGTCACTGATTGAAGGTCTCTGTCATTTGTTTGCAAGGATTCGATTTGGTAGATAATTTTTAGTGTCGTGGAAGTTGAAGTTATTGCCTGAGATGTTGATGACTTTTTTTTCACTGTTTGTTTTTAATAGTTGGTGGTCTTTGTTTTTTATGGTTGTAGTTCATTTTTTGTGCGATATTCGAGTACATCTTTCTGGTCTGAATTTCTATCTTTTTCTTACCTTTGGAAATAGTGTGCTTCTTCGGTATTTCACCTCCATGATTTCTTCAAAATCTTGCTCGTTTCTAAGTATGACGGGCGATCTTCTTGATAGAGCGTTCAATTGCTGCATTGAGTAATGTTCTGTCAAACCAAATTTCTGTTGCTTCAAGTCTCTTCATTATCTGTGAGGAGATTGTCCAATATTACCAGCAATAAAAATCTTGTCGGCATTAAATAGCCCATTGAGGTTGATATGCCGTAAAACAAACCAAACCAAACCAATATGTACTGAGATAGATAGATAGATAGATAGATAGATAGATAGATAGATAGATAGATAGATAGATAGAAAGAAAATATTACCAGCAATAAAAATCTTGTCGGCATTAAATAGCCCATTGACGTTGATATGCCGTAAAACAAACCAAACCAAACCAATATGTACTGAGATAGATAGATAGATAGATAGATAGATAGATAGATAGATAGATAGATAGAAAATATTACCAGCAATAAAAATCTTGTCGGCATTAAATAGCCCATTGAGGTTGATATGCCGTAAAACAAACCAAACCAATATGTACTGAGATAGATAGACAGATAGATAGATAGATGGATAGATAGATAGATAGATAGAAAGAAAATATTACCAGCAATGAAAATCTTGTCGGCATTAAATAGCCCATTGACGTTGATATGCCGTAAAACAAACCAAACCAAACCAATATGTACTGAGATAGATAGATAGATAGATAGATAGATAGATAGATAGATAGATAGATAGATAGAAAGAAAATATTACCAGCAATAAAAATCTTGTCGGCATTAAATAGCCCATTGAGGTTGATATGCCGTAAAACAAACCAAACCAAACCAATATGTACTGAGATAGATAGATAGATAGATAGATAGATAGATAGATAGATAGATAGATAGATAGATAGATAGATAGATAGATAGATAGATAGAAAGAAAATATTACCAGCAATAAAAATCTTGTCGGCATTAAATAGCCTATTAAGGTTGATATGCCGTAAAACAAACCAAACCAAACCAATATGTACTGAGATAGATAGATAGATAGATAGATAGATAGATAGATAGATAGATAGATAGATAGAAAGAAAATATTACCAGCAATAAAAATCTTGTCGGCATTAAATAGCCCATTGAGGTTGATATGCCGTAAAACAAACCAAACCAATATGTACTGAGATAGATAGATAGATAGATAGATAGATAGATAGATAGAAAGAAACTATTACCAGCAATAAAAATCTTGTCGGCATTAAATAGCCTATTAAGGTTGATATGCCGTAAAACAAACCAAACCAAACCAAACCTCAGTCCTCCATTTAGTCTTTTCTCTCACTTTCACTCCCTGTAACCCCTGCGTACTAGAGGCATTCCCATCTTGCTTGGGGTGAAATGATTAAAAGAAATTATATATCAATTATTTTGTCAAATTTTGCCTGGACCTTTATTTGAACCAGTGCGTCGTAGCCAATAAAAGAAAAAAATAGCGGAACCCGTCCCATTTTTTAAAAGATACATTTAGCGAAACGAATATGAGAGAAAGGAAAAGTAAATGCTTTCATTCTCCTTACTAGGCTAGTAAAACTAATTTCTTCTCTGGTTCTCCCTACTATTAATTTTATATTTTTTTATTTCAGAAAAAGCAGACCTCCAATCGCTTTTCTTTTTCTAAACAAGAAGCGTGGCATGTGGCGCCACTAATTGACCAGGCTTGTTATAACCTCTTACTACTCCCATTCATCAAGAGAAATGTCATTTGTCCCTGATAAAGAATCGACTAAATGTTAACGCCTATTCATTTTACCCTCCTTCACCTTCTGTTATCACTCCACTGTTTGCAATGTTTATACAAGGTGCAATACAACCAACTTAAGGAATCTACTGGTCTATTGTCTTGCCAAACCGTGAGGGCAGACCTTTCAAATCTGTAGTCGACGCCAGAATTGTACATGTTTGATTTTGTGCGAATTACCTTTTCGGATCAAACAGGTCAGTTCAAATTTTAATTTTGTCTATTTTCTTTGTAGAAAAGACTTAACCATAAGTCTAGGTAAGTTCAATACTTCGCTAAAAAAAGAGCATACCCTGATGAAAAAAGGCCACAAACTTGATTAAACAATATTTCATCTACTAAATGTTTATGTTATCATTAAGAGGAAAGACCAAAATATTTTTGAATATTTTTTAAAATCCGACAATCATTTCATTTTTGCAAGAATTTCTAAATTAATGTATTTTTCAACTGACAAGCGCTAAAAAAACAACAACAAAAAAACTAATGTTAACTATTACGCGACCGCTGACGTAAAAGAGCAAGATTTTCAACCAAAATTTCAAACGTACTAAGAAGGAATAAAAAAAAAAATTAAAATAATTAAAAAATACTTTGGTCTTCCCTGTTATTAATA
The DNA here is from genome assembly GCA_964036315.1 of Acanthosepion esculentum. Lineage (NCBI taxonomy): Eukaryota > Metazoa > Mollusca > Cephalopoda > Sepiida > Sepiidae > Acanthosepion > Acanthosepion esculentum. Next base: position 73,453,369 of record OZ038500.1, on the reverse strand, counting down.
GCATAAACTTTTTTATCGTAAAACTTAGTTTTTATTAAGTTTGGAGCCTTTTTTCATTATACTATGTTGTTTTTTCGGCGAATTATTGAACATACCTACAAGTCTTAAAGGTTTTTATGTCGATAAGTGGATTGGATATATTGCATAGGCGCCAATACTAAAAATGTTGCCAAACAATAGCTGCGCAGTTTTGAGTTGTAAAATGTAATTTTTTCTTATTCGAGTAATAATTATTTCAACCCCTCGAAAAATCAAGATATTAACGTCTCTTTACAAATGGCAAATAACAAATTTATTTCAGCATCTTTCCTCCTTGGTGCCTCGACTGAATGAATTCAGTACTATTAGATTGGATACAAGATCTCTTCGTTTTTCTGTTGAATTAGTTAGATACAACCGTAAGTTCTATTCTAATAGTTTCTTTTCTCGAACTTCTCGCACGTGGAACTTTCTTCCGTATTTTTGCAGCCCTGCCAGCTGCAATTTTTATAAAAATTAAATGCAATGTAAATCGCTATCTTTCTACCTGAATCCTGTTTTTTTTTTATTGTCCTTTCTCCTCGCTAAAGCCTTCTCATTCTTTTTCGCTTCCGATAACCCCTTGGTGAGCCGGGGTGGTAGCACCTGATAGGGTCCCAGCTATGGGAAAATAGTTAAATTCCAAACAAAAGAAAAACACTATGGAAGTATAGAAATAGATTTTTATAGTAAAAATACCAGCAGTATATTTTTGAAAGAAAAAAAATACTACCAGCAATACATTTGACTCTCGACAAAAACCCTCTTTACAAAAATACGTCAATGAAACTTGATCCACAAACTGATTTCTTACAAAGAATATATATTCTATTCATACGAACCTATCCAAAAAACCTTGTCGACATTGAATAACCCATTGAGGTTGATATATCATAAAACAAAATAAACTAAACCAATAAATTGCTCAGTTTTTGGAAGGCATCTTTCGATATTCCAATGCGCCTTCACATTTCACGGGATGTCGTACATACAGTCCTTAGTCATGTTCTCCTCTATGGGGGGTCGTATTCGGAAGAGATGTCTATGAAAGTATCAAAATAGATTTTTATAGTAAAAATACCAGCAGTATATTTTTGAAAGAAAAAAAAATACTACCAACAATACATTTGACTCTCGACAAAAACCCTCTTTACAAAAAAGCGTCAATGAAACCTGATCTACAAACTGATTTCTTACAAATAATATATATTCTGTTCAAACGAACTTATTCTAAAAATCTTGTCAGAATTAAATAACCCATTTGGATTGTTATGCTGCAAAACAAAATAAACCAAACCAAACCAAGAACTCCTTCCATTTTAGTGGCATTACTGTCTTGCTTTAGGTGAAATGACTAGAAAATCATTCATATTACTGCTTTTAAACGGTGAATCAGAAAACGCTGTGTGGTTTTTTCTTAATTTAAATATTAACTTTTACTGATAAATTAAGTACCAAAATACAGTCTATAAATTACGTATATTACAATTCTCACTGTGTGGCCTACACTAGTGGTAAACTTACTAGTCACATTTTACTTACGGCGACGCGTTTAAGTCAGAGGGGTGAAGCGAGGTTAAGCTACATTCCAAACACTTGTCATCTTACTAAATTAGTTTTATGATCATACTCGGTGACAAAACGGACAGATCCTCTCTGTTCGGCTGTTCCAGATTTTTAGTTGGTGTCATTTGAGTTTATTCTAGTCTATGGAACAGCCCAACTACGGTTTTAGGTGTGGCAAAATGGTTCATTGTCTTGGCATTTTGTCCTGATTGGTGTTCTGATAATTAGTTCGAACTTAGATCGATTCGTTCGAGCCAGCTTCCCTGTCTATACAAAAGCAAAAGTTAGGATTTCTTCAGCTCATCTTTTATTGTTTTGATAACAGGCATTCCTAGTAATGGCTCGTTCATTCTCAAATCTGTTGACGGTATGGTAATGGTAACATTAGCTGTTTTATTATAAGGAAACATTCGGCAGACAGTGCTATTTGATTTACGCTTTTCTTCACTCCCTGGCCATCGGACTGGGATGAGAGTATAGTATCTGTTCTAATCTCATATAGTAATGGTAACATTAGCTGTTTCCTTATGAGGAAACATTTAACATTTATTGACCGAGCAGCCAGTTCTATTCTCTTAAAACACTTTTTCAAGAAAATAGGTTTCTCAAGTCCAGTAGTCGTTATCACTCTCTTTCCAGTATTGATGGTCGTTTCCTTCCTAACCTTTTGTTTGAGGTTATGTGGAACATTAACATCTTGATTATGTCATTATTTTCTCTTCTAGTAATATGTGCTATGTATTTTAGTTGTTGCTGCTGTTGAAAGTCCTCAAGTGATGTTGCTTCTTTTATCCGGTTACTGTTCTTTGTTTGTGATTCTGTAGCGCCAGTCCACATAATTCGAAGAAAGATGGTCTTCGCCTAGACCTACATACTTTCCTCGCACAAGGCCATCTTTTGAACGGGTTTGGCGGCATGCATGATATCCATATGAAAGTCTCGACCTGACGAGGCTATTTAAGAACATGACTCGAGTTTTCAGGTTAATGTTTTGGTTTTGTAGAAAGTTGTAGTGTTGGGCGAAACTACCTCTATCTATTCTATGTTAAAATTTCTTTATCCTGTTCTAAATGAGTCATACACCGAGGTATTTGAAGTGTTTAATATTTACTAAATCCACATTCGGAATTTTTCTGATTGATTCAGAGTAGGTGCCATCACTGCTTTTATTCCAATTCCAGATCGTAATTTCTGTTTTTGGAAAGGTTTATCTTTCTTGGAACATTTAGTAGATGATATTCATTTTCTGTTCAATATCATTCTTATTCCAACCTTGGATGTCAATGTCATCAGTATAGATTTTATCATCATAAGTACATTGACCTCGCTATCGTCTATGAGTAGATTCGTTTGGAATGCGCTATGAAATAATTAAATTATCTAATTTATTGATGAAAATTTTAGTGATAGTATTGATGATATGATAGTCATAGTGAACGAATTGGAGAGTCTCCTAAAACAATAAAGTCAGAATGATTATAGAAACAATTACGTACAATTAAAACTAAATAGAATATAAGGAGGGGGGTAAATATTGATGGTGAGGGACTTGCATTTGATAAGAAGAAGTATGAAAATATATTAATCAGTTATAGAATCTCTTACTAAGGATGAGATGAAGCCATGGAAAATTTCAATGTATTGCTTATTACGCCACATAGTCTTGGGTATGACGATAAACTACATCCAGCAGCAAGGTCTTTGATCGGAAGATTGGAGATTTTGAGGGGCGTAGAATCACATCTTAATTGCTGTTGTACTCGGGTCCACCCAGACCAGGGTGGTAGCACCTGTTAAAGTCGCAGTTATGGGAAAATAGTGCCCCCCCCAAAAAAAAAACAAATAAAGGTGATAAGTATAAAAATACATTTTTATAGTAAAAATACCAGCAATACATTTTTACATAAAAAATTACCAACAATACATATTTATAGTAAAAATCACGAACAATGCCTATTTATAGTAAAAATCACGAACAATGCCTATTTATAGTAAAAATCACGAGCAATGACTATTTATAGTAAAAATCACGAACAATGCCTATTTATAGTAAAAATCACGAACATTGCCTATTTATAGTAAAAATCACGAACATTGCCTATTTATAGTAAAAATCACGAACAATGCCTATTTATAGTAAAAATCACGAACAATGCCTATTTATAGTAAAAATCACGAACAATGCCTATTTATAGTAAAATTAACATAAAATACATATAATAAAATAATAAGCAATGCATTTTATAGTAGAATTATCAACAATGCATTTTATAGCAAAATAACAAGCAATACATTTTATCTGTAGTTGAAAGCATACAATTGTATTCAAAATATAATTAGTTGAAGTCTTAAAATTGTGTTCAAAAATATTTAGATTTCGGCATTAAGTAATTCATAAAGGTTGATATGCAGCTAAACAAAATTAATCAGCGAACCAACCAATCATTCTATGACCTGTTAGGAAAATTGAACTTGTTCTTTGTGTTCTGTTATTGTTCCCAGAACATTTCAGCTGTAGTTACCTGCTAAGAGGTGGGGAGAAAGCAATCAGATGATTTGTCCTCACCAACAGATGATCAACAGGGCATTTGCATTTATACTCATTTATACGTTATATTCAATAAAAAAAAATAATAGTGCAGTATAATTGCTTTATATAAGCCAAACTTTATTATGTTCTTATATAAAAATACTATCATTATTTGCTGGTAACATTTGAATGTCTTTTTGTTTCCCACCTAGAATTATGGTAATAAAACTCGGTAAAAGAAAATAGTGTAATACAATTGTTTTATGCGATTCCAATTTTATAAAAGGACAAATAGTGAACTCCCAAGCAAAAGGAAAATACTATGAAAGTATAAAAATACATTTTTATAGTAAAATCACCAATAAACCTATTTATGTAAAAATGACCATCAGTAAATATTTAAAGGAAAATTACTAACAATACATTTTTTATAGCAAAATGATTAACAATACATTTTTATCTGTAGTTGAAAGCATGCAATTGCGTTCAAAATATATTTAGTTGAAGTCATAAAATTGTGTTCAAAATATTTAGATTTTGGCATTAAATAATCCTTAAAACTTGACATGCCGCTAATCAAAATCAAGCAAAATTATTTCGCCCACGATCACCACCCTTGCTTGATCAGTACATATACCAATGATCATCGGACTTGTCTTAAATTTAGCTCTATGCAGTTTTCATACTGCTATATTGGATTCAAAACTGTTTGAACTCTTATATTCAGTAGGTTAAGTAACTATTAATTTGATAATTTTCTCAATAGTGAACACCAGTTGACTGTAAAAAAAATATAAGGGCTTGAGAATTCAAACGCCGAGCAGATTAAAGTCTTACTAGTCTGTCAATCAGTTGATGACATGCTTTCATCAATTGGCGAATATTCTTTCAGGACGAAAAAGATGCTTGTTAGAGGCTCCAGACTAGTTTTAGAGTTACATCTATAGTCAATTCGTTTTCACTTTGATCTTAAACGCACATGATAAATTCCATCTAATTGCAAAAACGTTTGTTCTCCAAATAAGTCTGATTTCAACGCTGGTTCCATAAATGCTATCACCTAAGCAATAAATGGTCAGTAAACCTTGAACATTAAAATAAAGTATTTTATATACCAATTAACAAATAATAAGTTTTGCAATTCGTAAAGTACTTGGGTGTGGCAGGCTTGCATCATGGAGGAATATTTCTCTAAAAAATTCCGGATTCCTCGAATTTATTTGTGCTTCTGAATTCGTTGAGGTATATTTTTATATGAATAGCTAAGTCATTGCCGATAGAGCGCTTCGGCGTGGAATAATGGTTAGCGAGCCGAGTAGTGATTGGTACCCTCATTGGCCATTTCATAATTGCTCTTATGTCAAGCTAAGCTTAGTTATGTGAAAGAAGTTATATATTCTCATATCTCCCAGACGTACAGGTCTAAACTAATTTTAGCATACCGATATCATTGACTGGCCATGAAGCTTAAGTACTGAATTGTGTATTTAATGTTTCTTTCACACTAGCCAACAAAATTACAAATACTGAAAGGCTACTGCTGCAAGACCAATGTAGGCATGGACATACCAATGTTCTTGTACTCTTTCTTATTTATATGAGCAGCTACTGGAAGTTTAATGATTAATCGACAGTTATTGGTGGTGTACACTAAAAAATCCAATTAGCCTGATCTGTCATATGCATACTTTACAACAACCTCAAACCATAATGAGATTCTTGGGGTCCTATACGTTAGACAACTTATTGCTTGGACTGTTATTGCTAATTTTACTTGTACTTGACATCTCCATGTCAGGATGTGACACCATTGGCAGTAAGCAGAACCAAAATGGCTACTGAAAACTAGTATACTATTTTTTTTTTACACAATAAGGTTCATCCTGTACAAAGCCTGGGACCACTCGAAACAGAGGGTTACGTTAAGGGGAAGTTTATTTTCGTGATCGGGGAAACATCTTCTTGGGAATCTGTTTCACAGAGCAGTGGTTTGCGTGAAAAAAGCTATTCAAGTGGAACCTACTTCTCACCATTTGAATACGGAGGGAATGAGGGTGGTTTGCTACTATGTGCGTGGCATGGCGGGTCCTACCTGTGATGGTTAGACCAGTCGGAACCAAGGAATGTAGTTCGTCCGAGCACTTTCCATGGAAGTAGGATAGATCTGCGAGAGGCTCACCACATCCCGCCTATGAGAGGGAGGTTGGAGGGTGGAAAAATAATTTGTCACCCACAAGGACTCAGAGACGCTTTTGAACTCTATCAAGCCTGGAGAGTGAGGACTAGGCCTTTTCTCCTTCTCTTCGTAATTTAAGTTCCCGTGATGAGGAATTATTTACCTTAATTCCGTACCTATCACTTCACTGAGAGTGAGATGATCAAATTTTAAACGCTACATTTATTAGAAAATATATTCAGTTTAAATACACAAGGAGTCATAAAAATGAGACCGGCAGTTACACTTTTCCTGTTAACCAAGGGTTGTTGCTGGACAGAAAATGAAATTAACTCTCGAAACACAGAATGTTCAATTCAATTCAAATTGTGTGTGTGTGTGTGTGTGTGTGTGTGTGTGTGTGTGTGTGTGTGTGCATTTATATTTTAATTCGATGACAGATCGAAAATATTTTTATAAAATTAAAAATGCTTTAAAAAATAATTATTATTACCAAATAATTTTCGAAAGATTAGAAAAACATCTTATCTGATTTTTGTGAGTTTTAAAAAAATTAACTTTTTATTGCTGAGCACTGGGTGGGAGTTGTCCAGACTGAGAGGGATTGGAATGTATTTTCCATTGTCTTATTTCAAACTCGGTCAAATGCGTGTGCTTGTGCATATATTTAACGGCATAAGCGCATGTAGGCCACTTACACACGACACATGTACGCATATATATTGCATACGCGCATGCAAAGTCACACGTAGACAATGTGTGATGGACAGAGAATCGGTTCTTTAAAGTACTAGAATCTTTTTGCAACACGCTGACGCAAGTTGAAATTTTCACAGTATTGTTGAAGTTATCGCTAACATTTTTGTCGAGATTTACAAACTTCACGTTTCGTTCAATTTCGCAAACCAATCGATGAAAATTTGAATAAGCTGAAATGTTTAGAAAAATACTTCGCGGTTTTTACGCACCCTAGTAAAACTAACTGCACTTTGTACCCCTTTACCTGTTCGCATTTCTCCTCCTTTTTCGCTCCGTTAATGTATGGCTTTTTTTAGAGGGTGTGACGGACGGACTAACAGAAGTCACAGAAATTTATATATAGATAGTTTATTTTACACGACTCCGACACTCTTTCTCATCTTGGCTGCTACATTCACAGCGTATCGAAGATGAGTAATTCATTGTAAATGACCCCCAAAATCAACCAACCAAATATGATTACATATGAAGTCTGACACAATGCATTTACATTTGATCATTAACTGTATCAGTGTAGCTGAATGGAAATGAATGAAGTGGAACCCTGAAAATATGAATAGTTAGGATTGTAATTAGGCATTCGCAACTAAATCCGGTTTCGGCACTAAATGACCAATAATGGATTGATATGCCGTTGAAGAAACCAACCATGTGTCTTGTGCCAAAACTAAGATTGTCTAATAAATAACACTGACACGGCTTGTGCAAATAAGATGTTCAAATGATAATGTATCCACCTAAAATGTCATGGGTGGGTCTTGTGAAGCCATCAAATCTTTCAGTTTGTTTTAATAAAAACTGTCAAAACTGGTATATCTCTGTCTTCCCACTGACATTTTTTCAACTATAAAAACTGAACTTAACTTTACATAGCTTGTTCCAACTACTGAAAGGAAAAGTTATGTGAAATCAGGTTTCGTCATTAAATAACTCATCGAGGTTGAAATGCCCTCAAACAAAACAAACCTTGGTAAATAATGCAAAAATCTGCTTAGTCTGTTCAAGGACATGTTGCTTCTTTTTGACCGCGACGCTTGGAAGGTCTTGCTACCCATTCTGTCAAACCGTTACTATTTCTGCATATCGTCAGAAGATACTGTAGCCAAAATTCCCGAATTGCAGGAGGCCCTCGAGCAAAGTATTGTTTCTCATCTTTTGTAAAGTTGGTTCCCTGTGCCGAGCCAGGAAATTTTTCTCCCCGGAATCGATCCTCCAAGTCTATAAATCGACCATTCGGTCTTGCATGGAGTATTGCTGCCATATATGGTCTGGGGCCCCTGCTGTTTGCCTCAGGGTTCTTGATAAGATCCAGAGACGGATATGCAATGTGATTGGCCCTGATCTGTCATCTCGTCTGCAGTCGCTCTCTCACAGACGCGAGGTTGCCTCGCTCTGTCTTTTTTACAAATACTTTCACGGTAATTGCTCCGAGGAGCTGCTTTCGCTTGTCCCTAGGCCTCGTGAATTTAAACGTCCTACGAGGCTGGCATCCCGTTCCCACCCCTACACCGTTGAAACTGTTAGATGTAGACGTCTCTTCTACTCCAATAGCTTCATGTCTCGCACATCTCGCCTATGGAACTCCCTTCCCTATTACTGTTTCCCTGAAAAATACAATCTCCAACGGTTTAAGTGTAGCGTCAATCGACATCTCCAGTTGCCTTGATCTATCCACTTCCCTTCTCCACATCCTTTCATCTTTAATTCCTATCTTCTCTCGCTCCAAATCTTCTGTAACCCCCTTGCCTTGATCGACCCACTGTCTTTCTCTTTCTCCACATCCTCTCCTTTACCACTCCTATCTGCTCTTCCTCCAACCCTTCTATAACCCCTTGCGTGATAGTGGCCTCCAGCCTTGCTTGGGGTGATACGCTTAAAAAAAAAAAGAAGTCTTTTCCTCGGTAAATAATTTAAAGTCGATAAAATTTTTATTCTTTGCAAAACATTCTTAGCAGATGCAAAAAATCTAGCTTTTCCTGAAGGAAATTTTATAAGCCGAGATCATGATTAGCCACAACTTCCTGTTCTTTTAACACTCTTTAGAATCCACGTTTGTCCCTGTCCTGCTATCCACACACACACACGGACTCGTTGTGCAGGTTATTAGCTGTTTCTTCTTCTTCTTCCTTATCCTGCCTTCGGTGTGCCCTGTATTTGTTAAATACAGATTGGAGAGTGGACATTATTAATTATTATTGTGACTTGACCGATCAATAGTAAGATCCAAATTTGATTTTGCATGGTTTATCTACGACTCAGCAAGAAAACCATGGTTGAAAATACTAGAAGCAATACACCATCAAGTTGACAGACTAGCACTGGGAGCTTTTAATACTCTCCTGTCGAAAATCTATGTTGACGCAAACGAGATCTCATTATCATTAAGGCGATAAAAACTGGCATTACAGTACCACATGAAACTAGTATCATGTCCATCAAATTCTACCTACATTTGTATAGTTAACCCTAAAACTACTATCTTTAAGAAAAAAAAGTCAAGCTATTAAACTATTTGGCCTCCGCATGAAAGATCTTACTACTGAAAACCCAACTGAATGCATACACGAAAGCATCCTCTTAGAAACGCCACACTGGCTTTTAGCACAACCAAAGGTCATAGTGGAACTTACCAAGTTCCACAAATTACATACCAAGCCAGTATCCGTCCTGTCTGTTGGGGCTTCAGAATACGCCGACTGCACCTCTGCAGAGGGATAAGACTCCCCCCACACACACACACACACAAACGGGACGTCCTGGGTAAGACGATAAACTACATCCGACAGCAAGGCCTCTGATCAGGAGATTTTGAGGCACGTGGGACCACCTCTTAATTGACGGTTTTCCCAGGTTCACCCTTACCCAAATAATTAACCCCAAACTAAGGTCAAAACGCTATGAAAGTGTAAAAATAGGTTTTAATACCAGCAATACATATTTGTAAAAAATATTACCAATAATAAACTTTTGAAGGAAAAAATTATTACCATCAATACATTTTTGAAAAAAAAAAAAAAAAAAAATATTACCAACAATAAATTTGTGAAGAAAAAAATAACGATTGACGATAAATGGAAAACGGCAATTGAGCGCAATGGTTTAATGTCATTTTCGAAATAACCGGGTATTGAGGGTGTGAAATTCTCCGGTTATTTCGAAAATGACATTACAATTTTCTTTTCTTTTTATTTTAAAATGCGTTTATTTTTTAAAGTGAAGTTTTAAATGAATAGTATTCTCTTCTTTATTGTCCTTAATAAATCTGCTTATTGCTAATGAAACAAAATCTCATCCTAAAATATAATTTATGAAGCTTTAATTTCAAGAAAATTTCATGGCACAAAAAAAAATCGTTGAAAAAGGAAAACAATCCCATTTTTTTTTTTTACTTTTCAGGCACGTAATTTTTATTTCATTTTATATTAATTGTCAGATTTTACTCTTTTTTTTTTTTTGCGCATTATTTCGTGCATTCATTTCAAACTTCGCGCATTGCGTAGTAATCAAAACAAGTGAGGTTCCACGTCGCATGATTACTCGAGCCAAACGTATGAAAACAAAGCCTGAAATGGCGGACGTTTTGTATACGCGACGAGAAAGAAGTCGAACTTAACATTGTCCATTACTTCTAAACGGTAAACGAGCGCAATGTTTTAGTGGCATTTTCGAAATAACCAGGCAATTTCACACCATTTTTTTGGTGCTTATACTGCAAATTTATCGAAACTGTTCGAAAATACCGAACCAAGTGAGATTTTGCAATCGGTAAAGGAGAGTGGTCTTTTAAATAAAATATGTATTTACGATCTATTTCTGATACCGTTTATACTTGAAAAATGACTACAAACTGTTAGGTAAGAAGTTTATTTTAATTTATCTTTATACAAGTTGTATCTGGAAAATTAATGTGTCATAAACTGATATTTACCCCTAACATTGATAATACAACATTCATTGGAAAAAGAATTAAAAACATTTCGGCTTTAAATAACCCACAATGGATTGATAAGCGGTAAAGGAAAAACAAGTCAATCAATCAAAAATACTGAAGCAAATATGATTTTGCAGTTCGTAAATGTGAGTGACCTGTACAGGGTGTGATGGATACATTGTCATCTAAATTACGAAAAAATGAAAATAACACTGACATTTCATTTTAACAAATATATTTACCAAAATTACACAAAAAATATCTTGAAATACTAAAGAGTACATTTATTCAATAAAATCGCCATTGACTTCAACCACGGCCTCCAGACGACTTCGGAATCTCCTGCAACTCTTCTGGAAGGTCTCCTTGTTGAAGTTGGTGAATGCTGCCATAATCCTTGCCTTCAGTTCATCTTTGGTGTTACGAGGAGTTTTGTTGGTCTCTCGCTCAACTGCGCCCCATACATAATAATCAAGGGGGTTGCAGTCTCAGGGGCTAAGTGGCCAGATGTAAGGGGTGATGTGGCCGCAAAAATTGTCTGACAGCCATGACTGGGTTTTCTTGCTTCTGTGGCATGGTGCAGAGTCATGTTGCTAGCTATAAGGTCTTCCAGCACTCACCTTCTTGAGCCAAGGTAGCACTACATTCTCTGAGGCCCTGTGGTAAGATGAAAGTATAACGTGGCCATCACTAGTGATCACTCCAAGCACCATGATGTTGACTGGATATGTCATCCAACTCTTTCCGAGTCCTTGAAATTGTCCTCAGATTGACACCCAAACACTCTGAAAATTTCGTATTGAAGCTTACTGCCAAGCAGTACAGGATGCTGTTTCCAAATTTCTGGCGGAGTGAACTGACCCTGCTATACTGTGCAGTCGACAAAATCAAAAACAAACAAAGCGCATGCGCGAAATTAAAAATATAAAATGGCGGCAATTTACTCATCGTATCCAATATATTAAACTATAATTTTACGATCTATTTACAAACGGTTTATACTTGGAAAAGTCCTCCAGTCTATTTTTAAGTTTATTACAAGTTATCTTGATGCAAGTTAGAATAAGAACAATTGTATATAATTTATAATTGTCCTTAAAATATTGATACAATATTCACTAGAAAAAATATGAAAAAAGAAAGAATTATTCTAATATAATTAAAAACTATATATCGGCTTTAAATAAACCACAAAGGGATGATAAGCCATGAAAAAAACTATCACTCTATTTCTATGAGCTCTGAAAGGCTTAAGAATCGATCTGACAAGTCAGTATGAAACTAAAGCGTCAAAGCGAGAACAATACAAGAGAAGGTCATAACTTAGTGTTCGTAAACACACAAAAAATGTTCAGCCCCATCAACATTTTTTCTGCTAGAGTAAGTCATGAACCTACTTAATTTGTAAAGTGGGAAGTACTACCAGGTAGGTGGACCGCACGAACCAGGTACGCTTTATTTATTCATTCTTCTCTTCAGGCGAGACACAATAGTGCCACCAGCTCGGTCCTCGAAAGCTCGGACTCACCATGCCGTGTTTACGGTGGCAAATCACCCCAATTCCCTTCCACTCAGACAGCTTCTTCGCCAGAACTGTTACTTTGTTGAACAAACTCCCGAGAAAATGCTTCCTTAACAACTACAATCTTAGTCTCTTTAAGTCCAGGGTCAACCGATATCTATCCTACATGTCCTCAGTGTGCAATTCTTACTTCCTCCTTCCCCCACTTACAACAACAATCTCAATCAGTAACCTTCTGATGTGAGTGGCCTTTCGGCCTTGTATTGGAAGAACTAGCAGTATTAAAAATAGGTTTTTCAGGAAAATAGGTTTGTCAAGTACACTGTTAACACTCATTTCTTTAAGATGGCGTAGAAAGTCAGCAGCTTTGTTACGACCAGAAAATATCAGTCTCTTAAATAATTGCCTTGTCACAATTTAAGGAATAAAGCTCTTTCGATGACGAGCTTTACGTAATGTAACAGCAAAATTGTTCAAATCATAAAAGCAAAATTTTCCATTTGTGAGATTAAGCTTTGCATCTCACATCTTAGATCTTATATTGTATAATTTGTATCTTAGAAATGATTAAAGATATCTTACTGGAATTCTCCAGGATTTTTATAATACTATTGGATTCTAATTTGAGCAATAAGAATATATAATTACTCTCCAAAATTAACAGAAGAATCGTGATGAAATCGGTCATAAACAAAAGCTTTCGGTCCAATATGACGGAAGCTCCTCTCCCAGGTTTCTCCAAAACTGTTGCCTTAATCTCCGAATGGATCCTTTCTGGAATGGCGTGTTTTATACCCCGACCAAAAAAATAGCCATCCAGCCTTAGTACACCCCTGAATGCACAGCAGGCATAGTTCACCAGAACCACTACAACATCGCAAAGAGCGGTGTAATCTGGCCCTTATTTCTTTCAGAATCGCCCGCAATCGCCGTACGAGAGATCTGGTAAACGCAAAGTGCAGCTAACGCGCGAGTTGTCCAGGCCAAGGTTGAAAAGAAACAAATTGGATCTCGTGAATCCTGGAAGATCACCAATCAAATTATGAACAGAGACAAAACGGCTGTGCCTACTGTTATACATAGCCCTGAAGTCATATCCTCCTCGACAGACAAAGCGAAACTCTCCGCCTCGATATTTGCCTCAAACTCAACGTTAGATAGCAAAGGCCATCTCCTCTCACTGGTCCAGGCAAAATTCCAGTGGTCGTCCTTAAAAATATCAACCAAGAATTATCCCCGATTCTAGCAAATTTATTTAACCGCTGCTTAAAGGAGAAATCTTTCCCAGACCCGTGGAAAATGGCAAGCGTATGCCCGGTCTTCAAGAACTCGAACGACCGACCTCTCATTTCACTATAGACGCATTAGTCTCCTCTGTATCATCAGTAAGCTTTTTGAGGCCTTAATGAATAATGTGGTCGTCGAGCACCTAGACAGGAACAACCTCTTGTGCGACAAGCAGTATGGGTTTCGATCATCCCGCTCCACTGCTGATGTCCTAACTACCATTACACGCAGAATTATTGAGGTCCTTGACGACATACAAGGAAAGCACCATAACATTAAATATCTCGAAGACCTTAGACACGGTGTAGCACAAAGGTTTGCTACACAAGCTGTTTAGCTATAGAATCACTGGAAGGGTTTTCGCTATATTAAAATCCTTCCTAACAGGTAGATCCCTGAAGTCAGTTATTAACAGCCAGTCCTCCAACTCCCTGGCGGTCAACATAGGCATACCCAAGGGGTCACTTCTCGGACGAACCCTCTTTCTGATTTACATAAATGATCTACCTATAAATATACTCCGATCATTTGTAAATATCTATGTGATTATACGACGATACACGGGCGCACCTCTAAAACTCTTGATGATCAGAGATTGGCAGCTGACTTCTCTTCCGATCTAATACTAACTTGCCAGTGGGGAAAAACCGGCTGGTTACATTCAATACCTCTGTTATATAGGAATAAAGTGTCGCTGCCGACACTTGAGTCTGAACATAGATCGCCAGTGAGCAAACACAGGAGATCCAATTTTTTGAATAAGGTATACCCTGTGACCATAGAGGAAACGCATAAGTAGGAAGTCCCGTAACGTCTAATTGATCGCCATTTCTAGTCTATCCTCTGTCACTATACGGACCGCTATTTTATACTCTATTCACCATACTATTTCTTTATTCGGATCGCAATACAGATTACTATTCGAGCAAGTACTATTAGTGCGAGATTATTCGAAGGCGTCTGACACCAGTATTGTTCAACGGCGTACTATAGTTGTATCTGCGATTACAAAGTCTCTACTACACCGAGCATTACGAAAGAGACAATGAGTATTCGCTGGCATTAAAAGTGGCTACACGTATTCGTGAGTATCACAAAAGCCTCTAAAACCAAATTGGTTACATTCCATGACCGCCGATCAGACCCCGAACTACCTCCAGTCACGATGAACAGATGTCCTCTTGAGGAGGCCCTGTGTCTTGAGAGCCTGTTCGTGAACCACTGCCCTGTGGAACAAACTTCCAAGAGTCTCACTACAGTCTTAACCTGTTCAAGTCTAGAGTCAACTCACACCCGACCTCAAGTCCAGCTCCTATATACGACCCATCACTAAAGATGCAGGCAAAATGACCGGCATACTCTACCGCTCCAGTAAGTACCTGACTCCTTATGCTATCCTCCACCTTTACAAGAGCAGGACCAGGTTGAAATGGAGTACTGTTGTCATATTTGGGAGGGAGATGACCAGGCCATATTTTCCACTCTTGATAGAGTTCAAAAGCGTCCCCGAGTCCTTGTTGGAGAAGAACTATTTCCCACCCTCCAACCTCTCTTTCACAGACGGAAAGTGGCGAGTCTGTCACTGTTCTGTTGCTACTACCATGCAAAGTGCTCGGACGAACTACATTCCTTGGTTCCGGCAGGATCAACCCTCACGACTAGGAATCGCCATGCCACTCACATAGTGGCAAACCACCCACATTCCCTCCGTATTCCGTCGGCGAGAAGTAAGTTCTACTCAAATAGATTCTTCCCGCGAACCACTGCTCTGTGCAAAAGAATCCTAAGAGGATGTTTACCCGATCATTACAGTCTTAACCTGTTCAGGTTTAGAGTCAACCGTTATCTTCCGATCCTGTCCATATGAACTACCCCTTAACATAACCCTCTACCTCGAGTGACCAGCGGACCTTGTACAGGGTGAACCTTACTGTAAAAAAATCAACTGTAAAATGATGAGACCTTTCTGCCAATCTAGTACTGCGCTTAAATTAATAAAGTCTAGGTAGCATAGAGGAAAATTCATGAGAACAATTGCAATGAAAGTATTTATAGAAAAGGCACAGGGAAGTACGTTACGGTGGTGGGAAAGTAAGTGAAGCCGAGATGCTATGTCAGGCCCAATAACATTACAGATTCTTTTGGGGGCGGATTTTATCAAGGAACTCTAAATGTATAGCAGGAGCACTAGACCAAATGTGGTAGCAATATTCACAGCATGGGTAGACTTATAGATATGTAAGAAAGATTATGGCGAGAAAGACACAATGAATCGACGTTCCTAGTAGCGGGCCTAGCAATTGATTCAATATAATATTTCTAGTTTATGTTAGCGGAAATCCAGACCAAAAAGCGTTTCTTTACCAAACCTTCTTTGTCTGGCACAATATCACTAGTATTGTGCACAAGTTGGCGATGAAAATCTGAAGAGTCATGTAATATAGCTTGTTAACCATCACCCCGTACTGAGATGCCAAAGTTCAGATTATTGATGGTGATATACGTTCATTTATTGAGAAATCGGTAAAAGGTTTTTCCATCTGACACTCGTGTATATTAATGTAATCGACAGTTTTAGTTTTATTAGCCGTGAGCAAAAGATTTCTTTCTGGTTCAATAATCTGTTTATTATTATATTCCATCTATGGTCGCATGGTTCAATAATGTTTAAAAAAACATTGAAAGGTAAAGCTTCTATCACTCTGTTACCTGACCAGTGTTGTCTTTGGTCCTAAACTATCTGAGGCGTGGCTGTTGTTTTTTTATTATTATTTTTTTGTTTGTTCCTATTTCCTCTTTGTTAATGTCTCTAAATTTACGTCCTTGTCGTAAAATGTGATTAAAATGATTGATTTTCTTGTCGTAGGCTTTCGGTCAACTGAGTTTTATGAGAATCATAGTTAAGGCAATTTCTGGTACCACCCATAGCAATTTCTGTTATTTTAAATAAACACAGTGAACTCTTTTCTTTCCTCCGAGTGGTCCATATGCGTAGGGCGGCTAACATAACACAGTGGAAAGCAAACTTATATCTCGAGGCAATTCACTATTGTGATCTCAGTCCTCTACTAAACTGGCCTTGTGTTAAACTCAGTAACTCCACCTCGTTGTGGTAAAAAAAAAAAGCCATCACTCTTAAGCATTAATTTATTCGGACTAGTATCTTCATCTTGGTTGTTTGACTAATATGCAGATTGTTGCAAAGCCGGTGACACAAGATTGACTAATTTTTTACGGTTTATCAATGCATTACAGGTTGTTTAAAGCTAGAAAATAGTTTTAGATTGTAAGAATTGGGGGTGGGGAGACTAATTATTTACTGATGTAAGTCTTACTATTTAGCCATAGCTGGGGGAGAAGAGGTGGATTTGTATTTTTCCAATGGTATTTGCGCGTAAGTGAATATAATGAACCCAATTGAAATAAGAACTCCTCCGCGATTTCCAATTCCGAGCTGTTATCTATTACAGCAACTGCACATACAAGCGTACAGCACATGGTATTAACCAAGCAGTCATCCATCTAGGTACTAACCAGAATCAACGTTGCTTAACTTGAGTGATCGTACAGAAAACCGGTTTTTCAACGCCGATAACACAAGAACTATTATAGCAAGTTCAGCCCTCTGCCGATGTCTCACATATATGGATTTAGTTAGACTAAACTAATCTAAACCGTCTAAATAAAGTTGTTTATCTTCATAATTCGAACTAATTATATATATATATATATATATATATATATATATATATATATATATATATATATATATATATATATATATATATATATTACACCATCAACAACCAAAATATAACTATCAACATAAGGCAAGTACTAGTTGACAACACCAAAATACTCTACAGCAACAGTCGCAAGACTCAAAACTCTAGAAGCTTTTATAATACAAAATAAACAGCCCACATTAAATAATATACACCCCTGGTCAAAATCTTATGACCATATACAAAAGAGTAAAAATATATATATATAAAATACTGTTACTTTAATCAAAATATATTTGCGAAACATTTACATTTAATTAGAAAATGTATTTTATCAACAAACGAATGAACATTTTAAGCTTTTAATTGATTAATTTAAACAAACATTAAGAAAAGGATTTCTTCGGTTGGTCGTAAAGATAAGACCATGTAAATCAAAAATAGCAAATACAGAACAAATAAGTCACAACGACAATTTAATTCTCTGTATATCCCCCATTTTTGCGAATTACTTCGAAAATTCGCTTTGGCATACTCATTATTAACTTCTGCGTGAGGGTGCTTGGGATGCTCGCCCAGGATGCATAAACTGCAGGACGATGAGCATCCCCTGTTTCAAATTTCAAAGCGATATATATATATATCCATATATATATATCCATAGGACCACTATAATGGCTCATGTGAAAAAAAATATATATATCAAATGTAGGACAGTTTTTGTCTTTATTTTCTCCTAAAATTAAAGCCACTATACCAAGCTAAGAACGGCTCATGATCAAACATAATAGACATCCGTTGTCTGTTATATTTAACAAGATATATTTGAATAATGATCTGCTGTCCAAATACAATATATATATATATATATATATATATATATATATATATATATATATATATATGTATGTGTGTGTGTGTGTGTGTGTGTGTGTGTGTGTGTTCTTAAGCATAGGGATCATAATTTATTATTAAAATAGGATACAAAAGTATCACGACGTTTAAAATTTAAGGCGCCTTTCGGCCGACACTTCTATAGAAATATAATCGTTGACAGAATAAAACAAATTAGTTGAAAAGAAAATCTTTTACCAACAACTGATATTAAGATGTGAATTACCGAACTAGAGGAGGGAATGGGAAAAATGAATTAAATTTCTTCCCAGTTAGGCGACTGATTCCCCGAATAATGCCAACGTATGTTTTATTCGAGGAATCAGTCGCCCTACTTGTAAGAATATTTTTTTCCCTATTTCTCTCCTCTAGTTCTGTAATTTACATCTTAATATCAGTTGTTGGCAAAAAGATATTCTTATCAACTACTTTGTTTTATTCTGCCGACGATTACCTATTTTAATAATAAATTATGATCCCTGTCCTTAAGGAATATACATATATATATATATAGAGACAGAGACAGAGACAGAGAGACAGAGTATTGGAACAGCAGATCATTATTCAAATATATCAGACAACGAATGTCTATTATGTTTAATCATGAGCTATTCTAAGCTTGGTATAGTGGCCTTAGTTTCGGGAGAAAATAAAGACAAAAACTGTCCAAAATTTGGGTATTTTTTATTATCGAACTAAGCTTTTGACTTACATGAGCAATCATCAGAGTGGTTTTATGGACATTACAATAGAGATATTATATATATATATATATATATATATATATATATATATATATATATATATATATATATATATAAATATATATATATATATTATAATATGTGTGTGTGTGCGCGCGCGTCGTAAAAGAAATTTGAGAAAAAGAAATCAATAAAAATAATAATATTGATAATAAAACTAGTAATATTTATCGTATATTCGTAGGTCTTTTGACCAAATGAAAGCAAGTATGAGAGAGATTTTAAAATCGGAATTTTCCGATATGACAAAGAGACAAGGAATAAGAAATGAAGTAGGATTTTCTTGTCCGGGAAATTTTTGTTTTTTGTTTTTCCACGTGTGTTATATCACCGAAGTGATCTGACAGTTTTGTGTAAGTTGTTTGGTCAATAGGCCTATTAATATACAACAAATATTATTAGTTTTACTATCAATATTATCATTATTTTTTACCTCTCAAATTTCCTTATATCTTTCTTTACTATATAATATATATCTTAAAGTTAAATTACTGTTTTTAAACACCAAATTTCCCCTGATTTTTCTCGAACGATCATATCCACTCGAAGCATATCTTAACGTAAACAAATGACATTTTATATATATATATATATATATATATATATATATATATATATATAATCATTTGACTTTGCTAACTAGACGCTTCCTCTGTAGCTAAATGTTATAGCACGCTTCCGTGGAGGACACAGGTTCGATTCCTGTTGGATGAGGCATAATATCTACGAAATTTCTCGGACATTCAGGCTGGTAAATGTAGTTAATACTGTTTATTAGAAACAGAACATTTACTTAAATATTTGTATCTATGAAAATTACGTATAAACAGAAAATATATTAAAATAATTTTCGGACTTAATCTATTTCATTATATATGTTGGTTACGTCAAGATACGTTTCGAGCATATATATATATATATATATATATATATATATATATATATATATATATATATATATATATAATGGAGGAGAAACGGAAAATCATAAAATTCAAGAACGTGAATGGATTAATAAACGAAAGGAATGAAAAAAACGATAAAAAGAATTCTAGATCTCGGGAGCGTCTAGAAAAAGCAAACGTCTACATTAAAAATATTACTGTCTGTTAATGTGAACATAATAATAAAATCATTTTTATATGTATTACAAAACTATTTAAAATAGAGCAATCTAATATACATAAGAAGAGAAAAATTAAAAAATGTTATATATATATATATATATATATATATATATATATATATATATATATATATATATAGTTTACGAAAAACTAGGTAATCCGTATGGGTAGACCCAAGGAGGATAAAATCCAGAGAGCTCAATGTAAATCAGAGCTAATAATTTAAATTAAAACAGACCACTTTAAGGTTCCATGTAATAAATTATTTCACCACAGCCCTTTTAAACGACCGCGGATTACCAAACTTTACTTCCAAAGGTTGAAACGAAAAATTAAAAGAAATTTACACATTTATGACGGGCAGTACTAAGTATATGTAAATTAACGAAGTGTGGAAGTGAGGTGGGGAGAGACATGATTGAGTTAAATGTAACATTTATGGAACCATAAAGTGGTCTGTTTTTATTTAAATATATATATATATATATATATATATATATATATTTGTATATATGTAAAATGTGTGTGTATATACCGGAAACCTGTAGATACATTTGTGGTGACATTGCGCAAAATAAAAAACGATATGATCTAAACTTAAAATCCAGCCAATTCATACTGCCGATGCATATGTCAAAATTTTCCGATTGCTTTGCATTACTAACCTTATGTATACAAGCAAAGAGAAGATTTGAAAGAGGTTGCAAACTAAAAATGAAGGCATTTATAAGGTGTATTGATGTGTAATCAAGAATAATTAGACAAACCATGTAATATCACATACAGCTTACAAATTTAACATAAAAATATAAAAATATTTAAAAATATTTAATCTGGTAAAGACCTACTATTTATATGCCCAAAATCTAATATAAAAGGCTCAAACACTAATATATATATATATATATATATATATATATATATATATATATATATATATATATATGCAATTTTTTATATATATTATTTATATATTATATATGCGTGGTACTTATTGGAAAGCGCTCAATATCATTGATAGAGCTAACATATTTAGTTGGATTGATGTTTGTAACCCTGGGTTTCACGCTATTTGATTAATTTTTAAATATTACACCAAGGATAAGCTGGAAAATATTGATAAAAAACACCTGCCTACAACAACATAACAAAAAAAATGCCTAATTTGCCTATACGAAAAGGTAGCAATAATTTCCCATACACAACAAAAGAATTTACTAAACTTAAGATCAGAAATAATTTCTAAATGCTGACATGGAAACAAATACCTATTATCACAATTTATGCCAAACGGACAAAAAAGAAAAAAATACCAAACAACACTACTACATAAACCACCATTAACCCTATGAACATGAAAAGAGAAACCACTGATACCATAACACCATCAATTATTTTCTAGTTCAATCTACCATGATAATAATTATAATTATTGTTATCATTCCACCACCATTACTACGACCACTTCTACCACTTTACAATAACTATTTGCTGCTACAATTGTTATTGTCATCACCCACTCCCCCCACCATTACTACCACATCACAATTACCATTGCCGCATTAGTCCACAATTACTACGGCACCACAATTAGTATTACCGTATCAGTCCAGGATTATACTTACTTCACCCTCTTCCAGAAAAATGTAAAACCACTGCATAAATACTAATAAGTATTACAAGTCGAAGTTTCTACCATTTACATATGCGCAATCGCCAAAAACAAGCAAATATCCGGCTTTAAAATAATAACAAAACAGCCTTAAAAAAATTAATAATAGCAATTTTTACCTACCATAGTCTTACACAGACCCCATCATTCGAATATACGTGTGCGCGAGAAAACATCATTCAACGAACAAAATAGAAGAACGGTCTGCGCATTGACAGCGCAACAGACACAAAAAATATTCGCTACACAATCCAACATAGAATACAGCGACCAAATGCGTACATATGTACACAACGACACATGGATGCGCATATATGCCCAGTCCCACACTGTTCATATATGTTTATGATTGTGTGAGCTCCAGTGATTGAGCGTGCGTGTGTGTGTGTGTGTCCGTACGTCAATTAGTGTACGTGCGTGTATGTATGTTTGTGTAAGTATGAGTAGCGTTCCAATTTTCCTTCCACTTCCATAAAAACACCGATATACGCAAACCATATATAAATCCAAAAATTGTTCAGTTTGTCTGACGATCGCAAATATATATATATACTTTTTTGTGTCATCCACAGACAGACTGTTTCGCTGTTCACAGCTCATCAGTGTGGCTAGACGTCCGGTTGCCTCTAGCTAGGATCGAAACCCGACTGAATTTGCGTCAGTCCGAACTTCTCCCACTAAGCTGTCAGCGTACGGTACGGGATGGAGGTGAATTTTAGCGTGTTTATTTTTAGATTCGGATAAACACACAGTGACTGAGAGTGACTCAATTCTGTCGAAGCAGTATTATATTATATATATATATAGTATATATACGTGCAGTATATTATATTATATATATATAGTATATATACGTGCAGTATTATATATATATATATATATATATATATATATATATATATATATATATATATATATATATATAATTGATTAGTTTCAATGTTGGTTATCTTCCTTCGGGGATCAGGTCAAGGCTAAATGTCAGGCTAAATCCATCTGCTGTTTACAATATTGATTTGTTTTACGACTTATCAATACTTTGTGACTTATTTAAAGTCGAATCATTTTTAATTCTGTTAGAATAATTCTTTTTTTAATTTTTTGGCGAGTGAAGAAAAGGTATTAACAATTTTGGGGATGAATAATAATTATATAAAAATGTTTTTTTTCCCAGATACTTGCAAAAAAAAAAATAGATTGTAAAATATATTTTCCTTAAAAATAGATTGTAGGAATTTTCCAAAGATAAACTGTAATAAAACCGTAAACCTACCATACAGGCAGAGCCGGTGCGCCTTACCCTCGAAACCCCCGACCGGTGGTGCGGGGTTTTTTGGGTCCCGTTGTGACCTCTGCCATTTTTTCAGCACTGTTTTATGGCCATCCGCCACTTTTTAAAAAATTATTTTTAAACTGACGTTCCATTTTCAGTCATCAACTAATATATGCTTGCATGGCCGGCACGGTGCGTACTACGCAGGAACCCCGACGAGGTTGGAGCCCCAAAAAGGGCTAATTTCAGTAGCGTTTTTTTTTTGCTTTTTTGTACTTTTTTCTACCTAAGTTATATTGTCAATAATCAACTATAATAATCGATAGGGCCAATGCTTACTATCCCGAACCACTTAACCGAGTAGGGGCCTCATGCCTACTGGGGAGGAAGGCTGAAGTGTTAATTTCAGTAAAATTTAGTCATGAAAATATTGGTAGTTATTACAAAAAGAATAACATTTTCTCAGATATTTTTTAAATAAAACATTTAATATTATAAAATGAAATAATTAATGAATATGTAGAGAAATTTTTATTTAAATTGGATAATTCCCTGATTTTTTGGTAATTTAAAAAAGCGCTGCCATTCCCCACATATTTCCTTCAAGGGTTTGTGGCCCCCAGGTTGGGAAAATTTGAAATCGACATGTACTAGAGAGGGAACCCCGTATCAATGTTTTGGGGTGTGGTCAGACGCTTGCGCCAGCCCTGTTTGTTTTTCATAAACTTGTTAATGGTTGGATGTAAGTCAGTGTACGGAATTTTTATATCTGAGGATCTTTTGTTTAATGAGTCTTTTGCTGTTTTATCGGCTTATTCATTTCCCTGAACAACAATGTTTCGATATCAAGCATAGGATAATATTTTTTTTTTTTTGTAAAGAAGATTAATCCTGTTTATATGTTTAACGAGGAGGGGATTCTTCTTATTTCTGTTTTGTGGCAATATAATTATGGATTTAAAGGCAGGAAAAAGTTTGTTTTTTATCGTCCGGTTTACACTCCTCCCCGGTCTTTTGAACAAGAGTAAAGTTTATCCTTTGTTTCCTATTTAGGATTGGGTTTCTGGTTCCTTGTAAATTCTACTTCAACTCTATGCTTCTAACGTAGTAGGCAGGTTCGCCTATCGACCCTGTTCACACTCCTCGCCGGTGTTTTAAACAGATTTATCCCTTGTTATCTGTTTAGGATTGGGTTTCTGGTTCCTTCTAGATTCTACTTCAACTCTGTACTTCTAACGTATTAGATAAGTGCTCCTATCGCTCAGTTCACACTCCTCATCGTCTTTTGAATATGAGTAGAGGCTTATCTCCTGTTTCCTGTTTAAGATTGGGTTTCTGGTTCCTTCTAGATTCTACTTCAACTCTATATTTTTAACGCCTCCACCTAAACTGATATTTATACTATTATTGTGTTTCCGGTTCCTTCTAAAAGTCTTTTCCTTCTCTTTCACTTCCAGTAGCCCCCTTGCATCTTAGGGGCGTTATCGACTTGTTTGGGATGAATTGAAAAACAATACGCTTCCTCTCTTCTAATCTGTTTGTAGCCCAGGTGCTATTCCCAGAGGCTTTGCTTGATGCTGTGCAATCCGTTGTCTCAACATTTGTTCCATAAATGTTGCCATTTGTCTGTCTATATTTCTGAGATGAGGTATTATGTACACTATTTACATTGTTCGGACTATCGTCCTCATCTTTGTTGCCATATTTATCATAACGTTTCGGCCGTTGCACTCTCCGGCCATCTTCAGGTGGTTCGAATGTCGATCTGAACCCTTTATTTCGCTCACTAAGGTAGACTGTTCTAGTTCCACGTGCCATGTTTAATGGTTGTCAGTTATCAGTTATCTCCTGTTAATTCCCATATCCAAATTCTCCACTGCCTTAATCAGGTATTGAACTGACAAATCTTTGGGTCCTGTCACTGGATCTAACGTTAGTTAGATCCAGTGACAGGACCCAAAGAGTCCTCCACCGGAGTAGATTCTCAAGGACACATGGCTCAGTGGATAAAGACGTTGGTTAGATCCAGTGACTAGACCCAAAGAGTTGTGAGTTCAATACCAGGCCACAGGAGTAGTGAACCAAACTTGGAGAGTTGAATTAAAGGGAATTAACTGAGACATCTAGAAGAGGCATGGCACGTGGAACTAGAACAATCTACCCCGGTGGACGAAATAAAGGGTTCGCTTCGAAATTCCAGTAACCCAAAGGAGGCCGGAGCGTACAACGGCCGAAACTTTGTGAATATGGCAATGAAGATGAGGATAACAGTCCGAGTAATGTACATAATGTAAGTATTCTCGAGAGCTCCTTGATCAAATTAAAAGAATCAGCAATATTGTTGGTCGTGATCTGGCGTTTCGGCGTCAGTCATGTTCTCATCGCCGTAAGGTTGCCTTTCCTGTGCCTTTTCTATAAATAATTTCATGGTAATTGTTTGGATGAGCTCTTCGCTATGTTGTCAAGACTTTTTGAATTTAAGCGCAGTACGAGACACAGGTATTTTTGAACTGGTTTGGTGTCACGCATGACACCCAAATGGAAGTTTCGATCTGACTAGGATATTTAAGAACGTGACTCGAGTTCTTAAGTTAATGTTTTTGGTTTTGTAGCAATGTGGGGTGTTGAGTGAAACTACCCCTAGCGCACAATGGGGGTAGAAAACTGGCTTCTAACATTGAATATCTCTAAAGCCCGACTAGTAACGTTTCATCATCAAAGAGAAACTTCTAATAGTTCTCCAGAACTTGACAAAATCCAAAGAGAGATCTGCAATATAATTGATCCTGACCTGGCATCTCGACTTCAGTCACTTTCTCACGACCTGACGCGGCTTCCCTCTGTCTTTTCTACTAATATTTTCCTGGCATTTATTTTGATGGGCTTTTCTTAGTGCCTCGACTGTATGCATTTAAGCTTACTACTAGATTGGCAACTAGGTCTCACCGTTTTACTGTTGAACTAGCTAGATTCAACCATAAGTTCCATTCTAATAGTTTCTTTTCTTGCGTACAGAACTTACTACCGGTTTCTTGCTTCGCTGCCACCTAGAATCTTCAAAAACTTGAAATCAATGTTAATCGCCATCTTCTGTCTTCCTGAATCCTGTTCTTTTATTGTCCTTTTTCCTCACTTCAGTCTTCTCATTCTATTTCGCTTCCAGTACTACTCCATTGCGTCTTAGTGGCATTACCGCCTTGCTTGGGGTGAATTGATTAAAAGACAATTTAAGGAGTGTGTCACTTTTGCAAAATAACCTTCACAGAAAAAATTAATATCAAAAGAAAAATAGTGAAAAAATACCAATAAACTGAACTTTATTTCCGTCTCTTCTGACAAGTAAATGACATTCAAAGTAGAACAGTTTGCTCCAAACAAATTAAAACATGGTAATCTGTCAACACCAACGAAGTGTAATGAAAGTCACCCACCCCATATCCACCCAGGTGGATTTATGCATGGCCAGGAAATTGCTTTGAAAGGTTATACACTTTCCCCGTCCCCTACTCATCATTTTCCTGGGATCAGAAAAGTTTTTGGCTTGTTAACAATTTTTTTTTTGTGTGTCTTGGGTAAGAAAGTATCTTTGATTAAAATTTTTAGTCCCGGACTGTTGTTGTTAAAACACAAACTTAGTGTTACTGTTTTTGCACCCGTTACAAGGCGTCTCTAAGACTGTAAAATAAATCCTTATTTGAAAAATTAGAATTAAGAATGTCCAGTATAAATCACTTTCTCCAGCGTGTCAAAAAGGTTTTGCAGATATCTAAGTTTAGCTTGATGGCACCCAATCAAGATTGAAATCACAAACCAATCTTTAAGACCCATCCAGGACTACACTGTGGCATATAAAATAATGTAGGATAATTTGCGTCTGTAATCGCTTCTTGTAAATTCTGTTGTAATATTCTCATTCTCTACAGAGTTAGATGAGTTTTTTTTTTTTCTTTTTCAGTACCATATCTTATTCTTTCAGGAACTTTTTAAAATTAAAATTGTCAAATGCAAAAACCTAACAAACGATTCGCCTCTTTATCAGAATTTCTTCCCGGAATGCCTCCGGTCAGCCTAACAGCTTCCTGAATTAGGAGGTGAACAACAGCGGCAAAAATGTCCAATTCAACAACCAAACCAGCTATCGACAGTTTGAGCGACTGGACAACGTCGTGCACATCCGAGGCGACAAAAAGACGAGAATATAGAAATAATTGGATCGCTTTCATCATCATAATCGTCTTTTCGCTGATCGCACTGTGCTTCTCTCTGCTAATTATGTTCGCCAGTCAGAAAGGTAGGATTCTTTTCCTTTTTTCCTTTTCTTCCTTAATATCCCGGGGGCCCATTCAGACTGCATCGTATCCTGTACCTCTCGTGGTGTCATTGCTCGGCTCTTGAGACGTCTCCTAAAAGGGGAAATGCTGACAGGGCTTGAGCAATTCTTCTACGCTTTTGCCGAAATCCCGCATTAAAAACCCCGATCTTGTGTCACCTTCTGGGGGGCTCGGACAAATACTTACCTGTACCTCTCGATAGTGAACTTGTTAACCTCGCTCGAACACAAACTGGTATAGTTCTGTTCTGTTGTTGAATTTAGCTAGCGAGTATTCATTATTTATTACCCCAGTCATCCCATTTAATACTTAACTCTTTAGAAATAAATAACAGAAAGTAATGTCCTAAGGCAGGTCTGGACCAACTACGGTCCACGGGTCGCATGTAGCACATCTGATTATTCTATGCGACTCGCAAGCGTGCAAAAAATTTTTTAATTTTTTAAAAATCCATTAAAGAAATATTGGTACTTTTGGCTGTATGTTGCACAAAATAGTAATCTATTCCAAATAGCGATTTAGGCACAAGGCCGGAAGTATAGAGCACCCAGTGAGGATCGAACTCAATACTCTGTTGTAACTGATCTAGCGACGTCGAGGTACCTATATCCGACAGTAAGAGCGGCAGATTGTAGGTTTTGAGGAGCATAGAACCACCTTTTAATTACTGCTGCTCGCAGGTCCACCTTGATCCGAGGTTATAGCACCTGTTAGGGCCCCAACTATGGGCAAATAGTGACCTCAAACAAAAATAAAACACCATCAAAGTATAAAAAAATACATTTGTATAGTAAAAATACCAGCAATACATTTCTATATAAAAAATTACCAACAGTAAGTATTAATAGTAAAATGACCAACAATACATTTTTAAAGCAAAATAACCAGTAATACATTTTATAGTATATTTATCAACAATGCATTTTATAGCAAAATGGCAAACAATACATTTTATCTGTAGTTAAAGTAATACAATTGCATTCAAAAACGTTAGTTAGAGCCATAAAATTGTGTTCAAAATATTTAGATTTCAGCATTAAATAACCCATAGAGGTGTTGATATGCAACTAAATAAAATCTATCAACCAATCATCTGCCATATATTCTATTGTGAAAGCAGAATAAAATATATATTTATTATTTCAAGACTTCCAAGAAAATTAAATTTCGGCATTAAATGGCTCATAAAGGAGTTGAAATGCCATCAAGCAGACAAACAAACGTCGAGGTGAGCCCTTACTTCAAATAGTAAACAAGAGAGCAATTATTGAAACCATATATAGATTTTATTTTTTTATCATTAGCAAAATCAAAAATAGGTCTCCGCTAACAGCTTCAGTATTACGTACGTTAACGAATAAACTGAATCCTGATTATGATAAATTGACTCATCTGCACATAAATCGTTAATAATAAAGAATGTATTAAATATGCAAGTAATTTCTTATCCTACTCAACAGGTTCAATAGAATATATATATATATATATATATATATATATATATATATATATTAATTATTGTCATTCACAGTTTATAGCCCAAAGTTCTTCGACTTCGTGGACATGAATCAAAATTTTAATACTTGCTTAAGTTTACAATTAAACTCACATATTTATAGCCCAAAGTTCTTCGACTTCGTGGGTTTAAAGTCAAATTTAATACTTGCTTCAGCAATAAGTACATTTTCTGAAATTTTATTAAGGGGGACTTACTAACAGCGTGTAAGTTTTAACCCAAGTAATCCAACCTATCCTGCCAGAGAAAGGAATAGATACATTGAATGTAAGTTTACAATTACTTGAACATATTCAGAGCCCAAAGTTCTATGACTTCGTGGGTTGAGAACCGAGGACCTAATACTACAACCAGATATATAACTAAGATACAAAGGGTTGCAGGGTATGGGAGAATTAGGAACAGAAACATTAATTAATGAGCAAGAAGAGGAAAGAGTAATCATGACGACAGTAGCGATTGACATTGCATTTAAATTTTTGCAGATTAAAGTTGGCTGGAAAGCAAGGAGACGAAAGGGAGTTCCACAAGCAAGAAGTGCGAGAAAAGAAACTGTTAGCAAAGTATTTACGGTTACATCTAGCCAACTCAGTTGCAAATTGATGAAACATCTTCGCCAGTCTAGTACTGCGCTTAAATTTAAAAAGTTTTGTTACTATAGCAAAGAGTTCATCCCAACAATTATCATGAAAGTATTTATAGCAATGACACAGACAGGTAACCTTACGGCGGTGGGAAAGAGACTGAAGCTGAGCCATCAGATCAGGACTAATAATATTGCTGATTCGTCCTTGGATTTTCAGCAATATTCTAAGCATGGACGAATGGTAGACATAGATATGTATGATAGATTCTGGAGAGAAAAATTGTCTCGCACGACACAGTGAACCAACTGTCTTATCAGTGACCTAGCAATGGACTCAATTAAAACAAAAATAAACACAAGACTACCCTTAAAATATTTTGGCATACACATTCGTTCAACCTTTTATCACCGTTTAAGTTCGAAAATACCGTAATTTCGCATGTATAATACGCATTTTTCTAAAAAAAAATTATAAGCAAAAATAGACGTGCGTATTATGCACATCTACAAAGAAATCTGTAAAATATTGCCGTTTCATAGGTCAATTTTAGTTGCGAAATGACTACTCACCAGAAACATACGGCAATTTGGCACAAACATTCGGCGATTCCGACACTATAAGGATGTCAAATACAATCATATTTACCTAACAATATCTACAAATGTAAAATAAGAATTATCATAAAACAAAGTTAAAATAATATTATTCTATGTTTTAAGACCATTTTTTGTGAAAAACTATATATAGATCTGGTAGATTGGTCATTTTATCGAACAAAAACAAATTAAAGAGTTTGCGCAATAGGCACAATATAGGTATTTCCGTTTACTTTTAGAATCGTGATGATCGGAAATTTTGATAAATATCTTCATTTACAGCCTGAATAAGATTAGGAAACGCTGCCTGTAATGAAATTGGAGAGGTACAATATATAGGGTTTGATTACCAAACAAGGGGTGCGTATTATGCGTAGAAGCAATTTTCCCACACTTTCAGCACAATTTTAAGGGTGCGCATTATAGATGAAGGCGTAGTATACATGGGGAATTACGGTAGGTAATATTTTTAAATAGAATATTTCAAATTTGTTACCTTGGCTTGTGAAAAGGTATTAAATAAAATGCATGTATCGTCAGTACGTATTATCAGTCCATATTATCAACGTGTAGAAAATTATCAGTAACGTTTAATTTATTCAAGTACTACTTATTTAATTATTATTATTACAAATTAATACTAATTATTTTAAATGAAGATATTTTCTTTTAATTTTCCTACCCACAGATTGACGTTATGCATTTTTGCAATACATTCTCCAGTCGCCCTTGCGACAAATGTATGGCTTTAGCGTGATAATGAGTACAGGAAATGAATATTTTAGTTTCTTCTTAGCTTAATAAAATCTCGCACCAAGCCACCAGAGTATGACACCCAGTGAGGATTACACTTTTTGTTTTATGGTACAAAGCGCGCCACTGCTCTTTAGACAGAGCCTCGGGCGTTTCTCATATGGAGCTTACCTTCATTAAGTTAGCGAGTCGGTATTGATTGGTTTTTCTTTAAACTCTCCTTCAAGATTAGAGAAACCACTGTCATACTATTTAACCCATAACTGAGGGAGAAATGGATTAATGCCTTCCCCAAAGTCAATAGTGCGAAGTGCTCACAGCACAACTCTGCGAGGACTTGAACCCGACTTTCCTATTCCACTGTCCGCACTGAGAAGTTAGGCTACCTGCGTCTCCTCTTTTTTTATGTACCATGTACCTTCAAGACATAGGCGATCATGACTCTCCACAGCTTCCTGGCTTTTGTAGCTCTTAGTAAATGTTGCTATCCCTCCTAATGACTGCTTTGCCAAACATTTACACAAGCTCGTTAGGTAGCGTATATACTGGTGTATAAGCCGTATATACTCGTGTATAGTGCGATATCTGATTTTTTTTTTTTTTGGTATGAATTTCAACCTTTCCAAAAATAAATGTAACTGTGAATAATGCACCCGGTCACTGAAAATGCATGGTTTTTTAACCTCTTCAAAAAAATTACCTGTGTGCAGTCCGACTCCCTATTTTTGCGAAAACAAAAAACTGATCATAAAACTCGTATTATACTCGAGTATATAAGGTAGGTTACGTGCTGCTTTGCTTTCTCATTTGCCTTCAGTCTGTCCTGTGAGTATCAAATTTTCCAAGCCCTCTTTCCTCATATTCCCGAGAAATTTCAACTGTCTCTTTATGATTCGAAATATGTGTCTTTTTCGTTTCCATTTTCTCTAAATCTTCGTCATTGCTCAAATGTTACGCCCACGGTATTCTCAATATCCTTCTGTAGAACCAGGTTTTTTGTTGTTTCAAGTCTCTTCATCTGTGAGAAGATTGTCCAGCATTCATTGTCATATCGGAGGACCGATATTACATAGGAATTCTGCTCTCTTTTTTTTTATTTCCAATGCAATTTTCCTTTTTCTTAATAGTTTGCTTAGCTTTTGGAAGGCGTAATTCATTGAATGTCATTTTGTTTTTACGCTTGGTTAATATTAAATATTTCTCTTGGTTTCTGCTTCTTTTATAGAAAGTATTAAATATTTCATTTTATTCCAGATTTTATCCTTGGGGTGTTACGATAGAAATGTACTTATAAAATATATACGAAAGTGTATAGTCAACAAACGGTTGCTCTCTCATATTTCGTTTTTAAAGTGAATCATATGTTGGCTAATTACTTGCTATAAAATTTGCTTAGTCAAGTCACGGGATGTTTTTCGTGTTTAGTCTTTAAGCGCGTTCTTTTTGCTTTGCGATATTAGAATACTGATTAGCAAGTTATTTGGTTAGACATGTGCCATTATCCAAATAAGAAAAATCTTTGTAATATGTAAATAATTTCTGATTTTCATCAGAATCAAACGTCAGTGAGTTAAGTACCCTTTGGGATACACGATTGAGCGATCATGTCTCTCTCGATTCGTGACTGACGAGACAGACAATTTTCTTTTTGCGGTAAGCGCGTTGCCAACCAAGGCTATAGGGCCCAGACTATTATGCATATATTACGTTTGGAACCCATAGCCAAGATGGATGCTTACCTTTTCGAAGAGTATTTGCGCGTAAGGGAATATAACGAACCCGACTGAAATCCGAACTCGGGTCTCCGATTTCTCATTCCCAGCCGATGTCCATTACACCACAACGTGCATCCAATGTAATAAATAAAATAAATAAATAAAATAAAAAATAAATAAGTAAAAAAAAAAAAAAAAAAAATAATAATAATAATAATAATAATAATAATAATAATAATACTACTATAAAAAAAAAAAAAAAACCTCTTGAGACGTTGAACTTCTTCCACATTCCACCTATCCCAAGTTTTTAGAAGAAAATGATTGAACTGGAACGCTAAAAATACGTCATCGTTTGTGATACACGCTTGAACGATCCTGTTTCAAGCATTTGCAAGAGGATCCTATTTCGGCAATAAATAACCCACAAAGGTGTTGATAAGCCGTTAAACAAACCGAATCGAATTGAAAGTGCATTTAATTGCGACTATCAGTATATATTCACCTTAATTAAAAATTTATGACATAAGATCCGACATGCTGTTCTGAATTCGTTGCTGGATTCAAAACAAGAGCTGATATTAAAACAATTTAGATCTTTTCTGTTAATACACCCCACAATATTAATTCCCCCCCAAAAGGATTTACTAAAATTCACACCAAACTCTCCCAGAGTGAGGCCCTCTATAGTATTCCGGCTGAGATGACCTTTGCGATCGCCCCAAATGTGGGCGACTCGGATGCGCTGTTTCTAAGTGTGGGTCTATGTTCGTGCTTACCCCTATAAACAGAGTGACTGAACTAATTTCAACTCGGAACTCGATTTAAAATCAAAGTTATCAATTTCCGTGAATTTCTAAACAAAATGCAGTGAGTTGGTGTTAATTTTTTAATTAAGTATTAAAAATCCTTAGTAGATAAGATAATTCAGAATTCATTTTTTCTACAACTTTCTTTAATTAGTTCCGAGTTGAAATTAATTATGCACTCCGATAAAGAAGCCAAAAACAGATTTTTTATTTTCTTTTTAAATTGTAAAAAGTTCCTTGTAAGTATCTTGAATATTATTCGCACTTACGAAATGTGAATAACTTTCTGATTTTTTGGTAATTTTTCATTCTGAGGGTTGGAGTTGTTGCGAGGCAAGTCAAACAAACTTTGATTTAAAATTTATAATTTCTTGGTGTGGATTAATATTTACGATAAGTAACTTTACATTATTTTTGGTGAATTAACAGAAAAAATCTAAACTATTTATCCATTTAAGGTTTAAATATTTAGTTCTGGGTTAAACGGAAAAAATAATATTTGCCACTAAATGATGAACTGAGATTTAAATGTCGTTAAAGCCATTTATCTAACCTTTTGAGATTCAAAGATAATCTTCAGGAATTTATTTCTGACTTATGAATAATTTCTATTTTCAAGGAAATGTAATCACGCATTTAGAAGCGAAACTTTACAATGTCAAATTCCACCGATCAATGAAGAATCGAACGTCTGAAGAGTTCCGCAAGGTTTCCCAGGCATTCTGCAACGAGGTAATCACTTTTTCATTTTTATATTTTAATCTTTTATAAATCACCGGCGTAGAACTAACACTTAAAATGATTTCTTTTTATTCTTGACTAATAATCATATAACTTAATATGTCAGTTAAATGAAATCATATCAGGAAATGTATTGCATTATATTTACCGTAATTCCCCACGTATAATACTCATTTTTTTCTAAAAAATAAATAAGCAGAATCAGGGGTGCGTATTATGCACAGCTACAAAAAATCTTTAAAACATTGCCGTGAAATAAAATAAGAATTATCATAAAACTAAATTAGAATAATATTATTCTATGTTTAAAACCATTTTTTAATGAGAGTAGGAAACGCTGGCTGTAATGAGAGGTACAATTTATAGGGTTTGGTTACCAAACAAGGGGTGCGCATTATGCGTGAGTAGAAGCGTTTTCTCACACTTTCAGCACAATTTTAGGGGTGCGTATTATAGATAAAGGCGTGTTATACATGGAGAATTACGGTAATTGCATACAAGACGTCTAGTTAGGACATTATAATGTCGACAAAAATCATGTCACAGGTATCGAAAGTATATGCGGTTATTTTTTTTTTTAATTATTTCACCCCAACAAAGGCGATGTAGCTACTAAGATGTCAGGTGAAAGAATATGAAACAAAAAACACTACTAATGAAAAAGAACCATAAAAAAACAGGAATTAACAATTGACATTACATTTAAATTTTTGAAGATCAAAGTTGATTGAAACGTAAGAAGCTAAAGAGTATCCCACAAGCGAGAAGTGTGAGAGAAGAAATTGTTAGCATAGAACTTACGGTCACATAGAGCTATTTCAAATGTAAAATGATGAGGCCTTGCTGCCAATCTAGTACTGCGTTTAAATACATAAATTCTAGTTGCCATAGAGGAGA